>OU343225.1:135005890-135163705 GCA_910596185.1 Chrysanthemum makinoi
GATCAAGTTGTCATAAAATTCTCATTTTCCTAGTTCCTAAGTTAGAGTGTCTTAGTCCAAATCATGCCAACTTCTACAAGCTACATCCTAATCTACATAAATATTGTTTAGATTGTTTACAGACCATTGTTTCAGAAATTTTTCATAAATTAAGGTCTATGACCTTACCTTCCATCCACTCATCCTCCTACTTCACTTCCATCTTCATCTCCATCTCTATCCCCTTCACTCTTCACCCCTCCATCTCTACTTCTTCTTCTTCATCAAGAAGTTAGCAAAACACTTGAATATGCCCCTAGTTTGTTTCCACTCTTGTGAAGGGCTTGGTGTAACACCCCCAAAAATATCGCAGCGGAAGATTGTGTCATTGGGGTGCTACTTCGTAATACACAGTACAAGTTATAGAAAACGACCTCTAAATGAGACGTTTTGAAAAGTTACCATTCGATTAATGAAATCAGAGTTACAAACAATGCGGTCCCAAAGTATAATATATAAATGTTTGAATGGTAAATGAATGTATAAAGTCTTCAAAACATGTCGTGTGACTCTATGCTTCAAACTCTAGCTATCGCCTTATGACCTGAGATAAACATACTAAAAAGTGTCAACACAAAGGTTGGTGAGTTCATAGAGTTTGTTTAACATGTAAAGCCTTTAAAGAATGTTCACACAGCAAAGGCATTGTAAATCCACTCAGTTCCAAGTTCCGCCCATACAAAACTTGCAACCTGTGTGTTTACAACCCAACGCTAAAATATAATACATTTTATAGTCAAGCACACATACGATCATAATAGTTCTCATTATTGCACTTAGGGATTTGCTCCATGTATGTTGGGAGACTTATCATCGACTTATCAAGTTTACTAGTGGACCGCCCGTAAAGGAGACTTACCATCGACTTATCATGCTTGGAGGGACACTGCTCGTGTATGTTTGGGAGACTTTCAAGTTTAGTATAACACAATCAAGTATAACGCATTCAAGTATATAACGCAATCAAGTATAATGCAATCAAGTGTAATGAAATAAAGTATAATGCAATCAAGTGTAATGAAATCAAGTATAATACAATCAAGTGTAATGTAATCAAGCATATGCAATCAAGTTAATGCATCAAGTGTAATGAAATCAAGTATAATGCAATCAAGTGTAATGAAATCAAGTATAATACAATCACGTGTAATGTAATCAGTATAATGCAATCAAGTATGATGTTTTGAGTATTTATACAAGTAAAAGCAAGTAGTTGAGCATGTATCTCCCCAAAAGAGTTTAAAACAAGTATTAAAATGAGTGAAAGTGGGGCTACTTAAACTAAATGAAAATAGTTGAGCATGTATCTCCCCAAAAGTTTAGAGACACTGAAATGAGGTGCGATCTCTATCCGCACCTAGTATAATGAATGTTGTTTTCTAATATAAGTCATGAATCAAAATGGCGTGCATGCAAACTCATATAATATCCATACCACTTGTACACTTTTGAAAATAAAAGTAATTGTCGAAAAATAATAATCTTATAACGTCTTGTCAATTTATAAATTACTTTACAAGTATTTACGTTGAAACGATATCCCTACATAGTCATTTAGTGATTTATTATGAAATTATAGCTTTTAGATAGGTAAACAATGTCATTTTGACAATTTCATGAAAGTGACTAAACGACCTTGAAATGCTAGTCGTAAAATGGTGCACGTCGAGTGTTAGGAAACGTACTCAATGGTTTTGGAAAGCTTGTATCATTATCTCAAAGTTTTAGCATTAAAGTTTTCATCGTAGAGGTCTCGATCATGGAGAAAAACATAGGTAAAGTATGGTACTTGTATCCAAAATATTGTTTAAGGGTGGTTTTCGGCAAAGTTTGAGTGACCACATTTAATTCATTACAACTCCGTTTGACGAACGGTTGGACATTTTGGAAAATATGCTAGGCGAACTTACTTTTACTAAAAGACATCACGTTATAAAAAGTATCACATCCTTGTTAAAAACGACCCTCAACATGGTCACTTGTTGCCGTAAGGTTTGCCTAATAGAAATATATTATTTTTTTTCTATATAATAAAGTTATGGCAACTTTGTAAAGCGTGGTATAATTTAATCGTTACAAGTCCGTTTTTCTACGTTTTCTACATCCTTAGATTCGTATTAAAGTATACTAATATATTTTTTGATAAGTCGACACATTTCATAATGCTTAAGCCTCATTTTTGACTCGTAAAAGTGGTATTAACATCTTTGAAATTTGAAATTAATAGTTTTAAATCGTCAAACTTCAAAATAACATAACTTCTTCGTTATAACTCCGTTTTAACCCGTTCAAGCGACCACGTTTCGTTTTAAAGTGTATTTTCCAAATATTTAGAACCCAAATATTTTACCAACTGTCGAATTTTTCCCAGATTTCACAGAACCAACAGACCACTGTTTTATAATTGTTCGAAATGGATTTTCCGTCGATTTTTGCTAAAACTTATTCTAACCAATTCAAACAACGCCGAAAAGCTATTCTAAACCTACCATACACCTTCTTAGGGTGTCATGGGTTCCTAGGCATCACCAAAAGTGATATGTTTCAGGAGTAATTATAGGATGACATATATAAATTTATATAGCTTATAAACAATTTAAGTGGTATAGACATCATATAACTTGTATGTTTTACCCAAACATGATAATATGAACATAACATGAGTATGAAAGATAAAAAAAGGAATATGTGATGCTTACTTGAATGATTATATGAAAAGATGATGAAAACCTTATTAATCTATAGGTTTTTATTTCAAAACCTTGAAATAGATTACTAGTTGAGCTTGATAATACTTGATCTTGAAATTTTTTTGGATTCCTCCATGTTTCTATGTATGGCCGGTTTGTATGAGAGCAAAAGAGAGAGTGATATTTATTTTCACCCTTTATTGTGTGATATGTATGTGTTTTGGATGGATAACCCTTTTGTAAATTGCAAATATCTAATGAATTATGTATATGTGTAAAGCTAAAGAAGATTTTTATGTAAAGGTAGTGTTGAGTCATACATGTTGGTCGACTATGAGTAAAACAAATAGACTAGATGCATTTTAGTAGTATTAATAATATTAAATGTAGAATAAATGTGTAGTTAAGTAAGGATAATTAATAACTTGTGTATTTATTTAAGCATTTAAGGTAGCGTTAGCTAAATAAATTTAACGAAGCAAAATAAAAATATATAAAGTCATAAAAATTATAAAAACACATTTCTTACAAGAATTGAGTGAATAATTAATTATCGAGTTGAATTTACGAAACCGTCGTAAATATATATATATGTAACAATTTATATACAAAATTAAAAAACAACACCGGGTAAACTAACAATATTATTTTTATAATCTTAATATGAGTATAAAAATATATCGGGATAATATTTGAAAGTATCGGATCAAATGTTCAAAATAATTAATTACGCGATAGCGTTATTTAATAAATTTATGCGTTTGCGTGAAATGCAAAACCATGCATGAACTAATATGATGATAATGATGCTAATAATATGTAGGACTAAGCCTAGTCTTATATGAAATGTCCTTGATGATTGTTTATGAATTCGCGCTAAACCCCAGGTTAGCGAATTTGATACTTGTAAACCTAGTTTATGATAAACGATGAAATAGTAAATATGAGAAATGACCAGAAATTGAGAATTGTGACATTCTTCCCGGTTAGAGGAATCAACGTCCTCGTGATTCTATTAATGACTACTATGGTCCGACCTCGGCAGAGTTCTAAAGTTCATGCTCGCATATGGTCTAAATGGTTATGTCAATGCTCATGCATATGGGTTCCTCATTCTACTAAAATACGTTCTCGTGCTATCGTGAGCATTTCCCGTCCTATACATGCCTCTTATGATTAGGCTTGGTGAGGCAGGCTTTCCCATTCTCGGCGAAACCCCAAAGATTTTTAGGTAGCATTTTTTACTTAATCTCACAACTCTCAAACAAGAACTGTCATGAGCTTAGGCTAAATATCTTTGAGCAACAACTTGTTTCTAGCTTGATATTTGCAACTCATCAAACAAGAATTTTTCTCGGATCAAGCGGAAAACAAGTGGTTTAAGAAAATCTTTTGAAAATTTGGCTTGATTACGGCATTGCTTACACATGAGACTACTACTCCCTTCATTGCATGATTCTTCCCGAATTAGACATAGGTGATCAGGCTATGTATAATTTAGGAGTAACTCGCAATGCTTGGACTAATAGCTCATATGATGTTTGGTGTGTTGAGTCATAAGTCAGGCCTGTATACGTATATGCACTTATAATGATATGATGAGATGTTTGAATGATGTGATGTTTAGTATAGTCTAGGTCAATGGTGCAAACCTAGTTCTCTATAGCGATTCTCTGATACCAATCTGTCACACCCCAAATTACTGCTTTTGCGGGAATGGAATTCACAGGGGTTTATGTCTAGCATCAAATTACAGATTATATCGAGCGACCTAAAATGTCGTTTTGAAAATATCGTTTGATTCTGTAAAATAATCAGGGTTTACAAAACATAAGTCCCAATAGATTTCCAAGGTACCAAAATAAGTTTGTTACAATCAAACGATAGTTAAGTGCATAAAATATATAGTGAGAGCGCGTCGACACAGGACTCTCGGATGATCCCATGCATGCCATGAAATTAAATGCCTTAGATACTAGATAAAAACATGCTAAAAAGTGTCAACACAATGGTTGAGTGAGTTCATAGAGTTTGGTTAACAAGTAAAGCTTTTAAAGCGATTAGATTGCAGCGAAGCAAAGTTTTTTGGTCATATAGAATAGTCCACAAAGCAAAGGCATCGTAAATCCACTCCTTCAGTTCCGCCCATACAAAACTTGCAACTTGTGTGTCACAACCCATTGCACAAATATAGTATGTCTAGTTTATGTTCATGCACATGTTGTCAATGAGTTACAAAGCAAAGGCTTGTGTAACACCCCAAAATTTCACACGAAGCGTTAGGGTCATGGGTGCTACTAAATCAATAAACACAACACCAGGTAATAAAGAATGGAAATTCTATTCCATTTTCAAAATATAGATTTATTTAAGAAATAGTTTTACAACATTGTTTCAAAGTGCGGAAGTAAAGCCCATAAAATGTATGTTATCCCATTAAAGTTGTATTAAAATGTTTGGGAACACTTCGATGCCAGTTTCAATCGAATGCCTTGCCATTGCCCCGCAATAAGTAAACCCGAGAAAAACATGCTAAAATGTCAACACAAAGGTTGGTGAGTTCATAGGTTTAAGTTTCGGAAAGCAGGTTTGACCCGCGATTTGCACATATAGCATCTCAGTGAATGACACTATATGCAAAAAGGCTATTACGCTAGTACCAAGTTCATGCTACCGAAACTACGACAGTGTGCATGCATCTAGAAGCATGATAAATAAAAGCCCAGCAAGTGTATTTCCGCTACACTCAATCAATACGATATGATATCACCGCCCGACGTTTTGCTATCCGATCAAACTTCGAGCGGGTGGTGTCATCCCCATAGATCTATTCATAACAATCGCGCCTCCCCAAAGGGAACTAACGGTAGCATAGTTGGGATTCTAGGTTGTTTCGCGTAATAGTGTTTTTCGGTTCAGTCCGAAAAGAGTTTTGCATGTGTCTCACCCCAAAGTTTTATAAAACAAGTAATAAGAGTAAAAGTGGGGCTATAAACTCACCTTAGCGATTCGGTAAATAAGCACAAATAGATCAAGTGCGATATAGCTGGGCTCCACCCGGAACCGAAACGCATGGCGTCTCGAATATGATAACCTCTTGGTTCCGCGACCAAATGATAGAGCATTGAATATACCAATTCAATAGAGCGTTATTAGTGTTGGTCTTACGAGTGTTGATAGTGCTTAAGTTTTAATTTCAAAATACGCGCTATATCGACTTAGTTTGACATTTATCAAAAGTTCACGCTTATATTTTAAGTGAAATGTTCCCCGTTGTCGAATTATAAAATAATGGCCGTCAAGTATTTTAGTTTATTTACTATCAAGGTGCATCAATATTGGGTAACAATATCATTACATACTTATGCTTATATAAGTTTAGTGAAATATCGACATCATACTTCTAGTTATATTTTTTAGATCATCGAAATACTCGTTTTTATGAAGTCTTGATTAAACAATATATTTGAAAAAATATAGTATTTAATGTTGATGTCGATAGGTGCGTCAAATATGTAAAACATATTTATCTAGGCGAAAATGGTAAAGATATAAGTTCGTTAAACTTATAAAAGTTTTAGTTAAGAGTGTCAATATGCTTAACCTCGAGGGGTTGAAGTTGTAAAGATTAATATAATTTCTACACTTATAAAAGTTCTTTAAGAAAAATATCAAATGGGTTCGAATTAGAGGGGTTGGAAGTGTAAAATTTTATATTAAAGTTACAATCTTATATAAATCTTGAGGAAAGTGGCAAGTGATACGAAAATGAGGGACTGAAGTAGTAAAATTGACATTTTAGCAAAAATATAAAAAGTGAGCAAAATAAGCCAATAACGAGGCTCGAACTTGGGTTGATTGCCAAGAAACTAAGCAATTCAACCAACTGAGCTATGGCTCCTTCTTGTAATCTTTTACAAGTAATTACATTTAGTGTTCTTGTTACTGTGTTGATTTGCTTACAATTTTAACTTAGTGCATGTATGGTCGTATATATATATATGCGTTTTCCCTTCCACTCTGTTTTGGATTGAGGGTCTCGACACAAGCAAAAAGTAAACTAAGGTGACCCAAATGCTTAAGGTTTTATTGACAAGAATGATAGTTATACGTGATATATGATTTCCAAAACGTGTACACAGCTTTTAAAGCTATTACAAGTTATTAAGTTATGGTCGATCCCTCTTGGCGTTTCAACATATTGTACGTGTGTTAGAACGAAATGAAAATAAATTGAAGGGACTTACAACTCCCTAGAGGTGGCGACGAGATCGAAAAAAAATGACCGTGATCAAGCTACTCTCTAGACCCCTTCTACCAACGAAATGATCAATAATCTTGCGACCCGCTTCTCCTTAGCTCATATTCCACATAAGGCGATTTATGTTTTAGAAGTGAGAAGTGAGTTGTGTAGTGTGAGAGTTTTGTGTGTTTGTGATTTGTAAATATGAGGTGTAATGTTTTTTGTGTCTAGTTTATATAATTGTGGTTAAAGTAAGTTGAATAATCTTTGTATGCTTCACATGCATGTGTTATGTGTATAACCTTTAAGGAAACAAACAAGACAATATCACTTTTGTGATCATAGGGAATCGACCACAGTGTTCAGAAAAGTAGAATTGCTTTTACAAAGTCAAACTATGTTGGTGTTGCATGTAAGTAGAAAATGTAGTATTTTTAAGTGAAGAAGGAATGTGTTGACCTATCTAAAAGGGGTGACCGGTTATGCACATGGGGAAGGGGAAATTTTATCTTTTTTTTTTTTTATTGAATTTGATAATGTTGTGTGCTGGTGGGAGAAAACGAAAAAATAGAAAGAAAGAAGGTGGGCGGCTATTAGTGGGATTAGGGTTAGATAGGATAGATAAGTTTTGTGTTATTACTATTAGCAGCGTATAGATTGTACCCCGTGTTTTGTCGAATCCTTGGCAAACGTACTTTTTCGTATTAAGTAAAATATAACGATTACGTTTTGGAAAACGTTTTAACGAGTATAATAATATGCTTTTATTATTACGTAGGATTTTAGACTATAATTGTTTGCGTAACTAATTTGGGGTCGGTATGCGGCGGTCGCGGTGATTCTCTAGATTAGCGAGATGACCGCTCTTTTTAGATCTAAATATAGACAACTGCAGAAAATAGCCGATTTGAATTTTCTAGCGTAAATATTATTATATAATATCCAGAAATTTTTACGAGTGTTATAGTACTACCCTTAAAGAAAAACCACGTCCTCGTGGTTTAAGATGTGCATGTCGAGGTCAATACGGTGGCGAGATGTGAGTATATATCTTGAAAATGTGGCGTGGGAAAAGGTGCTAGTCTTTTCAAGAGATTCGGTGGCGTAGCGATAAGTGAACAACGAAAAGGACTTTAAACGGAATAACACGCGGTTTTCGTAAAAGGAATACGATAGTTGAGTTCAAAACAGCAAGAACAGAATCGTACGACGTTACGAAGGATAGAGCATAATAGTGAAATAAGAGGTTGTGACCAGTGACAGAGGTGGTTTAAAATGTATATGTGAAAATAATATAAAGCAAGTAATTGTATGTTATCTAAAGAAATAACATAGAAGCAATTATGGAAGCATAGCATAGTGCGATATTGTAATAGTGGGCATGTTATACAGTTTAACATAGAGAGATATCAGGCATAAGCATTCGTAGTCTACTCTACACTCTCCTTAAATTAATTATTCCTTAATCTCATTAGGTTTGTTATACATATTATTCTCATTTAAACTTCGCATGACCCAATCAAACAAGACGACCTTAAAAGTTTAAATGAGAATAAGCTTATACACATTTAAACTTCGCGACCCAATCAAACAAGAACAACCTTAAAGTTTAAATGTGAGTTATTAATAAACTTAATGACTTTGAGAATTAATTAGTTAATTCAAATGAAGCTTATCTGAACCTAAAATACGTAGTAACACATAGCACGACTACATGTGGTGACAGAGGCAAGGCATGGCGCATTGGCGGTTGTGGTGGCGTTGAAGTGTTTTTAAGGAAATGTGTTATAGTTTAGGTTTAAAAAAATACCTAATTCTCTATAACCTTGCTCTGAAATACCAATCCGTAACACCCCCAAATTTCACCAGCGTAAGCGTTAGGTCATGGGGTGCTACTAAATCATATACACAACACAAGGTAATAAAGAATGGAAATTCTATTCCATTTTCAAAATATAGATTTATTTAAGAAATAGTTTTACAACATTGTTTCAAAGTCTTGAAGTAAAGCCCATAAAATGTATGTTATCCCATTAAGTTGTATTAAATGTTTGGGAACACTTGGATGCAGTCTTCAACGAATGCCTTTGCCATTGCCAGCGCCATAAGTAAACCTGAGAAAACATGCTAAAATGTCAACACAAAGGTTGGTGAGTTCATAGTTTAAGTTTGAAATCAAGTTGGACCACAGTTACCACATATAGCATCTCCGTGAATGACACTATATGCAAAAGGCTATTACGCTAGTACCAGTTCATGCGACGCGAACATCTACACATTGTGCATGCATCTAGAAGCATGATAAATAAAAGCCCGCAGTGTATTTCCATTACACTCAATCAATACGATATGATAATACGCCCGCTTTTGCTATCCGATCAAACTTCGACGGGGTGTCATCCCCAAGAAATCTATTCCTAACAATCCGCCTCCCCAAGGGAACTAACTTAGCATAGTTGGGATTCAAGGTTGTTTCCACGTAATAGTGTTTTCAGTTTCAGTCCAAAAGAGTTTTGCATGTTTCTCACCCCAAAGTTTTATAAAACAAGTAATAAGAGTAAAATGGGGCTATAAACTCCCACCTTAGATTTCGGTAATAACCAATAGATCAAGTGCGATATAGGCGGCTCCAACCCTGAACCTAGAACGACATGGCAAAGTCTCAGAATATGATAAACCTCTTGGTTCACGACCAAATGATAGAGCATTGAATATACCAATTCAATAGAGCGTTATTAGTGTTGGTCTTACGAGTGTTGATAGTGCTTAAGTTTTAATTTCAAAATACGCGCTATATCGACTTAGTTTGACATTTATCAAAAGTTCAGCTATATTTTAAGTGAAATGTTCCCCGTTGTCGAATTATAAAAATAATGACGGTCCAAGTATTTTAGTTTATTTACTATCAAGGTGCATCAATATTGGGTAACAATATCATTACATACTTATACTTATATAAGTTTAGTGAAATATCGACATCATACTTCTAGTTATATTTTTTAGATCATCGAAATACTCGTTTTTATGAAGTCTTGATTAAACAATATATTTGAAAAAATATAGTATTTAATGTTGATGTCGATGAGGTCGTCAAATATGTAAAACATATTTATCTAGACGAAAAATGGTAAAGTATATAAGTTCGTTAAACTTATAAAAGTTTTAGGGTAAAGAGTGTCAATATGCTTAACCTCGAGGGTTGAAGTTGTAAGAATTATATAATTTCTACACTTATAAAAGTTCTTTAAGAAAAATATCAAATGGGTTCGAATTAATGGGTTGGAAGTGTAAAATTTTATATTAAAGTTACAATCTTATATAAATCTTGAGGAAAGTGGCAAGTGATACGAAAATGAGGGACTGAAGTAGTAAAATTGACATTTTAGCAAAAATATAAAAAGTGAGCAAAATAAGCCAATAACGAGGCTCGAACTTGGGTTGATTGCCAAGAAACTAAGCAATTCAACCAACTGAGCTATGGCTCTTCCTTCTTGTAATCTTTTACAAGTAATTACATTTAGTGTTCTTGTTACTGTGTTGATTTGCTTACAATTTTAACTTGGTGCATGTATGGTCGTATATATATATATGCGTTTTCCCTTCCACTCTGTTTTGGATTGAGGGTCTCGACACAAGCAAAAAGTAAACTAAGGTGACCCAAATGCTTAAGGTTTTATTGACAAGAATGATAGTTATACGTGATATATGATTTCCAAAACGTGTACACAGCTTTTAAAGCTATTACAAGTTATTAAGTTATGGTCGATCCCTCTTGGCGTTTCAACTATTTGTACGTGTGTTAGAACGAAATGAAAATAAATTGAAGGGACTTACAACTCCCTAGAGGTGGCGACGAGATCGAAAGAAAATGAACGTGATCAAGCTACTCTCTAGACCCTTCTACCCAACGAAATGATCAATAATCTTGCGACCCGCTTCTCCTTAGCTCATATTCCACATAAGGCGATTTATGTTTTAGAAGTGAGAAGTGAGTTGTGTAGTGTGAGAGTTTTGTGTGTTTGTGATTTGTAAATATGAGGTGTAATGTTTTTCTTGGTCTAGTTTATATAATTGTGGTTAAAGTAAGTTGAATAATCTTTGTATGCTTCACATGCATGTGTTATGTGTATAACCTTTTAAGGGAAACAAACAAGACAATATCACTTTGTGATCATAGGGAATCGACCACAGTGTTCAGAAAAGTAGAATTGCTTTTACAAAGTCAAACTATGTTGGTGTTGCATGTAAGTAGAAAATGTAGTATTTTTAAGTGAAGAAGGAATGTGTTGACCTATCTAAAAGGGGTGACCGGTTATGCACATGGGGAAGGGGAAATTTTATCTTTTTTTTTTTTTTATTGAATTTGATAATGTTGTGTGCTGGTGGGAGAAAACGAAAAAAAATAGAAAGAAAGAAGGTGGGCGGCTATTAGTGGGATTAGGGTTAGATAGGATAGATAAGTTTTGTGTTATCATTAGACAACCGTATAGATTGTCCACCTGTTTTGTCAATCCTTGAGCAAACGTATTTTTTTCAAGTATTCGTAAAATATACCGATTACGTTTTTGGAAACGTTTTAAAACGGTATAATAATATGCTTTTATTATTACGTAGGATTTTAGACTATAATTGTTTGCCGTAACTAATTTGGTGTCATTATGCTGCGGTGCAGTGGATTCTCTAGATTAACGAGATACTCTCGTTTTTAGATCTAAATATGACACCCCTGTAGAAAATAGCCGATTTGAATTTTCTAACGTAAGAAATATTATTATAATAATCCAGAAATTTACGAGTTGTTATACATTGTAAATCCACTCAGTTCCAAGTCCCGCCCATACAAAACTTGCAACCTGTGTGTTCAACACCCCCTTGCTAAAAATAGTATGTCAATTATGTATGCATGTATCATAGTAGTTAAAAGTATAAATGTTTTAAGTATGTAACTAGCATATTGATCACGTAAACGTGCATCAAAACTTATGCATTTAGCCATGAGTCTCCACTCTCCATCTCCGAACCTCAGGTGGTATGATGCTCACAAGGAAAGTAATAACATTGGTTCTACTTCATCTCCGAAACCCAATGCGTGTGTTATCCAAGGAGACTTTGTGTTGCTCATAAGGAAAGTAATAGCATTAGTTTTACTTCATCTCCAAAACCCAATGCATGTGTTATCCAAAGAGACTTATCATGCTTGAACGAGGGACTGCTCCGTGTATGTTGGGAGACTTTCAAGTTTAGTATAACACAATCAAGTAATAACGCATTCAATATATCAACAATCAAGTATAATGCAATCAAGTGTAATGAAATCAAGTATAATGCAATCAAGTGTAATGAAATCAAGTATAATACAATCAAGTGTAATGTAATCAAGTATAATGCAATCAAGTGTAATGCAATCAAGTGTAATGAAATCAAGTATAATGCAATCAAGTGTAATGAAATCAAGTATAATACAATCAAGTGTAATGTAATCAAGTATAATGCAATCAAGTGTAATGTTTTGAGTATTTATACAAGTAAAAGCAAGTAGTTGAGCATGTATCTCCCCAAAAGAGTTTAAAACAAGTATTAAAATGAGTGAAAGTGGGGCTATGAATATCACCTGGTGTTCAATGTTTATGATGACAAGTAGATACACGAAATGAAGTGCGATCTCTATCCCGCAACCTAGTATGAATGATGTGTTCTAATATAAGTCATGAATAATTAGTGCAGTATGCAAACTCATATAATATCCATACCACTTTACACTTTTGAAAATAAAGTTTGTCGAAAAATAATCTTATAACGTCTTGTCAATTTATAAATTACTTTACAAGTATTTACGTTGAAACGATATCCCACGATAGTCATTTAGTGATTTATTATGAAATTATAGCTTTTCCGTAGGTAGTAACAATGTCATTTGACAATTTCATGAAAGTGACTAAGCGACCTTGAAAATGCTAGTCGTAAAATGGTGCACGTCGAGTGTTAGGAAACGTACTCAATGGTTTTGGAAAGCTTGTATCATTATCTCAAAGTTTTAGCATTAAAGTTTTCATCGTAGAGTTCCCGATCATGGAGAAAAACACAGGTTAAGTATGGTACTTGTATCCAAAATATTGTTTAAGGGTGGTTTTCGGCAAAGTTTGAGTGACCACATTTAATTCATTACAACTCCGTTTGACTACGGTTGGACATTTGGAAAATGCTGGGCGAAGAACTTACTTTTACTAGAAACATCACGTTATAAAAGTATCACATCCTTGTTAAAACGACCCTCACACGACATTGTCACTTGTTGCCGTAAGGTTTGCCTAATAGAAATATATTAGTTTTTCTTATATAATAAAGTTATGGCAACTTTGTGTAGACGTGTATAATTTAATCGTTACTAGTCCGTTTTCTACGTTTTATACATCCTTAGATTCGTATTAAAGTATACTAATATATTTTTGATAAGTCGACACATTTCATAATGCTTAAGCCTCATTTTGACTGACTCGTAAAAGTGGCATTAACATGCTGAAATTTCTGAAATTAATAGTTTTCGTCGTCAAACTTCAAAATAGCATAACTTCTTCGTTATAACTCCGTTTTAACCCCTTCAGCCGCCCACGTTTCCGTTTTAAAGTGTATTTTCCAATATTTAGCCCAAAATATTTTACCAACTGTCGCATTTTTTCCCAGATTTCCAGAACCAACAGACCCTGTTTTATAATTGTCGAAATGGATTTTTCTCGCGTAAAACTTATTCTAACCAATTCAAACCAACGCCGAAGCTATTCTAAACCTACCATACACCTTCTTAGGGTGTCATGGGTTCCTAGGCATCACCAAAGTGATATGTTTCAAGGAGTAATTATAGGATAACATATATAAATTTATATAGCTTATAAACAATTTAAGTGGTATAGACATCATATAACTTGTATGTTTTACCCAAACATGATAATATGAACATGACATGAGTATGAAAGATAAAAAAAGGAATATGTGATGCTTACTTGAATGATTATATGAAAAGATGATGAAAACCTTATTAATCTATAGGTTTTTATTTCAAAACCTTGAAATAGATTACTAGTTGAGCTTGATAATCTTGATCTTGAAATTTTTTGGATTCCTCCATGTTTCTATGTATGGCCGGTTTGTATGAGAGCAAAAGAGAGAGTGATATTTATTTTCACCCTTTATTGTGTGATATGTATGTGTTTTGGATGGATAACCCTTTTGTAAATTGCAAATATCTAATGAATTATGTATATGTGTAAAGCTAAAGAAGATTTTTATGTAAAGGTAGTGTTGAGTCATACATGTTGGTCGACTATGAGTAAAACAAATAGACTAGATGCATTTAGTAGTAATTAAGTATATTAATGTAGAATAAATGTGTAGTTAATTAAGGATAATTAATAACTTGTGTATTTATTTAAGCATTTAAGGTAGCGTTAGCTAAAAGTAAATTTTAACGGAGCAAAATAAAATATATTAAAGTCATAAAAATTATAAAAACACATTTCTTACAAGAATTGAGTGAATAATTAATTATCGAGTTGAATTTACTAACCGTCAGTAAATATATATATATAACTATTTATATACAAAATAAATTTAAAACACCGGGTAAACTAATAATATTATTTTATAATCTTAATATGAGTATAAAAATATATCGGGATAATTTTTGGAAGTATCGGATCGAAAATGTTCAAAAATAATTGACGCGATAGCGTTTTATTTAATAGAATTTATGCGTTTAACGTGAAATGCAAAACCATGCATGAACTAATATGATGGTAATGATGCTAATGATATGTAGACTAGCCTAGTCTATATGAAATGTCCTTGATGATTGTTTATGAATTCGCAGCTAAACCCCTAAGGTTAAGCGAATTTGATACTTGTAAACATAGTTTATGATAAACGATGAAATAGAAAATATGAAAATGACGGAAATTGAGAATTGTGACAATCATGATATTTACTAGTGTGTTTTAGAAGATTATGTATCTTGTAATTTTATCTTTCAAGATTAAAAAAACTCCCACTTGCCTTTTGTAATATATAGACTATCTATATATACTTAGCAGTTAAGCAAAACTACATTATTCTCTTTTGGGACATTACAAATACACATTAATAATTCCTACGAGTTTGTTAATAACCTATTTATGAGTAGTTTAAAAAATTCAGAATCTTCAATTTTAAAACCTAATGTGATTCATCACATTCCATAATAAAATGGTGTTTTATCAATCTTCTAGATTGGAGTCATATTGAGTATATTCAATCCATACTCATTTTTCTAACCTTGTTACTTTTTTAAGAAGAAGTTATGGTTATCTTGAATCAAACAAATCAAATAGAGTTTGATTCTCCTAACTGAACATACCATCAACTTGTGGTATTCATTAGAATTAATATTGTAAGACAATATAACAATATATAAGATAAACATATTCCTTTTGCCTTACCTATTTACCAACTAAGTCAACTTAATGGTATAATAGACTTTCCAAGCCAATTGCATGCTTTATAACACAAGTACTTTTTTAACCAAGTCACTTCATATCCATGTCTCATCAAGAAAACATAAATTGTTATAATCCCATTATACGTTATAAATCATTGATCAACTCATGACTTCTTGTATATGTCTTAATTAAAAAACATAACAAGTTAACGTCTTACTTTATTATAAGTCTTAAAGACTTTATGTTTATGTCTCTACAATGAGAGCATAAAGAGCTTACTTATAAGGTACGAGCTTAGAGCCTTGCGTCACTCTGGTATGCTAATCACTTCGTTGTACGACTCTGGAACGGTAGTCGCTTAGTGCGAAAGCACTATGGGATGCAAAGAAGCTTCGTCACCCTTCTTTAGTTGCTTCTCCTTTTTTCATCGAGATTGGGGCAATAGTGCATTGCAAATTCAAATCTTTTCTTTTTCTAAATAGCTATAGCTCGCCGCTTCATAAACATGTGTAACTAAAGTAATTATGAACAGAACTCTTGGTTTCAATAGTAATTTCATGTTAATTTATTTTCTTCACAATAATGTAGGACTACATTATTTTTCATTTATGTCATTCCAAATACATAAATAAACAAATTGAAGTAGTATTAGATTACTTCATTTATGTCATTTTAATAATACATAAATATCTAATTTGAAGTAGTCTTATATATCATTTTGACACATGTTCTAAATACTTGTCTAATTTAGAACCTGCAAATATGTCCATGCAAGGTTTGACTTCACATGGAGATTTACTTTGTTGTTGCAATCTCGCCAAGTTCTCATATGACGTAAATTGCAACACCAAGTGTTTCTTGAATTAGATATGTACAAGTCATATTAGAACGTTAGTCTCTTACGTTGTACCTTGCACACAATATAGATTTCTCCCACTTGTGCATGGAACAACAGCATGTAGCAGATAAACAACACGACATATGTTTGTTTATGTGACCTATATGATTGTGTCATTGATATTAGCATAACTAGTAGGTGTAGAACCACTTCATTGTCTAATAAGGAAACGTACATGACTATCCTTGAAAACAGAAGTGTCTACAAGTGGAAAATAATTATCTTAAGACATTTTAGAGATAATCTGGGTTACTACCAAGATGACAAAGCTTGTAACTCCCACTGAATTAGAGATCATTACATTAATTCCTTATTCAGTAATAAGAACACAATACTCCAATTGGATTTGACAACATTGTAAGTGTTTCATTAACCAGTGAAAGAAAATAGTGTTCTTTGCTCCCTACACCTTTGAAAAGTCCATACATAACAATTACTTATGTACTAAAAGAGTGTATTCTACTATGTAGATGATGAATTATCCATCAATGCTATTAACTTGATTTGGGCGATGCAGTTTCTTTTCTTATAGTTCTACCATTCCAACAATTGTAAGTAGTACTTTTTAAATGGTCAAAACACAACAACTAGATAAAATATGCTAGTTTGTCTTTTACCAATTTTGCAGTAATTAGTCTAGCTTCTAATTTAATAACTCAGAAAATATGCAATTTTCTTAACTATTAAAATTTGCTACCGAGTTATGTATTTAGAATTTAGACAATTCTAATTGTCCTATCATACCTTTCTTCATTCTTGAAAAGGAATAGGATTTAATCTCGCTATTTCTTATGAAGAGACTAGGTTTATTCTTAGCAAAGTTGACTCTACTCAAAAAACCCCTTACATGGTGTAGATCAATTTACCAATAAGGAATAACCTCGTTTACGGTTTAATGTTGCATTAAAACATTTAAAGAATTTTTAAAATTCGATTTTAGTATTTTCGATAATTAAACTTTTCAAGAAAATAAAATACCCAAGGTAATATTCATATAACCATAGAATTTTCTCAAAAACTAGGATCCAAATTATCATAGTTCCATTACATCAGTTGATCTTGCTAGTACGAAAGCAACATAATAAGGTATCTGTCGAACAATAATTGGCAAACATTTTCCAATTCCTAGATCATTATGGGATTTACATTTTCTAACGCTATTGCAAATGTAAACATGTTTTATCTCATCTTGTGCCTTGAGTCAGGTCTCACTTACTACTCAATTTAAAGTCGTCTAACTTAAAAAACTGCAAATATGTTCATGTAAGGTCTGACTTTACATAAAGATTTACCTTTCCATTACAATCTCGCCAAGTTCGACATGACGTGAAATTGCAACTTCAAGTGTTCCTTTAACTAGATGGCACAAACTTAATTTATAAAGGGGACTAGTTTTGATTTTATGTGGTCAAATCAAATATGTACAAAGATGTCATGCATTCATCTTGTAGCATAAATTTTAATAAATAAAATTTTTATTAACCAATTCATAAAGATCAAATTATCAAAGTTTTGATTGAGGTATTGGTTTCGCCAATCAAGAAATTTACCTTTGATTATCATCCATTATAAACCCTTTTGCATAAGTCTAAAGACTTAGTGTTTCAGGTATTACCAACCGAGTGGCGCATGGAATTAAAGCTAATTCGCTCTTAAGATGATTTTATATATTTATGACTTTTACTATTTGACTCGCAATTGATCAACCCATTTGACTCGCAAGCAAGCTGAGAATTCGGTCAGTGCTGAAGCAATAACCTCCTTCTTTAGGTCACAATTAATGCGCTCCCCTCCTAGTACTTCCCACATAGTCCGTCAAATTGGGTGAGACGTTCAGACCATTTGTGTAGCAACTCGTAAAATTTCATAAGGCAAAATGACTAATTTGCCCTTTGACTTTAACTTTTGACTATTTGACTTTTACTATAACGTAAAATCAAATACTGTAACTGGTAATTTTTCAAGTTAAACAATTCACTCTGGTTCGAATTATTACACTCTGAATATTTATTTGTTCACCTATGGCTATAAATAATTATTTAAAGTTGTTACTTTATTAATTACGAAAGTTTAAATGTGTAAACTTTCCTCGCGGTTAACACAAGACTACGATAAGTCTAGGTCTTCAAAATACTCTACTTTCACCAATAGTCATATTTTATATGAACTATTAGCACTTTGTTATTTTTACGTAAATATTTTACTCTTTACGTAATACGCGTGCTCAAACCTACGTTATTAGGTTTTAACAACATAGACGCACCCAAATAGACTTACCACACCATTAATATACTTAGTTGGAGTATATTGATAAGTTATGATATTCTTATAAGTACTATATTTTTATGTTACCCAATTTTAAGTTTCGTGACTTAAGGGCTTAACGTTAGTAATTATCGGAACCAAACTACACCTCATAAACCAAGACTTATTACAAAAACAATGCACATTCACCACCTCAAGCATGAGGTGTGCGTGAATAAGCCATCACAAGGGACACATGGCTTTGTTTAAACCTTTATGTCTTAGACTAAGACACATATGTTATCCACCTCCATGTAAAAATCACATACGTATCTTCTTGGATAAGAAAGTAAGCAAATATCTCTTTGGCTCTCCTATCCCACCGTACACCTTAAACCATCAAACCACCATGATCTTGATTTTCTAGCTACAATTTTATATACAAAATATGAAGGCCTAAAGTGACTCTACAAAGTCCAATCATGTTTTGGTGATCACGTGTCTGAATTTGGAATACGTAAAGGTTTAGGGGCTGAGATAAATGGGTATTTACAAGGTTCACATAAAGATTTACAAGGCTTGGTATAAAGATTCAAGACAAGGGTGAATATTAGAAAGGGTTTAGGATTGATTATTAGTAACTTTTCATCCTATCCTTTGTAAGGTTTGAGTTTATTTTCATATTCATTCAATATGGTTGTAATAATCTCTATTATTATTGGATGTAATTTGATATAGTAGTATATGTAATATGACATGATTGATGTTGTACATGAAGTTTGTAACATGAAAAGAAGCTAGAACAAGCCTTAGGTAGGTTTTATGAACCTGCAATTTACAACAGTCACAAAGATTGATTAAACTAATCATCTCAGTAAACCTTAAGTTTAATTTAATAAGATAGGCTTGTAGAGCTATGTCTTATGGTCGTTTCTCCGGGTGGCGCACCTCATAACTCATCCCGATGAGTAAATGAGAGCCAAAATGGCAAAGCATGTCAAAATCTGCACACCAGATTTAATTTGGGAAAATACCATGGTTCTGGTAATTTCTGGAAGTCGACTCAGTTTTATAAAATGTATCCAAGACCTAAACTTGAAGTTTGGCGAAAGCCGGGTGTCAAAAAAGTTTAGAACTCAACTTATGGTCGTTTTGGCAGGACTGAATGTGCACCAAACTTTCAAGAATGAAATATAAGTAATTACTTGTAATTAGACTATTGATATAAGTAAATTTTAGACTTTGGACTTGATTAAGCTTGAGAAGCTGTTAGAGAAAGTAAAAACTAAAACTTGAGCTTTTGAATCACTTAAAAATGACTTGTGGTTAAAAAGTTATGCCTAGTTAAGTGTTACTAGAGGTAAATATAGTGCTGGAACAAGAAAGCTTGCTGATACGATTTTAAAACGAGGTTTTGACCCTTTTCTGGTCCGAATCAGCAAAAGTGTAAAACACGAAAGTTGCTCAGAATGACATTTTCTACAAAAGTAGAAAGTGAACGACAAATCCTAAAAACTACAAAAACTAACCGGACCTGTTTGTATCCGGAAAACAACCATGGATAAGAAACCTTAGTGTATTTTGATTCTTTGAGGCCAAAACAAAGCCAAGGTTAAGCCAAGGCTGATGTCTCAAGGTATTTTGACTTAAAAATAGCCATTTCGTATGGCCTTATTGTTGTCTCAAGTTGCTTAACCATAACTTAGCCGCAAGGCTAGTTTGGGCTTAATGACCCGAAACTTGTTTTTAAAACTTAGTTCATTGGATTAGACTATGCTAGACTTTGACAAACTAAGTAAATGACCATTAGGGGTGTCATAAAAGTCGACCCGACCCGAACCCGAACCCGAATAAGGCAATTCGGGTCGGGTTAATCGGGTCCAAAATCATATTCGGGTCAACCCGATTGACCCGCTACAACAAGGTCGGGTTTTCGGGTTATATATATTTTTTATTCGGTTCGGTTCGGGTCGACCCGAGTGACCCGATTTTTTTTTCATAGAGTAGACTAAAGCCCATGTTATACTTACCATACAACAAACTTGCAATCTGATGACATTCTACCTCCTAACAGCTATAATCTTAATATCCTATTAGAAGAAAATGTGGGTGACTTTGACAGTAATATTAAGTCTCAAACCAAAACTTGATTTTAGTCAAATGCTAGATGCATGTTTTCCAAAAAGATTATCTTAAAATAAACATAGGCAGTGGCGGACCCAGGATTTCGTAATAGGGTATGCACTTGTTAACGATGCTATCTCTTAATAAAAAATACTTATAAAAAACTAGTTTTCTGGTCGGATTTTTTTTAAATCGGGTCATTAGAGAGTTTAACTGGATATTTGGTTTATATGAGTGTATTTTGTATCTTAGTTTAATGACTAAGTGACATAAATAACCTAGTGAATAACTGGGAGTAATGTAGATCATTTTCTAAGTTCTTTTGAGTCGGCTTAGTTTTTGCATATAACGGAAAAGGGTTAGTGCACTAGATGATTTACGGAGAGTTATTGCACTTAGATGATTTTACAAGCTTAGTGAGCAAATATTTTTAATCGCTTATGAACATGGTCGCTAGAAATATAGATTGTTGTTTCCATTAAATCTATACTATATAAAATGGAAAAATGGTCAAAGTGGAAAAGTGAAAAATGTTGAAAGTTGAATGTTGAAAACATGGTCATTGGAGAGAGAAATAAATAATATAATTAATACTCTTATTAAAACACCCCATTACTTAAAAGTCTGATAATTTATTCATTGTACACCCAATTAAAAGCACATCTACCAAATTAAAACAACCAATTGAAACCCATAATCGGGTTGACCCGTTGAAACCGATACGGGTTGACCGACGCCAAACCCTATGGCTGACCCGGGCTTAATTCTGACATTTTTCGATCTCAACCTATCGGTTTGGACTCGGTTTAAATCGACCTTGTTTTTATCGAACGGTTCAACTAGGTTGAACCACCGGTGAAATCGGGTTTTAAATTTGACAAAATTATATGAGAAATGATGAAGTAGTTGTAGAACCCGTGACAATTTTTGAAATGAGAGGCCAAGTAATTGTAGTTTTTGGTTTATTTTGCTGTGACACATGTAATTTGTCATTTGTATAATGTTATTTTAAAAAATGTTGCTCTAGGACAATTTAAGGGACTAGCATATATGAATCGTCGTTTAAAAGTTAATATATATTGTATAGCCCCTTTGTCCAAAGGTATCAATAATTATCTAAGTTTATTAAAATCACTAAAAATAAATAGTATTGTTATCTTTAGCGATAATTATTTGTACCTCAAACAAATAGCTTTGAACAATGCATAAATATCTATACAAATTGATAGTACAAAATAATCTTATATGGTGATATCCAATTTGCAAAGCTACAATTTTAAAAGCCACACACCAAATGATAAACGTTACACATGTAAAAAAATAGTTATCAATGCTTCTAAATTATTGACACAAAAACAAGAAAAGCGGTCACACATGTTGGCTATACCTCTAAACTACAATATAATATTGCTAACTACATAATACCGTTGCTTTTTGTAATGCTTGAATCTATTATTACTAAAAATCTTAATAACTTAAAACAATCCTATTAGAAAATATACTCACACTTAGATCGACTCCACATAATTTTTTAAAAAACTATATATTTATGTTGCTATGCAACCACGCATCAGAATTGTAGTTATTCAAAAACGATTCTCTAATGCTACAAATACAGCTTTGTTAAAGAAATTTATGGGTCATCGGAACTTTGTTTAAAACTAGATACCCACACAAGTAGCGCTGGTACTGTCTAGTATATATTAAAAGAAAGATTATGATGTTTTAATATTCAAATGAACATGAAACATCATGTTGACCAATCAAAGAAATGATAAAAGAAAATGGATCCACTCCAAGTAAAAAGTATAAGATTCATTATTTTGTTTACGCTCACAATAGTTCACAACATGACCTATCGTATTGAACTTCATGTCATTTGATGCTAACAAAACTCCTTTTTATTAATATAAATATGATTAAAGTTGGGAAGTATACCATGCATGATGCTACAAATCTTATATGATATAAAACCGAAACTTATAAACCATGAAATATAATGCAACATGAAAATAACATGTAATCAAAGTACCTAAAATTGTATTTATAGAATTTTAAAAGAAAATAGCCCAATTAAATATACTAGAATTTATGTGGTACTGGTGGGACATAATGTGGACATAGGGAGGTGAGAACTTGTGTTAGAGTAATTAATTTCACATATTATGAAGGAATATCTTCTCACTCATCAATCATTTCATCTTCTTTTACTCTCCTCCATCTTTTTCAAAAGAAAGTAAGGTGTGCACTTTGTTTTTTCACTTGTTTTACAGGGTATGCACAGTTAAGAAAACAACTAGAAAATTACGAAATATTTTTTTCATTTACACTACGCCAAGAACTGACAGGGTATGCAAGTGCATACCCACCTTTGTGTGTAGATCTGCCCCTGAACATAGGTCTACCATTTCTTTAGCAGCTTGTACATCAAAGAATGAGGGATGATGTTATTCTGTGGTCGAGCTAAACTCAGATCTTCAAGTATTTAGATGTGCATTCTGGAAATTGATTATCATTACTAAAAAGAATTATAACCACAATATCTAATATAAAAGTGTCTTAAACTCACTTCCTATTAGCTCCAAAACCAAATACTACTAATTTGAGCCTGCTTAATCAAAAAAATATAATCACTATTTTATCAAGGTTTCAGATCTACTTATTTTTGTTTTCACGAGATGGAGCAACTATATCCAATTCGTTCAAAACTTGAACCAAAGAGTAAAAAGCTACTTTCATTAATCAATGCTTCCATCAGTATTGTAAGCAATAATCAGTTGGAAAATTTAATGCACTTGTGGGAATAGTTCACACCTTGTAATGGGTTAGGAGGTACGGAGTGTACACCCATAAGGTCCATGAACACCTTGACTCTTGTAGTGGTTTTGTATTGGTAGTGCTTGGTGAAAGTACTTGTTGTGGTTACCATTGATTATCGCTGTTTCCAATGGGGCAAAGATTCCACTCGATCGCTGTTTCCACTGGTGGTGCCATGAAGTAGTGTTTAAACCGGCTAAGTGGTGTTTCCACTGAAGCAAGTAACCACCGATAGCACTATGAAAAGTACTGATGAAAGTACTGCTTGTAACGTTTTGACCTATTCAAGTGGCGCTTCAACCGCTTAATGACCACGTTTAATTGGTCATGTAACCACTAACGGCTATAATGGGGATAATTATGAGGCTATTAATGGGCGATTAATACCATAATTCCAAGAGTATTATCCTATAAATAGGATATCGATTATGCATGAAGATACAAGAAAAACACTAAACACTTATAAGCAAAGGGTTATTGAATTGTGCCTAATTCCATAACCGCATTTGGTCTTATCCCAAGTAGATATTCGTGTAACCCAGGCATTAGGGTCGAATAGTTTACTTTGGAAAGTGATCACACGATTCCAAGTGATATCCGGTAACCACCAAGTGGTATATGTTACTGCTGACTCTTTATTGTTTCTGCTGAACAGTTATTGATTTTCTACACCCTGCTTTGGGACGAATACACACCAACAATCAAAGTAAACTATTTTGTGATAATCAATGGCAACTGCTGCAATGAAACACATGGCTTCAAACTTTGCTAAGCTAGATAAGTTTGAAGGGGTGGACTTTAGGAGGTGGCGGAAGAAGATGCACTTCTTGCTGTCAAGCATGAGTGTGGTGTATGTGCTAACCACACCTATCCTCGATGATGGGGATGATGCTACAGTGGAGCAGATTAGGAGGAGGAGCAAATGGGAGAATGATGACTACATATGCAGAGGCTTATTCTCAATGGTATGTCTGATTCTCTGTTTGATATTTATCAAAACTTTGAATCTTCCAAAGAACTGTGGGATTCCTTGGATGCCAAATATATGGTTGAGGATGCATCAAGTAAGAAGTTCCTTGTTAGTAATTTCACAAATTACAAAATGACTGATTCAAGACCAGTTATGGAACAATACAATGAACTTCTTGGAATACTTGGAAGGTTTACACAACACAATATGAACATGGATGAGGCCATTAAAGTCTCATGTGTCATTGACAAACTCCCTCCTTTTTGGAAAGATTTCAAGCATACCTTGAAACATAAGAAAGAGGAGTTAACTCTGGTTGAGTTGGGCATCTCATGCGCATTGAGGAATCTCTCAAGATGCAGATAATGACAAGCCAAAGAGTAGCAATGCTACCGTGCATCTTGTCAATATGGTAGAGCCTAACAACTCCACCAGGTACAATGACAACAAAGGCAAACGCAAATATCATGACAACACAAGGCGGATCCCAACAAGAAGGCAACACCTACTTGTTGAAAATGGCAAGACTGGTCACATCAAAAGGGACCAAAGGGTGTTAAGGTTGGTGTTAAAGCCAATGGATCAGGCACTAATGGTTCAGGGAGTGGTGGTTCTTCCAACTCACTGAAAGGTCAGAATATGGTTAATAAGTCTTTTCAGATTTATTATGTTACATATGTATTCAATCTCATTATGTGCAGGATGATGATGTTGCATGGTGGGTTGACTCTGGTGCAACAGTTCATGTGTGCAAAGATAGAAGTTGGTTCAAGACTTATGAGTCACTGAATGATGGTTCTATTCTTCACATGGGAAATGAGTCAACAGCCTTGGTGCATGGTCTTGGTTGTGTAGATCTTAATTTTAGTTCTGGAAAGATTGTAACTTTGTTTAATGTTATTCATGTTCCGGATATAAGGAAGAACTTGGTTTCAAGTAGTGTATTGAATAATCATGGATATAAACAAGTTATTGAGTCGGATAAATTTGTGCTTTCTAAGCATGGTGTTTTTATTGGTTTTGGTTATTTATGTAATCAAATGTTCAGCTTAATATTACCACTGACAGTGTTATTTCAGCTTTTGTGACCACATATAACCGGACTGACTCTATCCTATGGCATGCAAGACTTGGCCATGTACACTATAAAAGAATGCAAGATATGTCTAAGGATGGGTTGATCCAAGCTTTTGACATGGACACTGAAAAGTGTAAAACTTGCATGTTGACCAAGATAACCAAGAAACCCTTTCGGGGTGTTAGTCGTGAGACTAAGGTCTTGGAGCTTATTCACAGTGACCTGTGTGATTTGCATGCCACTCCTTCTTTGGGAAATAAGAAGTACTTTGTGACGTTTATTGATGATGCTTCTAGGTTTTGTTATGTTTATTTGTTACATACAAAGGATGAAGCATTAGATAAATTCAAAGTGTTTAAAACTGTAGTTGAATTACAACTTGGGTCTTTGATCAAAAGATTAAGGACTGATAGGGAGGTGAGTACATGGATACTGTACTTTTCGTCTGTTAATAATCCATGAAACGATCGCCTTATACTCCTCAAAAAATGGTATTTCTGAAAGGAAAAAGGGTGTGAAGGAGATGGTTAATTCCATGTTGTCCTATTCAGGACTGAGTCAAGGGTTCTGGGTGAAGCTATGTTAACAACTTGCTATTTATTAAATAGGGTTCCCAAAAAAAGGAACAAGGTTACCCCTTATGAACTCTGGACTAAAAGGAAACCCAACCTGAACTATCTCAAGGTTTGGGGTTGTAGGGTTGTTGTAAGACTCCCTGATCCAAAGTTGAAAACTTTGGGTGAAAGAGGCATTGACTGCATCTTTGTTGGATATGCTGAGCATTCCAAGGCTTATAGGTTCTATGTTATTGAACCTAATGAATATGTTTCAGTTAACTCCATAATTGAATCAAGGGATGCAAACTTTGATGAGAATAGATTCTCATCACTAGACCAAGTCGAGGATTCCTAATGGAACTCATGACACTGGTGTATCAAAGATCCCTGATGATGAACCATCAGTGGTCCCTGATGAGGTTGTGGTTCAACAACTTGAACCTGTGCTCAGAAGAGCAAAAGGGTCAGAATCCAAAGTCATTTGGACCGAGTTTCAACTATACTTAGTTGAAGGAACGGATGAGGTCTCAGACCAATACTCCTATTGCTTCATTGTTGAGGATGATCCCAGGACATTTGAAGAAGCAATGAAGTCCCAGGATATTGCTTTCTGGAAAGAAGCAATCAATGATGAGATGGATTCCATCATGGGAAACAACACTTGGGTGTTGGTTGATCTACCTCCTGGTTGCAAACCTCTAGGTTTCAAATGGATTTTCAAAAAGAAAATGAAGGTAGATGGAACTATTGAAAAGTTCAAGGCTAGATTAGTTATTCAGGGCTTTAAACAAAAGTCGGGGATAGACTATTTTGATACTTATGCCCCTGTGGCTCGTATCAGTACCATAAGACTGCTAATTGCTTTGTCATCTATTCACAATCTGATTATTCATCAGATGGATGTGAAGACAGCTTTCTTGAATGGTGAATTGGAAGAGGAGGTTTATATGAACCAACCTCGGGGCTTCATCTTGCCTGGCAATGAAAACAAGGTGTGTAAACTGATTAAGTCTCTTTATGGACTTAAGCAGGCACCTAAGCAATGGCATCAAAAATTTGATGAAGTGGTTTTGTCTAGTGGTTATGTTCTTAACCAAGCTGACAAATGTGTATATAGCAAATTTGATGAATCTGGTAAAGGAGTCATCATTTGTCTATATGTTGATGACATGTTAATCTTTGGCACTGACCAAAATGCTGACTTGACAAAAGAATTTTTGTTATCAAGGTTCTCCATGAAGAACAAGGGGGAGGCTGATGTTATCCTTGGTATAAGGATTAAACATGAAAGTAATAGATTTCTATCTCTCAGTCTCATTATATTGAGAAGGTACTGAGAAAATTCAATTACTTTGATTGTACTCCAGTGAGTACACCTATGGATACTTGTGAGAAGCTGATGCCTAATCATGGCAAGGCTGTATCTCAACTTGAGTATTCTAGGGTGATTGGCTGCCTGATGTATGCCATGACTTGTACAAGGCCTGATATTGGTTTTGCAGTGGAAAAATTGAGCAGGTATACTAGTAATCCTAGTGCTCATCACTGCAAGCAGTTCAAAGGGTACTGAAGTATTTGAAGAGAACTATGGATTATAGTCTCTCATATACTGGTTACCCATCAGTGTGGGAAGGTTACACTGATGCAAGTTGGATCAGTAACACTGAAGACAATTCATCTACCAGTGGCTGGGTATTCCTACTTGGTGGAGGTGCAATTTCTTGGTCATCCAAGAAACAAACTTGCATCACCAGTTCAACAATGGAATCTGAATTTATGGCTTTAGCAGCTGCTGGTAAAGAAGCTGAATGGTTGAAAAACTTGCTCCTTGAGATTCCATTGTGGCCTAAACCTATAGCACCTATTTCTATCCGTTGTGATAGTGCGGCTACATTGGCTAAGGCTTATAGCCAGATGTACAATGGTAAGTCTAGACACTTAGGTGTCCATAGCATAGCATGATCGTGAGCTTATCATGAATGGGGTGGTATCTATAGAGTTTGTTAGATCTCAACAAACTTAGCTGATCACTTGACGAACGGTCTGGCTAGAGACTTGGTTATAAAGTCTGCTAAAGGGATGGGTTTAAGTCCAACTTAGTCACTGAATGCTAGGACACCCAACTCCCTCCTAAGGAAACTTGGGAGCTGAGTTCAATGTGGAAAGCTGAACATTCCGTGGACTGGAGCACATGTTTTTTATTACATCCCATGGTTGTGCTCAGAACCTGCTGAAAGGAGAATGAAGTCTTTACTTCTCAATGGTTAATTTTCTTTGAAAAAGTGCTTGGCAGAAGCATGAATAAAGAGGAACCACCTATGTAAATATTGAAGTTTTGCCGCTTCAGGAAGCTTTGGACTTTTAGCTGTTACAACATTTATGAATTTGGATATGGACACATGGCTTGTATAGTGTCAGGAGCTTTTAAGTGTTTGAAAACTTGTGTGTATTTTATCTTCAGGTATTCAAATGGGTTGAAGGTTCAATTCTTAGAACACCCTGATTCTCGAATATTTGAAACGTGTAATTTACTAAGATGAAAATTCAATCCTCGGGACATTTTCATTTATGCACATGTTTTGCTTGATGTTTATTTTTCATGCAAAGGAAGTGAACTAAATTTGGGAGGATTGTTGGAAAATTTAGTGCACTTGTGGGAATAGTTCACACCTTGTAATAGGTTAGGAGGTACGGAGTGTACACCCATAAGGTCCATGAACACCTTGACTCTTGTAGTGGTTTGTATTGGTAGTGCTTGGTGAAAGTAATCGTGTGGGTACCACCGATTATCAGTGTTTCCACCGATCGTGTTTCCACTGGCGGTGTTTTCCCTGAAGTGTTTCCACTGAAGTGGTGTTTCCACTGAAGTGGTGTTCGGGTGGTGTTTAAAGTAGTGTTTACACTGAAGCGTGGTGTTTCCACTGAGCGTGTAACCACCGATAGCACTATGAAAATACTGATGAAAGTACTGCTTGTAACGGTTTTGACCTATTCAAGTGGCAGTTTCAAATGCTTAATGACCACGTTTAATTGGTCATGTAACCACTAACGGCTATCATGGGGATAATTATGAGGCTATTAATGGGCCGATTAATACTCATAATTCCATTGAATTAGCCAAGAGTATTATCCTATAAATAGGATATCTGATTATGCATGATGTATACACAGAAAACACTAAACACTTATAAGCGCAAGGGTTATTGAATTGTGCCTAATTCCATAACTGCATTTGGTATTATCCCAAGTAGATATTCGTGCAACCCAGGCATTAGGGTCGAATAGTTTACTTTGGAAAGTGATCACACGATTCCAAGTGATATCCGGTAACCACTGAAGTGGTATATGTTACTGCTGACTCTTTGTTGTTTCTGCTGAACAGTTATTGATTGTCTACACCCTGCTTTGGGACGAATACACACCAACATAATCAACAAATATCCTAAGATTATTCTGTAATAATTGTTGGAATCTTACAGTTATGTATCAAATTTTGATGTACCTGATACAGAGCCATACAAACATAACTAGAAGAAATTAAACAACCAATAGGGCTAATAGTATATAGTTGAATCACATAGTTAAAAAATCAAGCAAACATCAAATTAAAGTCATATATATGCAAAAGCCATAACATACAATCACGACTATAATATCAGATGTCAAAATTCTTAAAAAATAATATACTAGTTCTTTTTAGCAGCTTTTACATAATGTAAAATACAAATCTGAGTATATCAATTTTCTTTAAAAAATGTATAATTCTTAAACAGCTTTGACCCGAACCCGACTTGACCCGACCCGAATTGACCCAAACCCGAATAACCCGAGTTCTAAACAAGGTCGGGTTCGGGTATGTTTTTTTTGAACCTTGACCCGAGTTGACCCGACCCGACTGACCCGAACCCGACAGGTCAACCCCTAATGACCATATGACATGTTAAACTACTTATCGTCACACAAGTCAATCAATAGTCTTTGACGAAACACGACACATGTTTTATATAACATTTGTCTCGTCAAATACTTTACTTATAAATTACAAGTACAATAATAGTAAGGAATTTCATTATCATAAGAGGCCACTTCGGGGTGTCGTATCGACGAGTTGTGGATTTACGATTTAAAGTGTCCTGGCTCCTCATACGTTCACTACACGACCTCTTGATTTTGATAGCCCGAACGATGGTACGAGGTTATTTATAAAAGGGCTATAAGCCAAACAACGCTTAAGGGATACATCAACTTAAGATTTATGTACAACATCATATTGAAAGCCAACAAGCTACATATACTTGTACACTTATATCGCATAATTATACTAAAACGCTGACATTATGCTTTCGTAGGTAATCGTTAAAGATCGTGATCTTGGCATACTCTATTGTTGACATACAATATATCGTTACACTCCGCTGCTGATCACTACAGTGAGATGCATGCTACTGCTTTTACTACATGCTAAAATGCTTTATTATGGACAATTACTTGCAAAATGAATGCCTTGACTGTATTATTGCATGCCTAAGTTGTTTATGCCAAAAGTCCCCAACATCATGGACCACTAATCACAGGGAGTGAGCGAAATATTGTGGATAGGCCTATCGGAATTGACGAACCCGCTCTGTGTTATCGAAATAACAAGGCGCACTATATTTGAGGTTATCTAGGTAAATGGCAAAATACCTACCCGGGGCAAGTTATTTACTGTATATATCGTCCGGTGATATATATACAACAATAGTAAGTGCCATGAGCTTAGATCAATAATAACTATCAAGAAGATAATTGTACACATTGCAATTATACTACAAACTATATTGTCCACTATCAAGTTTTCAAACCTATATGGCTTTTATCGTTTGTATTGACCGGTTAGGCAATCAAACGCACTATGGGCTTATAGTAACAACGAGCCCACTACTTTCAGAAACTTGATATCTTGTGATCAACTGTTTTGCTTACAAACCTATGAACTCACTCAACCTTTGTGTTGACACTTTTAGCATGTTTATCTCAAAGCTTTGAAAGAAATTAGCTGGCATGGCATGTGAAGGCGCACGAAAAATATTTTGAAGACGATGCATATATTATCATTCGAAAAACATTACAACTTTTATGTTGTACTTTTTATGATTGTACAAACTTGTGGGACCTCTGTTTGTAAACTCTGATATTTTAATCGAATGATAATTTATTTCAAAACGTCTCATTTAGAGTCGTTTTCTGTAACTTGTGTTGTGAACTATGAAGTAATACCCCAGTGACACAATCTTCCGCTGCGATAATTTTGGGGGTGTTACAATTTGTACCAAAATCATCAATCAATTAAACTATTGAAAACTTAACTCTTCAAAACAAATCAAATTTCACCATTGTTTAGTCCAATTTATTTTTCTATTCAAAATTACCTTTTGGTTAAAACTTGTCACACATAATAAACAAACAAGTAAACAAATAAAAAATAAATAACTAAAAACAATGCACATAATAATAACAACAATTAATACCTGTAAACAAGTAGGCACATGCAACTTATTTGATAAAACCTATTAATAATCAATGTCTAGGTTAATTAACGTATATATTAACTAGGGCTTTCACTGCAACAATTGAAAGTGAGCCACATACAGCGACGAATCGATTGCGTAAGCCATAATTAAAATATACCAAATTGCACATAATTGATTCATTAATATTATTGAGGTAATTCCCAATTCAAAATTTTATCAAAATAATAAACATGTGTATAAAACTTAACAATTATTTTTCGCATAACCAATCTTAACAATTAAATATATATCGACAATAATCCATGCCAAACATGCATGTTTTCATGGATTTAACATAACAATTTATTCACGTTGTCACAAGATCGCATACAATTCCATGTCACATAACACTTATTCACGAATTTATCACGTAACAAATATATTTATTCTAGGTTTCGATATTGATAACAAAACGATTTTATAAACCCTAAAAATATTTTTAAACAAATCGACTAAAATTTTTTTTAGGGTTTCGACCCATAAAAATTTTCGATCCATAAAAAAATTTTAAAACCAAATTAGGGCAAAAGCCCTAACCCTAAAAATAGGGTTTACATAATCATAACCAAAACCCTAGAATGATCATATAAAACAACATACAATATTCGTTTTTTACGTGTTTAGTAATTAATTACTCATTAAACCAAGCTCGTGATGCCACTGTTGGAATTATATAGCATGACTAATCATAAATATAAACAATAAATATCAAAGTAATCATGCGGAAGCGTATAAGAACGTATAATGAATAATTAACTAACATAAACATAAAGTATGCATACCTTTTTTATTCTAGCCGAACAAGAATCAATTCCACAAAACTAGCAATTGAGATGAACCCTAATTAGGGTTTATAGGATTATAAGAATTACCCCTTACCGTTTTGTAATTCAACCCAAGATACAATCAATAGTGTGATTGTACCACGTTCTCGTACACACGTACTATTAACGAATTATAATAAATGCTAGTTTAATTAACACAAAATAATTTGTTTTGGAAAAACAATTGTGTCGACATCCTATGGGAGTGGTCGACCGGTTTCTAACACAAAAAAAAACAGTGTCGACATCCTATGGGAGTGGTCGACCGGTTTCTAACACAAAAAAAAACACACAAACACTTTTTGGTTTTTAGGTTATGAGTACAAGAGATGAAAAACTAAGACCTAGGCCTTGTATTTATACCCAATATAACTTGGTGACCAAGTTAGACTTGGATTGGGCTTGAGGAACCCTTGGCCGATCGATTTAGCTATCCCAAGGGGTTTCCGGAACTTTCCCAATCTCTATTTTCACATCTAGTCCTTCCATTTAACATTTAACGATCGTTAGTCCATTACACTTAATTAACTTAACGTCCGATATATTATTTCATGTAAATAATAACTAAATATAACATTTTATATTTAATTATTATAACTTTAATTCTCATACTTAAAGTGTGCAATCCTCGTAGTCTCGAGTTCGATCCTAACACACTATTAATATTTTGTCTATTAAACCAACAATTGTCACGTATTAGTCTTTATAAGATCCTAATCCAATCTTACTCGAATACATAGCAACCTAAGTAACTAAATAAAACACAAAAAATAGCAAGTGAGACAAGTATATAATTATATCACTTAGAGAATATTACAAGAAACATTTGAAGAGAACTTTAAGGCGAGTTGTGTCAAAAGAGACAACCACCAACCTATTATATATACTATTGGTAAATATATGCACATTTACAAGAGTTTTGTACTATTACTATATAGAGTCTTCTAAGACCTCTCAAAGAACCTTTCATAATTTTTCATGAGGGAAACTAATAAAGGACTTCTAAGAGCTTGTAGATATCTTTCACATTCTTCCAAGACTCTTGATTATTGAAGACTAGTTTAGAATCTTCCAAAATCATCAACTTGATGGTGTCGTAGCCTGCAGTTCGTGACATTTTGTAGTCAGCTTGTGGGTGTATGTAAAATTGGAGATGTTTGTAAGCTTAGTTTTCGGCTTATTAGCTTATCAAACTGAGCTTATAACTTTAAATAAGGGGGCAATTTCATATCTCCCCTTATTTTAAATGGAAATTTCATATATACCAAAACATGCATTAAAAACATTGTACATTATGCATTCAATACTTGCACTTTGGGTATATATGAAATTAAACATGAAAGTAGGGTGATATATGAAATTAATCCTTAAATAAGCTTGTTGGAATCACTCCTAAACCTTATTCAAGTGTTAGTTACTCATATGTAATAGTTAGCTTATTATGGCCTTTATGTTTGTTATTAGCCTTAGGCTTATGTAGAAGGCCCATAAGCCTAGGCCAAGCCCAATAAGGAAAGGAAGGGAACTATGAGTGTTGCCCTAGCTTCCCTCCTATAAATACCCCTTGTAAACCTTCATTTGAAGGTTGGTTGTTCAAGTTTTCTTTTCACTCACTCTCTACGCATAACCGTATACTCTATATCATGTGTGTGTGTTTGGATACTTGTTCAATCGCCTCTCTATCTCTTAGATAAGCTTGTGTTGTAAACCTTGTGACCTAACAGTGGTATCAATCGCCAAATAGTTGGGTGTACTCGTTTGTTTTTGAAGTTTTTTGGTTTTGGGTCTTACGCGTAAAGATAACGCATTCTTTAGCTCTCTTAAAAACTTGTTTTTTACACTTTTTAATCCAAGATTCTTGTACTTTCAACGTTTTAAGGTGTTAAAATACTTGTTTTTGGCAAAAGTTTCAAACTTTATGCGTGGATCATTGTTTTTGAACTAGTTTTTATTCGTGGGTGTCATTCTACGCATAACCTGCTTTTGAGTGCTTTGGAACATCAAGTTTCACACTTTTGTGTTATTTTGGTGTTATTGAAGCTATTTCATCACACAAAAACTGGTTTAGAAACATCTTTGGGCAAAATCAAATTTACGAGTAATCCTACGCGTATTGAAACCCTAAAATTACGCGTAAGATTATCCTTGGTTTGATCTTCATTTTCGTGGTTTATTCCGTGTTTTCTTACTTGGATAAGTCTCAAAATACGTCGACTTTGGATATCTTTTGCAATTGTGATAGTGTAAAGATCATTTGGGCAAAAACCCTAAAATTACGCATAAGCATGCTTACGCTAGAAATCCTACGCCTAAGGTCTTTCTTACGCCTAAGCCTTGTCTTACGCATAAGAAAATCCTACGCCTAACTTTCTACGCTTAACTTTTGTCTACGCCTAACTTTAGTGTCTTTTCCTACTTACGCGTAAGCTAAATCCTACGCGTAACTCCTCGTTGTTACGCGTAACTTTGGTGTTTTTACGCATAAGTGCTACTTGGTACTGTAAATAAAGGACCCTGTGGTACAACCTGTACTTGTAAATAAAGGACCCTGTGGTACGCTTCAGTGCCACAATCCTTATAAAAGGAGCGAAAGCTTCTTACTTTTGAGTAAAACCTATCAAACCTTTCACTTTTCAAGGTTTTGCTCAAAAAGAAACAAGTACTTTTCTTATGATTTTCTTCAAAACCTCAACCGTTAATATCACTCGTTGAGGGGGAGTACTTGAATCAAAACTTTGTTCAAAAATTGTTCTCAAAGTCATTCTTCCGCAACACTTTAAATGGTCATATTTATTCTCAAATGTTCAAAACAACACTTTAATATGCCATTTTTTAGGGGGAGAAAAATATGTGATAAGAAATATGTTGTGTAAAATGCAAATGAATCTGGTATGGATTCAGACTTAACCAAATCTAATTGACGATGCTTAACCTGTTAGTAACTCGGAAAAGACTTGTCCCATACGGGTAATAATTTCAAGCTAGTTCGCTAGTGATGTAAACGTGTCTCGCAAAGGACTTGTCTCAGTAGAATGTACCATTCGAGAAACTCTTGATAAACATGAACTCTGACGGTTTGACGACCTTTCGAGGATTGTCTACACCTTCAAGGTAGTTATTAGAGCTAGTTGTCACCTAAAAGCTGCACAATGCAACTCTTTTTAACTATGCCATGTAACCGTGTTCATGGGGATTGTCTATCTTGAGTGAATCAATTCAAAATGTGGGCGCTTTTCCTCATCAAGATTTTAACCAAGTAAAAACACTTAAGCACATGGAGGGGGAGTATTTATGCAAAATCTTATCTCAAATAAAGGTACTAAAATGTTTTTCATTCACAAACACTTTGAGAGATTTTTCACAACAAGGTTTTATGGCAACATAGGTTAGTCATGGAGTTATAAGGTGACTAAGGTTAGAATAACTGTCCTATGATCCGGCCAGAAAGGGATCTACCCCAGACACCACAAAATAGTTAGTATTTTAGAAGTCCTTAGGTATGATTGTAAAAAGGAGAAAATGAGAATCGGAGAAAGAAGGAGTTGAAGAATTAAAAGAAATGCAAAGAAAAGGGTGAAAAGAAATAGCCCTCCAGATTATTCAACTTAGGGCAACTAATCGGATTCAATTCATATGCTACTGGTTGTCACTTTGTGACGCCGATATTGAAGATTAAAAGTCGTCATGGACCCAAAGTGACGATGCATTCAAACCTTCTTATCCACTCAAGTTTCTCTTAACAGTAAGTTGTTTCATTCTCACCGGGAACCCTACGTAAATCGCTTTCTTAGAGATTGCCGGTTATTGAAGAAGGAGACCCTCTCCCTAGTCTCCGCTCTAGAAAACCAAAACGCACTATTGAGTCTAGAGCCACGAGATTCATCAAAAGATCTCTTAGGTACACTTGACATTTAATCACTTTGATGATCTATAATAAGGTTATCATGCTGGTTCATATCGAGTCCTTCACGATCTTAGCAATCTGCGAGAACATTTATGAGAGGTTCACATTTGTGATCCTCGAATGAATGGAAACTCCTGCCGTAGGTCAACATTAAAATGTTTGACAAAGCAGGTCGCTTCGGCAACTCCCCGTGATTGGCGCTTTAGTGGTCTCAAACGGCTTCATTGCTATGAGGTGATGCTTCTGTACCTCACTCATTCAATCGTAGGTGTTCTTCGGTACATCGTTATATTCACTTGTGGGACTATCTGTAGAACGACCTTTGTAAGAATTAGAGTTGTGTTTTCACACTATGTCGTTAACACTCTCGAAGTTCAAACTTGTAAGTGCCGGAACCGGCTTATTACTAAACCGTTAAATGTTTTCTTCTTATGGAAGCTCCGAACTGATGATCGCGCATTCTTCTCGACTCACGCCAACATCATCACTAATGGAAGTTTCTATCCCAAAAGCAACACAACAAATGTAATGATTCTTCGTCCAACTTTGAGATCTACAAAGTTAAAGACTTAAAGAACTCCATCAAGATCAATTCTAACGCCAAAGAGCGCGTGTAGCATGTTGGAAGAACGATGTGGAGACACCGTATGTCGTAAGGCACTGAAAAGGCACTTGATGCGCATAACAACATACTATCACTTTCATCACAAAGAACAATGATCAAAGAACAAGGTTAATGATGACGTCAAAGCATAACCGCTCAAAATAAATAAAATCTCAATACACCGGGAGATTGTTTAAATCAAGGCAATTCTTATCACAAGAAAGAAAATTTCAAGACGAAAAGCTACTATTACATCAACGCCTTCACCGTTTTCATCACCAATACTTGAGTGTTTGTTACTCATATGTAATAACACTTGAGGGGGAGATTGTTGGAATCACTCCTAAAACATATTCAAGTGTTAGTTACTCATATGTAATAGTTAGCTTATTATGGCCTTTATGTTTGTTATTAGCCTAGGCTTATGTAGAAGGCCCATAAGCCTAGGCCTAGCCCAATAAGGAAAGGAAGGGAACTAGGAGTGTTGCCCTAGCTTCCCTCCTATAAATACCCCTTGTAAACCTTCATTTGAAGGTTGGTTGTTCAAGTTTTCTTTTCACTCACTCTCTACGCATAACCGTAGGTAAATCTATATATGTGTGTATTTTGACAAAAATCAAATAGGTCATAGTTTTACAACACAAGCTTATACAACAGAGATAGAATATCGCTCAAATCAAAATTGATCATTTTCAATCTCCTTCCGGCGAGAACAAAGAGAAATTTTTCAGAAAAATCTTTTACCTAATGTTAAAAATTTGAAAAATTGTGCATTAGCCTGGGAAAAGGATTTTCATAAGGAACTTGGAGTGATGAAGGTCGCTTTGAGAAAATAGAAACATCCATTTCTAATACTAAACGTAAAAAGAAACTGTTGAGAAAAGATGTTGATCGACTCTTGGAAGATGTCATCTCTGCTGATGTCCATAATGTTGTGCTAAAGAATTCTTTGTCATATGCATTTGATCATACCTCTGCTGATACTTTTGAATCTGCGGATATACATGTTGAGAACACCGATAATGTGCTTCAGATCGAGTCCTTAACAGTTGAAAACAAACGATTGTCAAACGAACTTTCAAATGCAATTACGTCGCCTTAATTGGTGTCAAAAAGATATTCACGATCAACAAATTGCTTTTCAACATAAAATCGCACAGCTTGCGCATAAAAATCTTCTCGATCCTAAATTGAGCAACTGGATGATCAAAACGAGTCTTTCAAGTGTCAAATCTCAAAATATGAACAAGAACTTGTAAAAGTCAAAAAGGAATATGGTGTCATATTTGATTTACTCAAAAAGACTCGTGATGAAGCATCAAATGAACTTGATCATTATCTTGCACACACTAAAGAAGTTATGCATTTTGCTGGAAATGTTCGGTCGAAAATCAAGATCCGATTCACACTATCATCAAGTTAAGAGAAATGTTAGGAAAGTATGAACAACTTCCGCCAACCATCATTAAGAGATTAGCCCCAGAAACACTTAGTACTCATGAACCTAGAATTTCTACTGCCAAATCACAAGTAGCTAACGTGCTTCCTTCTACTGAAACAGAATAGTTGAGCCTTTCCAAACGCCGCACTTCACAGCCTAAGAGCACTCAATCGAAGAATAGGAAGTTGCGACCTAAGAAAAGATCAATCAAGAATGCTAAAGTAGAAGAACACCCTAGGACTATGAATAAGACTCACGTTGCCTCCACTATAGATATTGGCCGGCAAATGTAATAGAAATAGTGATGTAACGAATGCTAAACCGTTAAGTACTTTTGATATTCACCGATGCACCTTGTGATATTTGTCGTAAAAGTATGAATTATTGTCATGATAAATGTGTTGCTAAAGCTATCATCTCTCGTTTAAGGAATCCTAAGAACCGAATACCTCTAGGCCCACTAATCTTTCTAAGTCTGTGCTTGGTAGACCGCCATCTTTAGATTCTAAGAAACGCATTGCTGTCCCAGTAGCTCCATTTTCACCTCCTAAGAATGTAGTACCACCTAGTGCATTCACTAAGACTAAATCAAAGAGTAGTTATAGATGGCAGAAATGGATATATAACACACTAGGATTTAAGTGGATACCTAAAGCTATTGATGTGTGTATATCTACTATAAATGCTACGGAACCCTCTAACATTTCGGGTTCCAAATCTACTTCTATTCCATCTCGTGTCGCTCTGTGTGTAATGCAGTTGATACAGATCATTCTCTGGATTGTTGATAGCGGATGTTCCCGACACATGACAGGCAATCTTAAACCGTTATCAAACTTTATTGCAAAGTTCATTGGCACCGCTGTCAGGTTCGAATGATCACTTCGCAACTATCATGGGCTACGGAGACTATGTCAATGGGAACATCGAAATTAGCAGGGTTTACTATGTGGAAGGCCTCGGTCATAATCGCTTTCAGAGGTCAGTTTTGTGATGGAGATTTGGAGGTTGCTTTCAGTGAGAAAACTTGTTTCATTCGTGATCTACAAGGAAATGACCTTATGTCTCGATCGCGTAATTCTAGTCTCTACACTATCTCTATGAAAGACATGGTTGCTTCATCTCCCATATGTTTACTTTCAAAGGCAACATCAACAAAATCCCGGCTATGGCACCGCCGTCTCTCACATCTAAACTTTCAAACCATCACCAACCTTGCTCGACACAAACTAGTTGAAGGACTTCCACGGTTTCGGTATTCTAAAGATCATCTTTGCTCAGCCTGTGAACAAGGCAAAAGCACTCGTGCTCATTTTCCTTCAAAGGTGGAACACAGCTCTCAAGATGTGCTTCATCTTCTTCACATGGATTTGTGTGGCCCGATGCGCGTGCAAACGATCAATGGCAAACGCTACATCTTAGTAATTGTTGATGACTATTCACGCGGGACTTGGGTCTACTTTCTTCGAAGCAAAGATCAAGCTCCACAAATGATCATCACCTTTCTCACGAAAATACAAGTTCAGCTACTACTAAACACCGCTCGACTAATCGGAACAGATAAAGGCACTGAATTTGTTAATCAAACTCTTCGTGAATTCTATGAGAAAGTGGGAATTCAAAGATCGACATCTATTGCACGAACACCAGAACAAAACGGAGTTGTCGAAAGACGAAACCGAACGTTAGTGGAAGCCGCAAGAACAATGTTAATCAATGCTAAACTTCCAGATTACTTATGGGCATAAGCTGTATCTACTGCATGCTATACTCAAAACCGCTCTATGATTACAAAACGCCACAACAAAACACCTTTCGAGCTCGTCCATAATAGAAAACCGAATCTAAAACACTTTCATGTATTTGGATCTCTTTGCTATCCGAATAATGATCGTGATGACTTTGGAAAGCTCAAAGCCAAAGCTGACATTGGAGTCTTTATCGGATAATGTGATAATTCCAAAGGTTTCCGAATCTGGAATCGTCGTACAAAACAGGTGATGGAAACGATTCATGCTCATTTCGATGAACTTACGGAAATGGCTTCGGAGTATAACAGCTTGGAACCCGGACACAACCGCTTAAACTTCCTCAAACCCCATCATCACCAACAAAGCCCCGCTTACTCGCCAACAAATGGAAAGGTTATTTGCTCTACGCTGCTCGATCGATATTGATGAACGTGCTCCGTGTGTATCCGCCGCTTCCGCTGCTCAACCCGATAATACTCTTTACCCGATACACCTCGCTACAACAACTATGTTGCATGCACCTACACCAGCTTGACTCCACCACAACAGCTTGAACAAACCGCTTCCAACAATGATGATGAACTGCCGATGATATTCTCGAATGAGTACCCCCACCGCAGATTTTGATCCAAATGCGTTCTTCAACCCGCTTGCTAATGAGACCGCCGCACCTGATGTCGCGGAATCTTCAACAAACCATTTGAATCCTCGACCGCACAATGTATACCAACATCAACCCTCCACACATAGATGGACAAAGACCATCCTCTGGAAAACATTATTGGCAACCCGAATCAACCAATCGTTACGAGACAACGCCTTCACACAGACGGTGAACATTGCATTTATGCACTCACCGTCCGCCAATCAACCTAAAACATCAAAGACGCAATGACAAAAGACACATGGATTGAATCCATGCAAGAAGAACTCAACCAATTCAAACGTCTTGAAGTATGGGAACGGTTGAAAGACCAACAGAGTCTACGCCATTGGTCTCAAATGGATTTGGAAAACAAATTGATGCCAAGGAAATGTTATCGAAATAAGTCACGCCCGTGGCTAAGGGTTATCGTCCGAAGAGGGTATTGACTTTGAAGAATCTTTTGCCCGGTTGCTCGCCTTGAGGTCGCTCGATATTTCTAGCGTTCGCGGCTCATATGAATATGACGGTCTATCGATGGATGTCAAAACCGCGTTCTCAATGGACAACTTAAAGAAACGGTTTATGTCACCAACCGATGGATTCGTTGATCCCGAAGTCAATCACGTCTACAAACCGAACAAAGCTCAGATGGTCTCAAACAAGTTCCTCGAGCATGGTACGATAAGCTATCATCCTTCCTCATTGCTAATAATTTCACCAAAGGTTCGGTTGACCCAACTCTTTTATACAATATCACGGGACACATATCTTAATTGTTCAAATTTACGTGGATGACATCATTTTTGGGTCTACACATAAAAAGTTTTCAATCGCTTTTGCAAAACTAATGAAGAAAAATTTTGAAATGTCCATGATGGGTGAACTTACATTCTTTCTGGACCGCAAGTTCATCAATCACCCCGTGGTATTTTCTTGAGTCAAATATGCCCTTGAATTGTTAAACAAATTTGGAATGAAAACCTGTGACACCTATGCCACACCAATGGCTCATACCAAGAAGCTAGACGCTGATTTACATGGGAAATTGGTGGACCCTACAAAATACCGTAGTATTATTGGGTCTCTCATGTATCTAACACCAGCGACTGATATTGTCTTTGCCGTATATCTTTGCTCTCGCGTTATCGTCGCGACCAACTGAAACCCACCTCTGAGGCTAAAAGAATCCTCCGATACATAAAGGGAACCATTAACTTGGGGATCCGTATCCGAAGGATTCGGTTTTGAACTAATCGCTTTTTCAGACGTGACCACGCAGATGCTTAGACTCACGGAAAAGCACTTCAGGAGCTTTACAATTTCTTGGTGATAAACTGTGTCATGGCAATCGAAGAAGCAGGATTGTACATCGCTGTCCTCAACCGAAGCGGAATATGTAGCCATGTCCGCATGTTGTGCTCAAGTCATCTGGATGAGAACACAACTCAAAGACTATGGTTACGTGATTTGACGTAATCCCGATGTATCGCGACAATCGGAGTGCCATTGCAATCTCGCAACTCAGTTCAAAGCCACTGAAATCAAAGCACATCGATCTTCGATATCATTTCATCAAGGATCACGTGGAACAGTGGTATTGTTGAATTATATTTTGTGGGTACAGTATACCAATTGGCAGATCTTCTCACCAAAGCCTTGCCTCCTGCTAGGTTTAATGAGTTGGTCCACCGGATTGGTATGAGGTGTTTGACTCAAGAGGAATTGGATGACCTCCTAAAACAGCCTTAAAAACCTGTCAAACACCAAAATCTCTTTTGTAAATAATTTTTCAAAAACAAAATACAAAAGTATAAAATCTGATAAAACAACAAAAATATTCTTCTATCTATTTTCTTTCAACATTGCAAGTACGTTTTTCCTCAACACTATAATCTTTCAAAATTCAAAGATTTTTCGATCAAGTGTTGAGGGGGAGAAATCAAAACTTTAATTGTTTCAAAAAAAATCTGTGTACTTGCATGTTATCATATCTCGGTTGTTTCTTTTAACAAATGGTGGTAAATTTTCGTAAATGACACCTCGACTAAAATTATAACCTTTCATTATTTTCTTAAGTCGAGGAGGAGTGTCGTCAAGTTTCTTTCCTAAAACTTTGTTTGGTAACCAAAATGGAAGTTAAATGGCTTTGTATGAAAAAGGAAAAGGTGGAGGGACTAAAACTGTCAAAAATGTTAAAGTATTTTAATAAAAATACCCCCACCTAACACTTTTCTTCTTCACATTTATTACTAAAACCTAACCATCTACGCCTAAGAATCAATCCAAGAAATCCGCTTTTGATCATCTCTTTGTAAGTTGTTTCATGATTAAAACATGTTTTAAGATAAGGTTTTAATTTCATGCAAATCCAACGGCTAAAAATTGTTGTTACTGCATGATTATGTGTTCTAAGCATAAGCGTATGAACACACAATCATTGTGTGTGTGTTTGTGGTTAAATGGATTATGTCAAAACGTTTCAAATACATTAATGATATCATTTTAACCATCAAAACCCACCCAACAACACGTATTAATGATTTTTGAAAATTAGGGTTTTGAGTCATTGGGTGTTTTCAAATGTGAAGTGTTTTGGTCAAAAAGATTGTTGGGTTATGTTCTTATGATGTTGAATTGATGATTTCCATGCTCTATAACCACCCAGAAACACTAATTTATTAACAATTTGGAATTAGGGTTTAAAGTTCTTAAGTTTGGGTATTTTTGATTCACCATGTATTAGATGTTAATACTTGGTTAAAGACTCTCACAACACCTTAGACCTACCGTAAAACATTTGGTGCAATCTCCATGGCTAGAATTGCATACGCCAAATTCTAACTATTAGGGTTTTGACCTACGCTGTATGAGTTCTACGCATAACTATTTAACAAGTGTTCTTGCCATGATTTGTTGTTAAAATGAATGTATGTGTTAAAATTGATGATATGATGGTTTATTTCGTGCTTGCTACCTAAAATTCGTAATCAAGGTCCTTGTAACTCTACGATAAGGATTACCTACGCGTAGCTTGTTATGCGTAAGATTAGTCTTACGCATAACTATTACGCGTAAGGTTCTACAATGGGACTACGCGTATCCTGTGAAGGATATGCGTAAACAAGGACTCTACGCATAAGGTCTACTCTACGAGTAAGCCTTACGCGTAAGGTATATATATACGCCACGCCGCGAAGCCCTACGCATAAGGTCCCCTTTCCTACGCGTAACATTTCTTACGCTAGTTAGATCCTACGCTAAGCTTTCGCTCACGCCAGTATATCATCTCTCAAGCTTACGCTTAACTTTGCCAAAACTACGCTTAAGCCTAGATTGACCTTCATAATGAATTGTTACGTATACAAACTTGTAAATAAACTAATCATAACGCCACCTAATCCAATAATGTCACTAATAAACTTAATCGCTTGATATGTTGTGAACAATAAGTGATAACATAAACTTTAAAACTTAAAGTTAACTAACTCACGAAAACATTTCACGACGTCATTGGACTATTGAACAAACAAGTGACTTAGGACTCGAAACAATCATTGACACTGTACATTCAATAACTAGACAATAAGACCTTCTGTTGACTAACACTATGTCTTTCGATATGTTGGTTCTTTTGGCTAATGTTATTTCGATCACGACATGGTCGAACAAATGAATGTGGATGCACCGAGTTCTCACCATTGCCGATATCTCCCAAGGTTATCCGAGAAAGATTGGAAAGAACAACCTTAGGGTTGACTTTGATACCCTCACTTGCTCGAATCTTCTGCTGATTGCTGTGGATATTCTCGTGAATCATCCCTACCGTAACATGCTCTCACACTCGCCACAGCCTGTGAGGTCTACATTCAACAATTTCGGGATTCTATGCAGAGGATCACGGTCAAAGTGCGTGAATGTGACACTTTATCACAAACAAGTCACTATCACTCCTGCTGACTTACGGGCTGTTCTCATCATTCCCGACATCGCTCCAACCGACTTCTTTGCTACCCCTACAAGAGACAAAATTCTTGATAGATATTGGTTATGATGAAGCTTCAGGAATCATTACTAAGCACTCTCACGTGGAGCTCAAGTATATTCCTCAACCATGGAGAACACTCTACATGATCATCACCAAATCGGTCTCCGGTCGTGACAATGGCTATGAGCATCCCAAGCTCATGGAACTACAAATTTTCTGGTCATTGATCAACAAGAAGGACATTGAAATCGAAGCACCGATATGGGAGGACATGATGCTATTTCACAAGAAGCTTGGCTCCAAGATTCCCTATGTCGGATACACCAAACTGTTGATCCAGAGAGCACTTGGACTTCATCCTGACATCCCCATGAGGCTCAATGACCCGGATAATCACGACATATTGACTGAACCCATATTATCTGTCAGAATCAAAGAATCGTCAACAAAGAAACAGGTACGGTATTACCCGATCACCTTCGACTAAATCAAAAAGCTTGACACATACAAAAGGTATCGGTTAGCCGTAAAAGAAGGCAAAGTTGGTCATCTTGATGAAAAATCTTCGGTACACCTACCGAGGACCGTAAAGGCAAGGCGGAAGTGTTACAAGTACGATCTTATAAGAAGCTTCCCAAAAGGAATCCTCCTCGTAAAAGGATTGTTCCTGTAAAGGAAGTTGAACCTATTCCCACATCTGAACCGCAAAGAAAGCTTGTGGACGAAAGCTCTGAAGGTACCGACACAGATGAAGAGATTACCTACTCGACCATCCGAACCGTAACACCTCCTTCAGCAGCCTAAACCTCCAAGTCCACCACTGACAAAGGAAAAGGAAAGACTCTGTACTTGTACCGTATGATGAAAGCTCGATCAAGAAGAAGAGCAACCGGATATATCATACAGGAATAAGTTTAATATCGTTAGACACCTTCACAAAGCTGAAGAATTTGCTAAAGACCAAATGGGTGGTCCCGAAGGATCAAGTGGTGCTGCCCACTCAACCATCTCCCGATGCGTTAATCAACCCGATAAGGGAGCCGGTGCCACCACTCTTATGCAACAACAAAAGCTTGTGGAGGATACTATCGAATATGAGTTTGAGGAACCGGAAACCGAGAAGTCCGAAAAAGATAAAGATGTTGATTATGATACGTTTCTTCTAGATAGTCCTCATACGATCAAAGGAAGAAACCTCCGAACCTCGAAGGATCCAGAGTCTCCTCATATCTCTTCATCATCAGATTCGTCTTCTCACTCTTGACCACCACCATCAAAGAAGTCAACCAAATCATCATCCAAATCCGTGAAGAAACCATCTAAATCTTGGATTTCTCAAGCTCATGAACGGATTACCAAAGCCGTCAAACAAGTCGAAGAAAACGTGCTCAACAAAAGCTAAATTTCTTTGCCGATCACATACAAAGATATGTATGACGAGCATGAAAAGATAAAAGGAGAAAGGAAGTTTGTTCAGAAATTCATGAAAAATCACCGTCAAGAGGAACTGAACGAAATGATCGAAGGCTACACGAAAAGTACCTTCTCGAGTAATGCTCCTAAAGTCACAAAAGGAGTTGTTCACCAAACAACTTTATCCAAATCTTATGCAGATCGCCAAGCAAACTATTCGATCAACGCCTTTAACCGTCACAATCAATCCAACCGATCCGTTGTTTTCTCGATAATGAATTGGTGGCCAAGCTTGTCACACAAATGTCCGCACGACCGACATTTACTGATGAAGGAAAGTTCAAGCATTGCCGACTACCAACTTCAAGAAGCTTGTAGATTTGAAGCTGAAAAGTCTAAACGCCCTAGAGACGATGAAGACAAGGATAAGGATAAAGACTCGCACCTAAACGCCGAAGCAGCCTGGTGAATCTTCTTTGATGCAACCTCCTCCACAACGGCCTCCTGTTCAACAAAAATCTCCTCCTCGTCTTCTACCGAAAACCTCGTGACGATTCCGAAGTTACCACCCCGACTCTAAAACCGATGATCACTATGAGTATACGGGTGGTGACGATGAAGAGGTCCTTGAGCCCCTACAACAACCCACCTCTCCCAAACAAGTTCAGAAACCAGTATCATCATCTAGGCCTTCAAAAAAGAAGAAGAAGAAGACGCCTCAAACCGACGTCGTATCATGGCTAGATGACGATAAAACAGAGGAATTTGAATGGTTTGCTAATCTTGTTAACAACACTCCCTACCTTGAAGAAGGTCAGAATTTGGTAGACGGTTCTACATTGGAGCATGCAAAATTCTGCAAGAAAAGTTCCATGTGAAGAAAATGACGAAATCTCGAGCTGAAGGCTTAATCAAGAATGAAGCTTTTCAACTTCTAAAAGACAGCTCTGAAAGTGCCCTCGAGGTCGAATATCACCTTGAAAACATTGCTCGAGCTATGTCTAACAACATGGATTGGCTCAACCCGGAAGCAAACATTGACTTCACACAAGGGGACAACCCTCCATACTACACCGATTGGACCAAACCTCTACCAACACTTGGCCAACCAGCTGAACCACGGATTCCTTTCAGATACTTCTTCAACAAAGACCTGGATTTTCTTCTACACGGTGACGATGATTCAAGAAAATATGCTACATCATTGACACTTCCATTCCCAGCAGCTGTCTACTCAAACTGCATAGCCATTGAGGAACGTGCCAATCACTTGTTCTCCAACACAGTGGAGGCATACCCTCGAGATGCATTGTATGGGATTCATCACGGCCAACGCCGACGAATCTACTATAGAAGCTGCCGTTCGAAGTCTCAACATGCGCGTATAGTTCTAAAGATATCGTTGCCATCATACACGTTGAACTTTCGTCTAAGTGGGACTACACATTCCTAAAGAAGATCGTAGTCAAACGACAAGATGAACGGACTATGCTTTCTCTCGAGGTGACTTTGAGAATTTGTCTCTCAATGACATCGAAGACATGTACCTTGCCAAGGTACGGGGTCGCATGAGACAATTCTCAACCGCAGTACAACGTGAATTTATCAAGTCACTTCTCATCTTCATAAGACGGATTGTCATCAAGGAACGTGTAGAAGATCTCCAACTGGCCGTTGAATCTTATCGACGCTGTCAACTTCACTCCTACAAACCTTGATCTTCCCGATATCAACCAGCTATCTCAATATACACTCATCAAAGAAACCTTTCGGCGTTATTTACCGTAGTGAACTTCAAAGAAACTGCTTAATGGCGTGTAGTGAACTCCACAAGTTCGGGATCATACTTTGAAGTTGGTTAGGGATGGATTGGCATACATGTTGAAGGATATACGCCAGAAAATTGGGTCTCCTAAGCGCTGGAATTCTCGGGAAAGGAGGGATGTGAGACGGATCATCACAATGATTGATGAACGGTTGTTTCAAGGGATCAGCCTGACGATTGGAGAGTTATGTCGGTGGTCGACCCAGAGAAACATAACCGATTTCAACGCCTCGCACACCCTCGGGAACATCACCGCACTTCCTGGTACCCCTTGAATTGTTTTCTTCATATCATTTTGGATGTTTGATTGATTATGTCAATGGCTTGTGCACACATTACAGTGTACAACCCGTACTTGTAAATAAAGGACCCCGTGGTACGCCGCCTGCCACAATCCTTAGATAAGGAGCGAAAGCTTCTTACTTTTGAGTAAAACCTATCAAACCTTTCACTTTTCAAGGTTTTGCTCAAAAGAACAAGTACTTTCCCTTATGATTTTCAAAACCTCAACCGCTTATATCACTCGTTGAGGGGGAGTACTTGAATCAAAACTTTGTTCAAAAATTGTTCACAAGTGGTCATTCTTCCCGCAACACTCGAAATGGTCATATTTATTCTCAAACGCTTCAAAAATAACACTTTAATATGCCATTTTTGAGGGGGAGAAAATATGTGATAAGAAATATGTTGTGTAAAATGCAAATGAATTTGTGTGCTTCAGACTTAACCAACGAATTGACGATGCTTAACTGTTAGTAACTCGAAAAGACTTGTCCCGGACGGGTAATAATTTCAAGCTAGTTCGCTAGTGATGTAAACGTGTCTCGAAAAGGACTTGTCCGAGTAGAATGTACCATTCGAGAAACTCTTGATAAACATGAACTCTGACGGGTTTGACAACCTTCGAGGATTGTCTACACCTTCAAGGTAGTTATTAGAGCTAGTTGTCACCTAAAAGCGGACAATGCAACTCTTTAACTATGCCACGTAACGTGTCTCATGGGGATTGTCTATCTTGAGTGAATCAATTCAAAATGTGCGCTTCTTTTCCTCACTGTGCATTTTAACCGTTAAAACACTTAAGCACATGTGGAGGGGAGTATTTATGCAAAATCTTATCTCAACAAAGGGTACTAAAATGTTTTTCATTCACAAACACTTTGAGAGATTTTTCACATCAAGTGGTTTTATGGCAACAAAGGTTAGTCATGGAGTTATAAGGTGACTAAGGTTAGGAATAACCGTCCTATGATCCGCCAGAGTCGGAGGGATCTACCCAGGACACCACAAATAGTTAGTATTTAGAAGTCCTTAGGTATGATTGTAAAAAGGAGAAAATGAGAATCGGAGAAAGAAGGAGTTGAAGAATTAAAAAGAAATGCAAAGAAAAGGGTGAAAAGAAATAGCCCTCCAGATTATTCAACTTAGGCGCATAATCGGTTCAATTCATATGTTACCGGTTGTCACTTAGTGACGCCGGTATTGAAGATTAAAAGTCGTCATGGACCCAAAGGACGCATGCACTAAAACCTTCTTAGCCACTCAAGTTTCTCTCAACATAAGCTTGTTTCATTCTCACTGGGAACCCTACGTAAACTATCGGCTTTCTCTTAGAGATTGCCGGTATTGAAGAAGGAGACCCTCTCCCTAGTCTCCGCTCCAGAAAACCAAAACGCACTATTGAGTCTAGAGCCACGAGATTCATCAAAAGATCTCTTAGGTACACTTGACATTTAATCACTTGATGATCAACAATAAGGTTATCAGTGGTTCATATCGAGTCCTTCACAGATCTTAGCAATCTGTCGAGAACATTTATGAGAGGTTCACATTTGTGATCCTCGCGATTGAATGGAAACTCCTGCCAGGGTCAACATCAAACAGCCCTCGACAAAGAAGTCGCCGGCAACTCCCCGTGGATTGCGCTTAGTGGTCTCAAACGGTCTACAGTCGTGAGGTGATGCTCTGTACCTCAGCACTCATCTCAATCGTAGGTGTACTTCGGTACATCGTGTTATCTCACTTGTGGGACTCGATTCAGAACGGCCTTTGTAAGAATTAGAGTTGTGTTTTCACACTATGCCGTTAACACTCTCGAAGTTCAAACTTGTAAGTGCCGGAATCCGCTTATTACTAACCGCTTAAATGTTTTCTTCTTATGGAAGCTCTGGAGCGGAATGATCGTGCAGATTCTTCTCATGCTCACGCCAACATCATCACTAATGGAAGTTCTATCCAAAAGCAACACAACAAATCGAATGATTCTTCGTCAATACAGAGAATCTACAAAGTTAAAGACTTAAAGAACTCCATCAAGATGAATTCCAACGCCAAAGAGCGTGTGAGCATGTTGAAGAACGACGGAGACACCGTAGCAATGGGCGCACTGAGGCACTTGATGCGCAACAACAACATACTAACACTTTCATCACAAAGAACAATGATCAAAGAACAAAGTTAAAGATGACGCCAAAGCATAACCGTTCAAAGTAAACTATCTCTCTACACTGGGAGATTGTTTAAATCAAGGCAATTCTTCTCACAAGAAAGAAGAATGTCGAAGACGCCAAAGCTACTATTACATCAACGCCTTCACCGCTTTTCATCACCAACACTTGAGTGTTTGTTACTCATATGTAATAACACTTGAGGGGAGATTGTTGGAATCACTCCTAAACCTTATTCAAGTGTTAGTTACTCATATGTAATAGTTAGCTTATTATGGCCTTTATGTTTGTTATTAGCCTTAGGCTTATGTAGAAGGCCCATAAGCCTAGGCCTAGCCCATAAGGAAAGGAAGGGAACTAGGAGTGTTGCCCTAGCTTCCCTCCTATAAATACCCTTTGTAAACCTTCATTTGAAGGTTGGTTGTTCAAGTTTTCTTTTCACTCACTCTCTACGCATAACCGTATACTCTATATCGTGTGTGTGTGTTTGGATACTTGTTCAATCGCCTCTCTATCTCTTATATAAGCTTGTGTTGTAAACCTTGTGACCTAACAAAGCTATATGCTCAAGCTCAACTTAATAAATTCATAATCACAAAAATATGGACTTATGAGCTTTCTAAATTCATACAAGCTCATAAACCCGCTACATTAATTATCGAGCATCGGGCCGATCCCGACCCGGCCCGACTCGAATCCCGACAAGCCGGCAAACACAAACCGACTCCCGACCCCGACAAGCCCGACTAACATGATTCGGGACTCGGGATCGACGGATTCGGATTTGATCGGTTTTGTTTGTTGTTTTGGTTTTGGCCCGCCCCTATCCGGCCCCAAAACCCTACCAACCGAAAACACACAATTCGACCTCGGCTGCCCGACTAACATGATTCGACTCGATCGAGACGGATTCGATTCGGTCGGTTTTGCTCACCCCTACGCTACATAAGGTAAACAAACACCTGATAGATGATTTCTTCAGACTAAAGAAGGGGTCAATCACAATAACATATGGATTCATTCTAGTTAACTTATTTAAGCATTTGAAATACCCTATTATTTCTTGCGCACTTAATTAATCAGTTAAGCATTAAGTATTTTTTAAATTAACTCCCATTATAAATACACTACTATTTCGTGGTTATGTTATTTAAGCATTTAGACTTACGAGCTTTTGTATATTTTCATACTTTTATACTTTTTTCACTAGCAACTATGAACTCACAACAAAAACTAGCTAGTAGCATTTAAGCATTTGATGTAGTATGTCAAAACCTTTACAAAGGTTTTTAAAAACGTATACCAAAATGAATAATTGAGTTTATCAACATCCAATCCGGTTCAACATCAATATACGAAGCATATAGAGATTGATATACATGATCTTTGTGATTTTGTTGCTGCTGGTCACGTCAGAGTTCTCCATATTCCTTTTCATTACAAGTATGCGGACATTTTCACCAAGGTTTTGCCTTCGGCTCTGTTTGAAGAGTTTCGTACCAACTTGAGCGTTCGGTGTCCTCCCGCTCAAACTGCGTGGAGTGTTAGTCGTTATATTTTGCATTGGGCTCAAGCCCACTTCTAGAATACTCTTTGTAATTTTATATATTGTACCGTGTTATTCATTAAATGAGAATCAATCAATCCCTCTACTAAATTCAATCATGATAACGAAGATTGTTGTGTGTATTTTAAGGTCTGACTAAAATGACTAAAAACGTGAATTTTATCCATAGTAAGTAGTAACACTGATAGTTTTATTGATATAAATTAATAGTCGTGAGTTAGGATCAAACTCGAGATCACGGGATTGCACGCTTTACGTATGAGAATTAAAGTTAATAATTAAATGTAAAATGTTATATTTATTTATTAATTACACGAAATATATAACGAACGTTAAGTTAATTAACTGTAATGGACTAACGATCGTTAAATGTTAATTGGAAGGACTAAATAATAAAATAGAGATTGGGAAGATTCCGGAATCCTTGAGGATTACTCAAACCGACGTCAAGGGGTTCCAAAGCCTAATCCATTGCTAACTTGGTCACCAAGTTACTTTGGGTATAAATACAAGGCCTAGGGTCTTTGTATTCCATCTTTTGTACTCATTGTCTAAACCCTAAAATTGTTTTGTGTGTTTCTTTGTTCCAAACGACCGACCACCTCAAGTAGGGTGTCGATACTTTTGTTTTTCCAAAACAAATATTTTAGTGTGATTAAAACTAGCATTACTTTAACTTGATTTAGTACGTGTGTACAAGAACGTGGTACTAACATACTTTTGTTGGTATCTTGGATTGAATTACAAAAACGATAAGGGGTAATTCTTATAATCCTAAAAACCCTAATTAGGGTTCATCACTTGCTAGTTTTATGTTTATGTTAGTTAATTATTCATTATACGTTCATTTACGCTTCCACATATTTTTTTTGATGTTATATGTGTTTTATATATGATAGCCATGTTATATAATTCCATCAAAACACAACATTAGCCTGATGATTGTCCTTTTAACTATTAAGTTGCACTTAATAAAATTCTTTTCTTGTTTCAAGTCTTTTCTTTATTAGTGAAGCGTCTATGTGATGGCAGCTTAAGAGCATACAGGAGTTTAATTTGGACTTGCGGTGTAAGCATAAGACGGACGTTTTGGAAAAGTGTCGATGTTGCATATGGATAGAAGGAAGTAAATGAAAGAGTAGGCTGAAAATCAAAAGAAAAGTGTGGATGTTGCATATGGATAGAAGGAAGTATAAAGAAGTTTGGGATGTGCAAGTTTGGAATTTTTTGTCTTCTTTTATCTTTTCTTTTTATTATTTTCTTGCTTTAAATCTCTCTTTTACTTTTAAAATAGGGTTTGAAAGAAAAATAACGGTCGTCTTTTGTGTTGAATTGTTTTATCTGTACACGACTTTATATGCACTTTTCATTTCTATAACTTAACATGACAATAAAGCGAGCATGTTAAGTGAGGAGCTAGAACAATGTCCGGTTAAGAGACTAATCGTTTATCGTTACTAACTTACTACGCTCAGATTAGGTTAAGTTGATATTTGATGAGCTACAAGGGGTGATCTAGCGGTAAGAATATCAGTTTTGTAAAGAGGAGGTTAAGAGTTCTAATCTAACGAGAAAAAAATTAATTTTTCTTGTGGCCACGGAGGTTCACTTGCGCTGACTCTCGACTATCTTAAAAGATAGTCACCCTAGATTAGTCGGCTTGCAATATCGAGTAAAAAATACAAAGAAATAAAAAAAGTTGACGTTGGGTCGAGACAAACATTTGCTTTTCAAGTGTTTGTGTTTTTAAATTATTGAAAATTTTATTTCATGCTATAATATAATCTTTTAACTAAGGCAACTTGGCCTGTTTGTTTAGTTTTTTTATTAAGTTCTGTAAAATTAAAGTGTCTGTATGGATATATGTTGTCTGTTTGTAGATAATTAAATGGTTGTTTGTTTTGTGTGCTGAAAAAAGTGTCTTAATCAGAGAAAATTACTGGTATACCCTTTTATATGAAATACGTGGGATTATAGGTTAAGAATGGAAGGGTAAATATGTAAAAGCATAATAAAGAGGATGGACTTAATTTGGAGACCCTCCACCTCATGGCTTTTTATATAAAGTCATCTTTTTATTTTAAGCCCCAAATTTGGCAGGAAGTGCAACCTAGGAGAAACAAAACCAAGCAATCTTTTATTGGCGAGTGTATTAAGGATACCACGAAGTTTTACGTCTCTAACCTCCCTAATGGGTGCATCCCCGGGGATGTTAAGAAGGTTTTTGGGGAATTTGGGGACATTGTGGGAACTTACATCGCTAGGAAAAAGGACAAGGAAGGGAATAGGTTTGGTTTCGTTTCGTTTAGAAGGGTGAGGAATGTGTTCGAGTTGGAGAGGTGTTTGAACGGAATTAAAATGGGGTCATTTCGTCTGAAGGTTAATGTGGCGAAGTTCGCTGTGGAAAATCAAGGAATGTGGGAAAAGGAGGTGAAAGCCAATAGGAGTTTTGAAAAGAAGGAGGATGGTAGAAATATGCAGCATGAGACGAGACCCAAGGTGTCTCAGACGGTGGGAGGTTTATCATTTAGAGAAATTCTTGATGGTAAGAAAAGGAACATTGTTTCATCCGAGGCGGATAATCATGCAAAATCCTTATCTATTCCTGAGAATACGTGCGCGTTTCCGGAGGTTCTCGGGATTGCATTGGTTGGCAGAGCGATAGATGTGAAAACGCTTGTTGCGATGGATAGGATTCTCAAGATTGTGGTTTAGCGGGTGTGGAGATTATCTATATGGGAGGATTGTCTCTTCTCCTTAAATTTGAGAATTATGAGGAGGCGGCGGAGTTTGTAGCTAGGGTCGACGTGTGGTCTAGGTGGTTTTCAACGCCGGTTACTGGAAGGGCCAATCCTTGCCGTTCGAAAGGATTGCTTGGATCAAGATTATGGGTGTGCCAATTAATATCGCGGTGAATGGAGTGTTCGACAATATTGCTGGTTTATTCGGGAAGGTTGTGCATGCGGCCCAAGTGAGTTTGGATGAGTGGAATATTTCTGTCGTCAAGGCGTTGGTATCTGTGGGGCATGGAGAAATTATCTCTGAACATGTGAGCCTGGAGAGATAAGTCATTCAGGGCTTGGGTGTCAGACCCTAGAGAATGGATCCGGAGTTTGCATCCGGAGCTAAAGGAGGTGATGTCAATAAGCACTTTTCCTGATTGGAGAACTAAGATTGCGTTGGTCCGAGTCATCATCCAGAAAGGGGCTGCTAACGGTGAGGAGGAAGTTGAAAAGGTAGAGGATACATTGGAAGCTTTCCCAATCCTTAGAAGAGGGAGTATTAAATTTACTTTTCAAAAACATTTTAGTCTCAACTTCTCATGCTTGCATGGATCCCCTTCCCAAGGAAGATACTTATGGTCCAATTATATCTTTTGTTTCAAGTCAAGGGTAGTGGAAAGAGGGCTAAAACGAATTGTGGGCCTCTGAACATAAACCCCAAGCAATGTCTTAGTGATGAAAGAGTTAGTAAAAAAAGAGTCTAGAAATGATTTGGACGACCCGTTTGACCTTAAATCTTGGGATTGATGGTGTCTCGTCATCTCTGGAGGATTCTTCTGAGCACAAGGAGAGTAGTGGTGGTGATGGTGCCTCCTCCGTAGGGCCTGATCTTGATGATAGAGAGCCATAGATAGATGTGCTTTGATGGTGATAAGTTTTGGGTTCGAATCAAGATTGCTTACCAACATAGTTGTGGAAGGGGTTGTCGATGAGGATATCAAGTGGTGGCTCACCATGAGGTGGAGGCATATTAACATCTAGTTGAAGTTGGGGCGGCGGTAGGAATTCGGTTGGTTGATCACTTGGATTTGGTTCATGAAGCACACATATGGCTTCCGGGTACTAATGTGGTTTCCTCATGAATTTTTTATCCCTTCCCTGTTAGAGGTATTGGGGGTTTGGTGAAAGGCCCGTGGGTTGGTAATAAGTCTAGGAAGAAGGAAGGTATCAATTTTTGGCTCTTATATTTAAGTCCAAGATGTCTCGTGTTTGTGAGGTTGATCTTAGACCGTTTTGGGGAGGTAGAAGCTCCCAATTGCGATGGATTATTAGGTTCAAGGTGGCAACGCAATTAGTTTGCACCCCATAAGGGTGTTTGAGGTGATGCTTAAAGAAGAACTTCCTGGGTTCCGGTGAGGCAAGTTCTTATAAAAGGTAGTGGGGAGTGACATGAATGTTTACGCTCCTCACAAGTTCTTCTGCTAAATCCCATTTGGACCAAGATTGTTAGCGTGGCGAATAGATTCCCAATGGTAAGTGGATGGTTGTGGGGATTTCAACGTGGTTAGGTTTCCGGAAGAAAGAGAAATTGGTGTTTAACAACAAAGCGGGCTGCATTATAGGGTTTTTTGGAATGAGTTTATTCTAGATATGGGCTTCTAAGGAATTTAGAAGTATGAAGGGAGACAATTCATGTTGTTTTAGGATAACGGGAAGGAAATTAAGCAAATTGGATAGAATGTATGGTTGTGTCATTGGACAAATGGCTGCCACAGCTTGTTTGAGTTATCTCTGGTCCTCACTCGGATGGGGAATCACGGTTGATCCTTATTATGAAGTCGGTCGACTTGGGCTACGTCCTTTTAGATTTTTCAACTCATGGTTGTCTAAACATCTCGAGGAAGTTGTGAAGGAAGCATCATTGTTATTAGAAACTGATGGTGAATGTCCTGATAAAGTGCTCACCAAGAAGTTTGCTAATATTAGAGATCGGGTGAGAAAGTGGAGATGATCAAAAGGGAAGGAGAAAGACAGCGGTTTCAATATGCTTGTTCCGAGTTGGAAGTGTTGGACCATTTGACCTGGAAAATTCTTGAGGAAGAGGAAGATATGGACTCTTGGGAGAGTGCAAGAAGGTCATTAACATCTCTAGACACAAAAAATTGACATCTATCAAGACTATAGAGCCTCGTATCCTTTTTGAAATGGGCAACTAGAAAACCCATCAAACACATGGCTTTGAATAGTCTGCATGGTAAGCTTAATCATGTTCCCGGTCTATTAATGTTGAATGGTACTTGGGTCGAGACAACCAAACATCGATAGAGAAATTTAGGAGGGCAATTATAAATCATATGATAAGGGATTTTCCATTTAGACAGAGGATGGTATCTGTTAATAAGACCGTCCAAGTCTCACACATTCATTCCAAAATATTAAGAAGCTATTGAAACATAAGACATCTGGCCACATTCAACAGATGTCTATGTTTCCTTTCAACCACCCCATTTTGTTTGGGGATGTAAGGAGCAGTTTGATGAATGATCCCCTATGTTATTCACAAAACTTGTTAAAGGTTTGATTTTGAAATGACCATTGTCACTTCTAAACACTTTAACAGTTTTTGAACTGATTTTTAATCAAATTGTAATGGGGAAGATTTTAATAGACTCAAAACTTCATCCTCTGGATTTAATAAGATACACCCACACGCTCTAGTATAATCATCAACAAAGGTAAGAAAGATAATTTGTGCTCAAGTGACTATCGACCTACCTTATATGGTTGCCCACAGATCAAGATGAACAATATCACCAAGCATTTCTAGATTTATGTTCACTTAGAGGAAAAGGGTGGTCTCTAGTCGGCTTTAGCTCTTTGACAGATTTCACAAACCTCATATTTATCATTTTGGTCCAATTTTCAAATAATTTTTAGAACATCAAGTGGTGTCGTGGTGGCCAAGTCTATGAAGCAAGTGCCTTTATGTTTAAAATAGATTTTGAGAAAAGAACACTTATACTCAATATTAATATTATCACATTTAGTACCTTCAAGATCTAAATAGTATGGAAACCACCACATCGCTTACCAATCCCCGAGAATGGGTTTTTCTCCAAATCCTTCGATTCACAAATAAACATTTACTTTCATCAAACACAACTAAGATCTCCCATTATCTTTAGCAAGTTGTATGATCGAGGTCACAATAATAGGATGGTTGGGAATTGATGGTAGGCACATCAAACAGGACAAGACCATTTCCAAGTCTAAGGTTTCCAATTTTAGAGATGATGGCACTAGTGCCATTTGGGTGAGACACTTTGATATTTGTTCCGGTTGAAGATAAACTTGAGATATATCAAAACATTTTCTAACTCTTTCTCACTATTGGTCATGTGTTGATTAGCACCAGAGTCCACAACTTTTCCAACATATTTCATTTTGGTCGGGCCATAGAACTAGAACTAGAGGAAGGTGTAAATTTATCAAAATTGTCATTGAAGGCCTCTTGCTAGAATTAAAGTAAGTACCGCCATGTTGGCTTGAACATTTTCTCGGACATTTTTTTTCCTTAATAGGGGAGACTAAAAAGTGGCATTGGAGTTGAATCTCATCAATGAACCCCGATTTTTGGATCCGAGGGACTATCGGACCCACCGAGGACCCAACAGAGTTATATGCAACATTTTTACTCTTACCACCTTGTCCCCTTTCTTTTTCCAAAATCGAGGATACCCAATGATTTTAAAGCATCTGTCTATAGTATGTAAACCACAATGCTCACACACAACAGTTGACATTCATATTAGGTCTCGTCCACATTATTCCCACCGGTTTGAACCGATGGAGATTCAAGAATTAGAAAGAGTTATGTCTAGCATTAGTATAAGAGTTCGATTTTTTGAAAGTTGTCGAAGCCATTCTATGCAGACCACTAGTTAAGAAGGCAGGAACCCTTTGAGAGGTATTCGGTTCCAGATGCCACTCTGTGAGATTCCTCACTAGAGATAATGGCATAAGCCCCTTTAACATCGGGTAAGGTCTCTCTAGACAGAATAGAACTTCTAATACTCATGTAAGACTCATCAAGACCCATCAAAAATTGCATAAGTTTCAGTAGTTGATTATGCTTTTTAAATTCATCGGGCATGCACACACATTAGGCAACTCAACCATGGCGTCATATTGTTTCCACAAGGCATTCAACTTATGATAATAGTCAGACAGATTCGACCCATTTTGTTTCAAAGAACTGATTTTATGATGCAGGTTGAATATAACAGAACCATCAACTTTATGATATGTTTCCTTTAACTCATTCCAAACATGTTTAGCCTTTTTTGAGAAAATTTGGCCAAGGAATAACTCCTCAGAGATAGAATTCAAAATCCATCCTAGAACAACAACATTGACTCTATCCCATTGCTTAGCTAGAACCTCATCAGTAATGGACCTTTTACAAGAGCCATCAATAAAACCAATTTTATTCTTACCCTCTAGGGCAAGAAGCATAGCATTAGCCCAAATTTGATAATTCTCAGTCCCTCTAAGTTTGACAAATAACATAGCACAACGAGTCATTAGGATGCAAATGAAGAGGATTACTATCATCAAGTTTACCAATAAGAGTGACAGGATCATGACACCTCATCATCAATTACCATGTTCGGACATAGTACCAAAAATTAAAGATGACCAAACAAACAAACAAACCCAGATAAATAAGCAACACCTTATACCTCCACAAACAACAAATAATCACCAACAATCAATCACAACTTCTCAAATGTCCCTCAACCTATCCTCCAAAGCATTCTAAAAGAAAAATAAACATAAATAAAGGGAGAGAGACAAGAGGTGTTACATATCTCCGGATAATCAACTGTTTCTCCTAGATTCACTTAGTCTAGGAGGCAACGACCAAGCCGGATCCAAGATCTCCGAACAATAGAAACCTTTTTTTGTTTTGAACTGTCTCGATACCATGTAGAAAAACACGATATGCAGAAACCAAAACACTTTATATAAATCAACAACCAAAGTTCAACAACAGAAGCTTTCAACAACATATCACTAATCGGTGTGATCCTATTATCTAATTTGATAATAGTTTTACAAGATAAACAATAATACAAAGGATAGATGGATCTTGAGTTAAAGTCCCAAGATTCAGCAGAAATGAGAGAGAGATTTTTTATAGCGGCTAAGAAACCAAATACACTCTTCTCACCCTAACAATGAGAGAAGAGAGCCTTTTATATCTGGACATCCAACGGACATAAAGCAAATCAGGGCTGAGAAGATGTGGGCTGAGAAAGGCTTGGGCTTGAGAGCAACTTGGGCTTCATACAACCTGAAACATAAGACACAACAAAGGAGAACAAAAGGGGATATCGGGTTAATTTTAACACTATCTTAAAAGATAGTCACCCTAGATTAGTCGGCTTGCAATATCGAGTAAAAAATACAAAGAAATAAAAAAAAGTTGACGTTGGGTCGAGACAAACATTTGCTTTTCAAGTGTTTGTGTTTTTAAATTATTGAAAATTTTATTTTAGGCTATAATATAATCTTTTAACTAAGGCAACTTGGCCTGTTTGTTTAGATTAAGGTAGGATTAAATGTCTTATGGATATATGTTGTCATGTTTGTAGATAACTAAATGGTTGTTTGTTTTGTGTCTTGAAAAAAGTGTCTTAATCTTTTATACCCTTTTATATGAAATAATGAGATTATAGGTTAAGAATGGAAGGGTAAATATGTAAAAGCATAATAAAGATGATGGACTTAATTTGGAGACCCTCCACCTCATGGCTTTTTCTATAAAGTCATCTTTTTATTTTAAGCCCCAAACAAACACTCATTTAATGACTTAATACATTTACATATTTATCTATTAAGACTCTTTAAGTCCTTATCAAACACCACCTTAAGATGTTGTAAACATTTAAAAACATTTTCGACTACATTCGACTTCGTACAGTTTAGCCCGTCTCCTGTAAAGTGTAAGCCACATCAACATTACTTTTTTTTTAAATAACTATTCCTTCCGTCTCGTAATTATAGTCTATTATTGACTTTTAAAGTCTTTAGTTTTCAACTTTGACCTTAAATACTTTTATTTGTGATATATATTACTAGATGCAAAATATATGAATTGATTGAGTTTTAAATGTTGTTATCAAGTATTATATAACACAAAAAAAAATATATAAAGTCAAAGTTGCAAAATAAAAACTTAAAAAATCAACAATGAATTATAATTATAGGACGAAGTGAATACAATATTATGACAAAGTTATAACCGTAACAACCAAAGGAAGTCAAATGACAGTATTTGGGATACAAATGCCGCACTATAATGGCTTTTACCGCCTTTATTTACAGGATCATCTATTACCCATCAATGATACCTTATACTATTTCACATTTGGTTAATTGGTTCGTAAAGTAGTTTAGCCTTAACTAATTTAGTCACATGACTTTCACATGCTATGTTATTGTTAGTTTTTATCAGAGAAAATTAAATGTAAGGTTAAGCAAGTGACAACTTTTTTCTTTTTTTTTTTTTTTTTTTTACATCTGTTAGTCTTCTAAAGTTATTACCCATTTCTTCAATATTCACCGTTGAGATGGTTTACTAGGGTTTAGTTTTTTGAGGGGTTATTTTAGAGGGTTTAGCGTGTTGCATAATTTTTCTTATTTTTATCATTATTAGTACTAACTATTAACGTAGATATTTAATTTTTAAATATAAGGGTGAAAGTGAATTTAATTAATTTGATAAAAATGAATGGTTGAAAATTGTCTAAATTTTTATGTGATATTTATTGATCCCCTAACTCTAATTTTAGAGTCTTCTAGTTATTACGTGAGATTGTGAATTTTAGAAGCGTGTTGCATAATTTTTCTTATTATCATTATTAGTACTAAGTACTAACCCCCTAACTCTAATTTTAGAAGCGTGTTGCATATAGTACCCCGCCCCTAACTCTAGTTTATACAAACCCTTTCTATGAGTTAACCGTACAACCCGCGAAATATACAATATAATATCACGATGCATACAGTACAACTCTTAGATGCATGTAATGATTGGATATAAACTGCCCCTACTTTTACTATTGGGCTGAGTTATTCATACGGTGGCTATGTTTTTATTCATACGGTGGCTATTTATTTTTTTATTTATTTTATTTTTTTTATTTTTATAATTTTGTTTATCTCCCATCCACAAAACATGATAATAGTCAAAATAAACATGGGAATAGTCATTTTTTTATTCCACTCACTCCAAAACTGTTCATCTATCTCACTCCACTAACAAAAATCCCACCATTAAGTTCAATTCAATTCACCACTATACAAACACAACTGTATATCATAATGCATCATCCCAACAGAAAAAAACCGGATAAGTATGAGTGGTTTAATCCCAAATTTGTCGGAATTGTCCCTTCCATAAATGGATAAAGAATATAAATCAAGTTTACTATATTACCCTCACTTGAATTTATTATTACAAACTTTAAAGAATTTATAAATTAATTAGTTAAGGGTAAAACTGTCATTGTGCAAAAAGTAGGAGAGACAAAGCTGTAATTATGATGTTTTTCTTAAACTATGTGTTTTTTGTCGGTGGACAATAATTTTAGGACGGAGGGAGTATCAAAAAGCTATAAACCTGAAAATGCGGAACAGTAAATATAAAGTTTAATACGTCAAACGCTTAAAACTGTTAGAAATACGGAACAGAAACTGACAAAAAACTGTGCTGTATTAAAAAAGTGGGGGACAAAAGTAATATTCCCCCTATGATTTGACATCATAGGGGGGGTATTAATAGTGTGACCCTTATTATTACCAATTGCAAGGTTTTTAACCTCGCATTCATTTTACTTTGTTAAAAACGAACAATGATATGACAAGTGACATGTGACTCAGTTAAGTTAGAGTTAGAGGGTACTATATGCACCTAATAGTCAAATATGAGGTATTAAAAGGTACCATTAATACTTTAGAATAGTAAGAGATCCAATTGGTCAAATTGAAGGTAGCAAAAAGCATTTTAACTTTATTTTTCTCTTTGTTTACTATTAATTTATTATTATTGTAATCTATATTTATTAATATAAACTATAACTTTTCTTTACACATAACTCTGTTAATTAGTTGTATATTAGTTGTTTGTGATTAGCTAGTGATAAAGATGTATTTATGGGTGATTACCAATCTACCTAAAATAAATAAATGTGATACGCTATATATGTATTGCATATCTCTGTACATTTCAGTCATTCAAAATCAATAAACACATTATTATAAACTCTTTCATGGTATCACGAGTCCATCCATTACCGATCCTAAAACTCTAAACCACAACTCTTCCGCAGCCACCTCCGGCCGCCGGTTACTCGCCGGAGGTTCGGAGGGCTCCCTTAAATAAAATAGTGGATCTTTATGTTTTTTTAGGGAAAAACACTCCCTGTTTGTTTGGAAGGTTTTTTGGGGGTTGAAGTTTTAGAACCAACTTTCGTTTTCTCATCTTTCTGTTGTGTTAAAAAAAATTATATTGTTTGTTTGTTAGTCGACTGTTCGTACGACTTTGTTACCAGTCGACTAAAGTTGACCGTTGGTACCAGTCCCTAATGTTGACCGTTGGTACAATAAGATTACCAGTTAACTTAGCCGACCGTTGGTACCAGTCGACTAAAATCGATCGTTGGTAGGGTTTTATTACGAGTCGACTAAAATTATTGTTTATTAGCTTTTAATCTTCAGTCCGAGCTTTCGCGATTTCGCCACTCAGACTGCAGGGGAGTGTTAGTTGTATATTAGTTGTTTGTGATTAGCTAGTGATAAAGATGCATTTATGAGTGATTACCAATCTACCCAAAATAATCAAATGTGATAGGCTATATATGTATAATGTATTGCATCTCTATACATTTCAGTCATTCAAAATCAATAAACACATTATTATCAACTCTTTCAAACTCGTAACTGACGAAGCCTAAACGACTTCGCATCTAGCTTTAGGCTCAATTTAATAACAAAAGATTGATTATGCTTGATTGACCGACACCCCATTCACATATGTCATAAACGAGTCGAGTCGAGCTCAATTTATAATTTTTAGTTATTCACGAGATTTAAGCTTAGATCTTACAAAAAAAAAAAAAAAAAATCCTGAAAATGTGAGCTAAAGCAATTTTTAGGTGTGAAGCGGGCTTGAGTCGTTAATAGTCGACTTGTTTCGGGTTTTTACCGAGCTGCAGCTCAGCTCAGCTCAACACATTTTTCATTATAAAAATGTAATATTATGCTAACCAGTAGTTGACAACTTAAAAGAGTTTGCAAGTTGCAACGTCAACTAAGATCTATACATGGGAGAATAATAACTATGTAAAAATAAAAAAAAACACCATCTTTCTCATAATAAATTATAACTACACTATAATGTATTTAGATAATTTATAATTTTTTTTTTAAATACGTAAGTCATCGAAAATTAAAATACATAAAGTTATTGTTAAAAAAAATATAAATGAAAAACATTTATTCGCTATAAAATTTAGTCACAAAGTATCCGCCGCTATATTGCGCGGGTACCCTGCTAGTGTTTACTCCGTATTAGGGGTGAGCATGGTGCGGTTTGGTGCGGTTTTTGACTAAAACCGAACCACAACCCGCACTTGCGGTTTTTATGAAAGTAGAAACCGAACCATGTGGTTTTTGCGGTTGCGGTTTTTGCGGATTTTCGGTTTATAAAGTCGGTTTTTGCGGGTTCTAACCGCACCACATTTATCCATCTTGTGATTTTGGGCTTGAACTCAATAGTAATATTGGGCTTGATGTAAACACACTATTATAAGTTTATAACAACGCAGACGCAGATACCATTTGCGGTGATTGTGCATTAATAAATAGTAATATAATCCTTTTTTTTTTCCCGGGCCTTTTTCTTTTGGTATCAGGCCCCATTTTACCGCCCATTTCCAGCGGTCACATAGACATAGAATTGGCCATTTTTGTACTTTAATGTATTGACGTATTTTTTAAACCAAGTCATAATGAGATTAAAAGCGGTGCTTCTTTTGGTGTGAAACATGGATTAGCATAAATTTTTCATGTAACCCATTATATAAACAACGTTGTTTTAACCTAGGTTCTCTAGTTATCTTATGCCTAACAAAGTCCAATATTGACACACGCTTGGTAGCTGACAACTTCTTAATACATAGTCGCATGATCGACATCAGCCTCATTACATTCTTGCGGGACTTTTCCTTTATTTAGCAACAGTTTCAAACAATATCAATGATCCTCTATATAGATAGACAACTGAATCAAGAACTTTTAATGATAGAATTTGGCGCAAAGATACTATTAGAATTCAAATGTCATACATTTAAAAAAGATCATGATATCGAAACGTAAAACAAAAAATAAAGATTGATCGATAGTACACACGTAAATTAATATATAGGTAGATGAATTTGTAGCTTTAATAATAAGTACCATTAGTGGTAGCTTTGGTCTGCTTGTTTGGAGATTGATTTATCTTCCACTCGTGGATTCGACTGCAGCTTCTCCTTTTGCGCACAGTTTCGGCTCAAGTTTTCACCCTAACAGATAGACAACACAGCAGCGGTGACAATCACAAACAGATCTTAACGGGGCTAAACATGTTCTGTTTTTTCTCAATGTTTACTAAGCTCGTTAATTGTTGACAAAACAATCTAAGTCGACCCAATCTGTTAGTCTCTTACTCAGCTCATCCTTCCAATGAATTGTATAGTAAATTTCAAGGATATGTTAGATTTTAAGAAGAGCCAAGAGTATATCTTGTTCTTCCATTATACAAACTTTAATGATTATAATACTTTAGACCCTCCTTTTAGCATAAGAAAAATAATCATTTCAGTATCAAACATCTTAAACATATGTGATTGTGCGTCTATCTCTAGAAAATGAATCTTACCCATCACATGACATCCGGTACCCGGTGTTTCAACCTGAAATTAAAAAATATGGTTTAAAGAAGATGGGAACCAAAAATTAACAGAGCTACTGGTAGCTTACAACCTGTAACTTCTCGAATAAAGCTTGATATTGGGCTATATCTCCTTTAGGCATAGCAATTCGTCCTTTGACCAACCCAAAAGCATCGAACATGAATCACAGGACTTACGAAACAGCGTACCATGTGGGTTTCAGATTACGCAATTTACAGACACACCGGGATTTTCCACCAAAAGCAGTTTGCATTCATTTTATAAAAGTTTTGAGACGTGAACCTAAAAAGTATCTGAATTTGAATAGTTAAGAACCATTACATACCTGCAAATGTTAAGATTCCAAACTTCTGACATTTCAAAGAACCGATTTTTCCCGTGAGCCAACTTCCCGTAGTCCTGTGGCTACCACATCGGTTCCAACTGATGCACGAAAGTACTGGCAAATGAAATGGAGATTCAAACTTTACAATACAAAAGAGAACTATAAACACCATGCATTGGTTTCAACAAATGCCAAAAGACATGTATTTAAGCGTTTCTGTTGACCTGTTTGAGACTAACAATAGTGTAGCTTTAGAAGCTTATTTAAAAAGTAGGTGTGTATGTAACTCAATAGCTCTTAAATATCCTTAGGAGTTAGTTGTGGGCTAAATGGCTACTTGAATCAGCATAAAGGTGGGAACTGCGTACCTGAACCGTAAATGAATACTTGAATAAGCAAAGATTCCAATCACCCGCCATGGCGCCATTTGCTTTTGCAGTCCTGTCAGGCAATAACAAATCAGAATGTATGGTCAAATGTAACTGGTAGGCTCAGATAGGGAATTCACAAATGTACACTTTCTGGTTCAAATATACCTATATGAGTCACAGATCTTTAAACACAAAGGTGGCGCCAAATATCGTTCATGGCTGCAATCACAACCCATGAGTGGTTACCCCGCCAAGACACGGGATGCATAAAATAGTCATCATCGCCATTGTTACTCTCCCATACAAATAATGGTAGAAAAAGAGACACCTATGTACCAAAATGTTTCATTATTTGCAAGGGCCGGGTCTGCAGATACAGAAACAAAGCAAAACAATTGTGGTCAGATTGTCTATCAGCTAGGTAAAGAAAAAATTGAGAAGTATTAGCGGATAAATAATGAAGGAACATACGTGGTACACCGTGAAACATGGGAACGCATGAATAAACCATAAGCAAAATCAAATAGGGTCATAAGGTGCCAAAATTTGTTCATCCAAACACCCCGTAACAAAACAACCGAACGGCTCAAATTCGAAATCCTGATTGAAACAATAACAATTCTAAATTAAATAGAAGCTAGGAAAACAACGAAAGGCGATACATCAGATAACACACGTATATCCTAGCCCGAGAAATGTGCCCAAACTCACTGTCGCATAAGCATAAGCACAAAATATAAGCAATCGTGAACTTTAAATCTGTAAGTACTTAGTTTTAAGCTTAATAAAACTTACAAAGAGTTTGTTAAAGGTTGGTCACGAACTGATTCCTTCAATGCTGCCAAAAAAAGGAAAAAATCACAAATCACAAATCAATTATAATGGCAAATCTAAGCAATTAAGAAACTTACCACAAACACAATTTTGTGAAGACGTAATGGAAGGTACAGTTTTACAAACCAACAATCTTTCCATTAAACCTTAGTTCGAGATTATTACTCTTCAAAAAATAATAACTTCAAATTAGTGAAACGTATATCAGCTCAAACAAACATCCCCTTGAAAATGGTTTATTTTTCTGTACTTCAATTTGTTATTTTAAATACAGCTTTAAACATGAAATACTGAGAATCAAAAGCAAGAACATGCCTTTTATTATCGCAGAATCAAAAGCAAATGATGTTCGGTTTGACTTCAGACCTGTCTTCCAGTACCCCGACCATCTTCTGAATCAGGACCACCACAGCCTCTACCCATTACCGATTGGTGTTTGATACCCACCAGCTTGTTGTAATTGAGACCTCGTCATCGGAAACCACAGTTCTGATCTTATCACTTATCGCTGAATGAATCTTTTAGATCCAAAATCATTTTCCCTAAACCTATGATTTCAAGGCTTAATCAAGCATAAACAAAAATTTCGTTAGGGCAAAAAAATTCATACGCAAACCTAAAACCGTAGTTGATGTGTTTTGATTGAGTATATTTGTATGATTGAACATGAATCAAGCATAAAGAAAAATATATTTATGGCAAAAATAAAGACCCAAACCTGAGACCATAGTTCTTGTATTTTGATTGAGTATGAAGAACCTCGAAATCTAAAGAAGCTTTATGTTGTGTGGAACCGTGGATGAATCTGGAATGTCCGGATATAATATCTCACAGTTATATGCGGCGAAAAAAATATGGGAAAGGGCCTTGGTTAGCAGCAAGCGAGAAGCCCATAGGTTGGGCCAAATGAGCCTACTAATAATTTGGCGGGAAAAAGCTACAGGATAGCTACAGTATGAAACGGCCGCGTTTTAATTTTGGTTTAATATATACTTATAATACCATTTGAATTAAAACTAATAACACAAACATTCCAGTTCCACTGCAAGAAATAATAAACTAAAATAAAAGTAAGATGATAAGTTGCATAGTTGATTAAAGGCTCGAACTTGAAGACTAAAAGCATACACAGTTACAAGTTTATAAATACATGTAGGGATAGAGCTCAAAATTACATGCATTCTTAGTTTTCTATGTAATCAATACATCCAAAAGTTTGAAAACATAATAATATTTCATTTGTTGCTTGTAATCTTGAAAAATTGGACAACTTACCAGGAGATAACTTGAAGAATTGGAGTTTAGTTTGGTGTACTTGAATTAAAAAAGAGATTTTGATCAAGACATCATGTTTGTATGAGTAATATTTTTTTAGATCCAAGCTAATAGATCTGATGTTCAAAAAGAAAAAAAACCTAATAGATCTATATCTTGCTTTATCTCCAATCTCCAGATGATACATGTTTGACTTTTGATTTAGGATAGTACTACCTACTCTACAATACATCCCAAAGGAGTAATAGAGCCAAATCGATTTTACTTTACTGGGATAATGTGAAAATTTTGAAATATTATGATTAAAATTATTATATATAGTAAATGCGGGTATGGCGGTTCGGTTTTTACGGGGTAAAACCGAAACCGCACCGCAAAACCGGTTTTTAAATTTTTTAAAAACCAATCCACCGGTTTTTGTCGTGGTGCGGTTTATTTGGTGCGGTTTTTGCGGGTTTTTGTGGGTTTGCGGATTGTGGTGCGGTTTTTGCTCACCCCTACTCCGTATTATGTAAATACAAGAAGTTTCACAAGTACTACACTCTTAATTAAAAAAAAAAAGAAAAAAAAAGTATTTTTATGTATTAAAATCTTTTTCAATTCGTTAAAGTATAAAATGGAAACGTCTACTCTAATCGTGTCTGACGGGTGGGATCATCTATTTTTGTAGTTTCTATTTGTCATGGGTATATAAACTAGCACTTGAGCATAAAGATGGCAAACATGAGATAGTAATTTTCTCTCCTAAATTGACCTTACATTCAAAACAGCCTATCATTACAACTTACTACTAGATTATTAACTGACGTTGACCTTGACATTGACACAATTAAAAAAATAATCCGGCCAAACACCCCCCCTAGCCGCCGTCCTGAAATATACCGATAAACAAAGTAGTATTCGTCATTTTCTATTTGTATCTTCTTCTTCTTTTAATCCCTCCGTTCACGTCACTCACTTGGAACTTTCTTCTTATTTATATTTTTTAGTTTGATATAAAAATAAAAAGGGTGTATCTTGAACGCAAAAACAAAGTTTGAAAATGAAACCCAAAGACCAAGTCAACTTCCACTCATTTTCTGCTATAACTACCTTCTTATTCCTACTTTTGTTTTCCACGTTTGGAAAAACCAACCAATTTTGCACTCCTTTTTGTTGAATTTCCCACCAAGTGTTCGACGAATTGTCTCAAAGAAATTTCAACTGTTTTTTTGCTGTAATTTTATAAAGGGTTTCTGTTTTTTTAACTTTTTTTTTTTATTTTTTTTTATTGATTTTAAGTTTTGGGTAGTGGATAAGGTTGCTTAAATTTGATTATTTATGCATGATCTTGGGTTGTGATCAAGATCATAGTTGCCCACAAGTATTTTGTAAATTAGCTATATATATGTTATTGGTAAACATTAGTGTGCTTCCAAGCGAATTGTCTTAAAAAATTTGAAACATTTTTCTTTACCGTAATTTTTAATATTGGTTTATCTAGAGTGATTTATGCATGATCTTGAGCATAGTTCCAAATTTCAATTTCCGGGTGCTATGTTTTGTGTGTATTAGCTTTTACTTGTCGGATTATAAGTTGGTGAAATTTTTTAAAGAATTGCTTTTTGCGGTCTGGGGTTGTCGTAAAATGGAGGGTAAAAGCCTTCATGATGCTGTATGTGATGGTGATGAGGCAAGTAGTAGTGTAACTAAAGATTCGTTAACTTTTTCGGAGTTATCTCACTCTACGCGTAAATTAAGTTTAGTTCTTAAGGAATTTAAGGAAAATAAGATCATGGAGAGTTCGCCTATTAGAAGTGCGGTTGACTCGCTTGAAACGGAGTTGCAAAGGGCTAAGGCTTTGGTTGCAAGTCCTAGGTATTTGTCATCGCCAAATAAACGAATTGAGGAAATTACGGAAAATCTTGGTAGGTCTATTGGGCTTGTGCTGTTTGCTAGTCATGACGTGTCGATGACGGGTAAAGAGAAACTTGAGGCTTTAAGGAGAGAAATGATGAGTGTTGTGCAGTCTAGCGCTGCGAGTTCGGATAGTAGATCGGATTTTCTAGATGACGTTCAAACGAAGGGGACAGAGTCGGATTATGAAGAGGAGAATTTTGTTGGGGAGATAGTTGAAGTGGAAAAAGATGTATCGTGTACTAGTGCTGGGGAGATAGTTGAAGTGGAAAAAGATGTATCGTGTTCTAGTGCTGAGGAAGTTGCTTTGCAGCTCAAGTGTGGAGACGATGACCAGCTAAAAGTTGCACTTTTGGCATTAAACACGTTGATAAGGGATAATGAGGCTGCTAGTGAATGGATAGATTCTGAGGGTGTTATCCGGATTTTGTTCAGTCGGTTAAGTTCTACGACGCCAGTTAACCGGTTGAGTATCATTCAAAATCTGAGAAGTTTCGTTGCACAAAATGATGAAATTAAGGTACCTGCAGTTTCTTCTCTTTTTTCAATTTCAGTTTTATTTTAGTTAGCCAAATAATATGCAGAACAAGTAAATTGGTCAAGATTGCGACATATACTGGTTGTGTGTATGTTTTTACTTAGCCAAATATGTGCAGAACAAGATGGCAGAGGTAGATTATTTGTCAGCGCTCGTCAAATCATTGACCCGGGATGAGGACGAACAGAGGGAGGCGGTAGGCCTGTTATCAACTTTGTCTGATGTTTCTGCTGTGAGGAGAAGGATTGGAAGAATTCAAGGATGTATAGTTATGTTGGTTGCCATTTTTAATGGTGAAGATCAAACAGCTTCCCATGATGCAGGGAAGTTGTTGGCCGCATTGTCGAGCAATAATCAGAATGCACTTCATATGGCAGAAGCGGGTTATTTCAAGCCACTTATAAAGTATTTAACCGAAGGTATTTAAAATAAGCCTTTAGTTCCTTTATGTCATGAATCAACTTTTTATATGCATCTTCATTTGATTCTGTTATCGGGTACCTACTTAGTTTAGGCTTGCAGATTTCTTGATTTCCGACAAATATCTAAGATAATTTACATAGAATAATAGTCAACTTTCTTCTGAAAACTGTATTGGGTAGCCATCTTATATTAGGCTTTAAATTCTTTGATTTAAGGCATATATGTAAGATAGTAATTGGTTCTAATATGTCAGGTTAGAAAAAGCAAGCATGGTCAAAAGTGATTGACATAGCATCATTTTGATACCTCCAACTGAGTTTATCTTTACCCAAAAGAAAAATGTAACTTAAGAACAGTTGGTTACTTTGTAGCATTTAGCCCTCTAAAATATAGCCAGTTTGTACCTTTCAATACATAACATTTGTGTGGAATGAACAATGAAGAACAAACATTTATTTTCGAATGGTATCTGATTTAACGCTAGCAATAATTGATTGATTACATCCTTACAGGATCCGACATGAGTAAAATTCTAATGGCAACAGCGATTTCAAGAATGGAACTTAGAGACCAAACCAGAGCTTCCATTGGAGAAGATGGTGCAATCCCACCCTTAGTCAAAATGTTCAAAGAAGGAAAACTTGAAGCTAAATTATCATCTTTAAGTGCACTACAAAACTTATCTAGCCTAAAAGAAAACACCAAACGGTTAATCAATTCAGGAATTGTTCCGTCACTCCTTCAACTACTATTTTCTGTAACATCTGTTCTCATGACTCTTCGTGAACCCGCATCCGCCATCTTAGCACGGATCGCTAAATCCGATACTATGCTTGTCAACCATGACATTGCCCTTCAAATGTTCTCACTTCTTAGTCTTTCGAGTCCCGTCATTCAACAACATCTCTTAGAAGCATTAAATAGCATTGCTTCTCATTCTAGTGCTTCAAAAGTTAGAAGGAAAATGAAGGAAAATGGATCAATTCAACTCCTTTTACCCTTCCTTACGGAAACAAATCATAAAATTAGGATCGGGGCATTTAATTTGATTCACACTTTGTCTAGAGAGTTATCAGATGAACTCACGGAACAATTGGGGGAAACTAATCTTCTTAATATTGTAAACATCCTTTCATCTTCAACATCCGAGAGTGAAAAAACTACTGCTGCTGGGATTCTGTGTAATCTTCCCATTAATGATAAGAAAGCTACAGAGATACTCAAGAAGGCAAACTTATTGCCCATTCTCGTGTCCATAATGACTTCAAAACCAGCAACTTCAACAGCCCTTTTATCACATCATTTGATTGAGAATATTGCAGGTATAATAATAAGATTTACCGTCACATCCAATCTAAAACTGCAGCTTTACGCAGCTGAAAATAGGGTAATACCGATTCTTGTAAAGATGCTGTCAGATGGGCCGATAATTGCTAAGTGTAGGGCTGCAACTTCACTAGCACAGTTATCAAAGAACTCCTTAAACCTCAGAAAGTCAAAAAAGTCGACGTGGTTATGTGTTCCTCCTTCTGCAGAAGCGTTTTGTGAAGTTCATAATGGCTACTGTTTTGTCAAAAGCACTTTTTGCTTGGTGAAGGCAAATGCGGTTTCTCCATTGATCAAAATCTTGCAAGGTAACCAAAGGGAAGCCGATGAAGCTGCCCTTGAGGCTTTATCGACTCTTTTGCAAGATGAGATATGGGAAAACGGGTGCAGTTGTATTGAGAAAATGTCAGGAATTGAAGCTATTATAAAAGTGGTTGAATTGGGGAGTATAAAGACTCGAGAAAAAGCAGTTTGGATATTGGAGAGGGTTTTCAGAGTTGATGATTATAGAGTCAAGTATGGTGCATCTGCACAAGTGGTGCTGATCGATCTTGCACAGAATGGTGATACACAATTGAAACCAATAGTAGCCAAGTTATTAGCGCAACTTGAACTTCTGCAGGTTCAATCTAGTTACTTTTAATTTTTTCTGAATTATACAAGTTATGCTGAATTTTTTTTCTGACATATTGCCTTATCACAATCATTTTTTGGGTTCTTGATTACCTATAAAAGGTGTGGATTTCTAGATTGTAATATACAATACATGAAAGTGTAAATTGATTGATTCAAGAGTTTGTATAAAGAAAAACATCGCATTTTTTGGAGGTTATTTATTAGTCCAACTTTGTCTGGATTAAACTAAGAAATCATAACTCAGAATACAACTCTATTGAGCTGTTTATAACTAAAAAGGTCGAAATTACCACCTCTATTGACTACATTGCATAAAACATATATTCTTATGACATAGGATTAACTACTAGGATCTGAAACACATGTCATCAAACTGAAACTACATTCATGCTGCATTAATAGATCACTGGCTTCCAACTCAACTGTATAATCTTGAATATTATTTAAGCCACAGATCTTGTTGGTCATGCAATATCACAATTGCAACCGAAGAAGCATGAAGTCTTTCTGTATAGTTTACAACAAGTTAAGATCCAGTAATCGGCTATATTGAGATAAGGGAAATCAAAGACAGGTTCAACTTCATTGGCCGTTGCAGGCCATTGGTAGAAACAACATATATGTTTTATATGCATAGCAGGCCTTTGGAAACAACAGGACTATACATTAATCTCTATGCATAGCAGGGCGATATTGATAAGAGGTCTTGTTCTTTTCACCACTATGTATGAGCAAAGATTCTGTGTTTGTGATAACTAAGAATCCAAATATTAAGTATATAAATTACAGAGGGTTCAACTAGTAATCGACTGATCGCCATGTAATGAAAGATCAGCAAGTTATACTCTTTAGAAATGCTTAACATCATAACAATCGCTGTGCTAACAGTTGTCGACATGTTAGCACAAATACCACAAGCCACATAAATAACAAATGATTGAGAAAAAAATAAAACTGAGGTACAAATGGGATCTAAATGCGCATGTTTGATGCCACACTTATATATGTTTTAACTTCACTTTTTTTTTTAGCACAAAACAATCCGTCTTATGGGTATACCATATTATTCTTCATCATAGTCTTCATCGTCCTCATCCAACCGTGAGTTTATTTGCGCCAAATTATGACTATCAATCGCCATCCTATCCATTTCTGATAGTGACAAACCAAGATAGTCTTCATTTTTTAGATCAGCATCCTTCACCACTAATGAACCACCACTACTTGTACCTGGGACCGGTTGTGGCAGTGGTGATGGAGTAGGCGGTTGTATGGCAGCTACACCATCCATAGCATCAGCCACTTTGTTAGTGTTTTCACCAATCCCAGCATTCAGATCAAAGTCCCGACCACCATCACTGCCAGCCACTTCAACTTTCAAGGTCTTGGGTGAGTCTAGAATGGGGTCAACTGACCCCTGTGGGTTCAGACCCTGGTTGATTATAGGCTGAACCGATGGTGTGCACGATTCTAGTTCTACTTCCACTTGGGGAGGCTCGCGTTCTGCTGATGCTCTGCCACGACCTCTGCCTCTTCCTCTACCACGGCCTCGGCCCCTACCGTTGCTGCTTGTTTGCCTTGCTTCATGCTGCATAAAAGAGTGTGGTTTAAGTTGCCAGATAATAATAGTAGAAATGTAAGTTTTTTTTCTTCTTTTTTTTTTTTAATCAGGACTACAATGGGTAAAAATAGACGAAATCCAATGTGTGGCTAGAGACATCTAATAACTGACGAATCCTGTATAAGTCAAGTCTAAATCACTTGCTACTGATACTTCACATATTTAGATTAAGAGGTGAACCATAGCTGAAAGATAGAGGTAATAATTCCGACTTGTTTACTTAACATTAAGTCGATTTGGTTTTTTATTTCAGATCTCTAACAGGTCAGAAGATAACAGTTTAACATACATAGCTAAAAAGGAAACGGGTCGACCTAGTCTAACGGGTCGTAAGTTGCTCCAATGTTCAGAACTTTCTGAAACGTGTTCTTTTGAGAATGCTATTTCGAATATAGATTTTATAACTTCTTTTTATGACATTATTTATTAATCAAACTGAAAAATGGACAAATAAAGTGTCAATGGGTAGGCCCGGCCAGACTGGTTTTGACCTAAAAGTCCAAAACCAATCCGCCCACTTATATAAATAAAAATGCATGGTTTTTAGTATAAACTGTTAATAGGGGGAAATTTGACACAAGACGAACTTTTACCAGCCTGTTTCTCTTCAACTCTTCATCACTTTCATTCATTTCTTCCGCAGCAACTTTCCTGGAAGAAGATATTTGAAGTGCATTTATATATGTTAGTTTATTAGTTTAAAAGAATATATAAAGAAAAAAAAAAAAAAAAAACAAGGAGAATCATACTTACTTCCTCTTTATCATGGCACGATCATCAACACCGGCATCAGAATGACCATAATCAGGGACCTTGTTGACAACTTCCCTCAGAAAATCAAACACATTGTAACTTTGCACACAATGCTTTCTGAATCAAAACAAATAATTGAATTAATGTTTGACACAAAAATAAAACAAATTGATGTTTTTCTTGAAAGATATACAAGGTCATGAAAGTCATATAAATTGATTTATTTGAAAAAATCGAACGAGTTGATGTTTTCCACAGAAGTCTTATAAATTAATGTTTTTCCACAAAAGTCATAAATTGATGTTTTTAATAAAATCAAACAAATTGATGTTTTATACAGAAGTCATATAAATTGACGCTTTTAACAAGATCAAATAAGTTAATGCTTTCTCACAAAATCATATAACTTTTAGTTGCAATACGCTTAAATAAATTATCAAAAGTTGCATTGTTATGTCAGAAACAACACACTGTAATGATTTAAATTACCAAAAGAATGCTTTTTACTGACCCGTTAATCCTTAAGACACAGAGTTTAGTATATTTGTCTTGAAAAATGGTTAAAGGAGGACCTACAAATGCAGCGAGTTAACAGTTTTTGCACCTCTGCGTAGAGTTATATCATATGTACGATCACAAAGATCTTGCAAAAACAATTCCAAAGCTTTGGCTGCAAAATATTCCAAACGAGTAAGAACATTGCACGTCTTATATTGATCATAGAGTGCTACAAGCCTACAATAAGGGGGTGTTTGTTTTAGCTTATTTGATGGGCTTATGAAAAGCTAATAAGCTCATTTGTAAAGGCTTATCAGCTTGAACTTATAGCTTATTTGAGTTCATAAGCTCAATAATCCATTAAAAGAAGCTAAAACAAGCAGCCCCTTAAATACTTACAAACTAAAACCGGGACTGCCAAGGCAATTTTTCCCACATCCTCGTCAGCTTGCATTATCTTTTTGATCCGTGCCTGAAACAATAGCTCTATATTATTCCGTATTAGGAATTATCTTTAGAATTATTATTACTCCTCAAGGAGCCTCTCTTAGAATATCACACCAACATTCACTAACGCGTAAAACATCTTAGTCGATTAAGCATACATTATCTTCTATGATTAAAAATTTGTCCCCTGAAACTCTAAAAGGATTGATAACTAGAATTCACTCTAGATCTCAAATCAGCAGTAATAAAATGTATCATAAGTGTAAATGTTGATACTATCCAAACTCGATATAAAAAAAACATAAAATATGAAATTGAGAAGATGTGAAAAGCAAATGAATAAAATAAGAAAGTTACAGCAGGGAAACGGGTATCCAGCTTCTTCTTCATGGCAAATCAAAACTTTGAAATAAAATTGAATGGTAAATGAAATTTGGATCAGATTCAGATCATGAAATTATAAGAGTAATTTATTAGTTTGCAATTCATAAGTGAGTAATTCATGAGTATGTGGTTGGCTAAAACCTATTTCCAAACGCCACTCATACAATTTCACTTTTCGAGGCTATCAGTGACGTAAGTAGTTTGTGACTTTGTGTTTCCATTTTTTTAATAAATAAAGACTATTCAACACATTTTTTTTTACAAGTTCTTGTGATGCACAAATGCTATATGTAAAAGTGTTACCTAAATTAAACAATTTTTTTTTTTCTATTTTGTAATTAACGAGTCGATATGCACCCGCACGTTGCTGCGGGGGCATGTGGCGGTATGGTTTTTATTGACGGATCGCTTGATATTTGTCTAAAAATAAACAAACACACTTTTTTCATTTCCTCTTCACGCCTACAAACATAAGAGGAAAAAACAAAGAGAAAATTTCTTAAACGACCCATTTCTATTATAACTTCACGAAACTGAACCATTTGCATACTCATTTTACGGATGTAAACTTTTTTTTAGTTGTTTACGAAAAAAAAAACTAAAAATGTCACTGTCTCGCTATAATAGTTGTATGAACTAAACATGTCAGTAATAAGTGGTCCGTACTCAATTTGACTGTGTAATTTGTGTTTCTTTGAAAACTATGATGATGACAGCGTCACAACCACACACTTCCCACTTTTTATTTGCGTTTCTCTTATCCCACAAAACATACTAACTAGCTCTTAGCCACACAAGATCAAAAAGGCTGTTTGTTTGTCTTTCTTTCTTTCTTATCAAACCGAAACATATAAGCAGTTAAGCACATCATATCACTTGAAAAACACAAGCATATCATTTTCTCCACTTGAAAAACACATAAAACACATCATCTTCTCCACTTGAACCTCGCCTAGCATTAACTTTATAGCACTCGCCCGGCCTTCACTCGTCCAGCACTCCCTCGCCCAGCACTCCCTCGCCCAGCCTTCAGCACTCCCTCGCCCAGAACTTTTCCCTCGCCCACTCACTCGCCCAGAACTTTTCAATCGCCCGAAAGAACACGTGTAAGGTTAAAAATGTATCCTGGAATTGATCTAAAGGATGATATTTAAAAGTTCATTTTCGTAAATTACACGCGTGAAGTTCAGTTTCGTGAAGTTATAATAGAAATGGGTCGTTTAAGAAATTTTTTCTATGCTATGCGTCATACAAGCTTAGTTTTCAGTTCTCATATTCTCAAATGTCTGGCACCGATCTAGCACTGTTAGGACCGCAATACAAGCATACATGTTACTAACAACAATATCGTAGAGGAATCAGTCATTTGTCCGAACAGTTTGGACTTTCTCATATAACCAGTGTCTTTGTTCAAAAGTTCATTATTAGGTACGCCCCCAAATGCATATGACAAAACCTTTTGAATGTGGTTTCATAATTTCTCAGTACAAAGTTAATTTTGCTAGACCCTTCATCAAGAATTTTAAATGAGGACACAATATGAACTCGTCCTCTCAAGCATAAACACTAGTGACCAGGTAGCGTTTGCCCCAATGCTTTCGTATCGGTGGATCCTTATAATCCACATACTGTAACTGTAAGTTTAAAGATTCTCTAGAGATATCGGGTATCGATTTGAAACTTGTTGACCCTTCAGAAGAATCAGCCAGTATTATCTGTCAATCATGACTCATGAGTCATGAAAATGAAGAAACAATGGAACTTGACAATTAAGGCGCAAACAAGCTACCTTCTTCTCAAAAGAGATATGAACCCAAAGACCGACGAAACTACACACTCTAGTAATTACAAACAACAAATACTTTATTAGACTACGGTATACACTATTTAGTATTTACAAGTAGATGATTATTACAACCTCTATATCTAGTGTTCATGTTATGTTTAAAGATGATAGGAACGTTATAATGTATCACATAATGAACAACATCAAATGAAGGTGTGGCTTCAATATCTAGCCTTCTATGTAGTTGCCAACAGAGATTATCAACTCGATGATGCACGAGTCATGATGGCCTGTATATTAAGTTTCACTCTGTGATATCAGCCATGAGGTGAGATTTATAAATATACAATTTTTACCAAGGATCAGTGTTGTTGTATAAAGAACTTGCAATGGATGAAGGTCTAGTCCATTTGTCCTCCATCAAGATAAGGTTAAGTCGATTGATCAGCTTTTCTACAGCATCTTCCTCCAGTTTTGTGACTGAATCCGGTACTTGCTTCACTATCGTAGATTTCTGCAATGAAATTTCTCAGAATTAAAATAAGCAATTAAAGATTGCTTTCAGAGGTTTTTGGATGTGTGATTTAAAAGTGATAGATGCGAGTTTGAATAATCAATATCAGGTAGTATTTGGATGTCTTTGTTTTGTTCTTTGACGTGGTTATAAATATTAGATCATTAGTTGCTTTAATGTCTAACAAATTCTGATTATTTCATAAAAAATTGAAAGGAAATTCTTGTGAAAAAAAAGGGATATGCTTATAGTGAGACACGTGTAAAAGTTACTCAAATGAGATTAAAAAAAGGGGTAATTAGGTTATTTATTTTACCTGATAATTTCAGTTTGTTATAGCTAGTAATTATTTACAGTAAATGAAAACACCCCCTTTGTTGATCTAAAAACTAATACAACTAATTATTGTAGCTCCAGGATGCAATAATTCGATAGTCTATTTCATAACGTACATGCAAACACCCCTCTGTTGTTAACTAGTGTCTAGTAGCATTGTGTACCTCTGTATCCTGATATAACTTGAGATATTGCAACGATTCCTTGTAGAATCCACAGTGATACAGGAGAACGCCATAATCTCTCAGTTCTGTAGAATCAGCTTCCAGAATAATGAGCCGCTCGCATGCTGTCCAAGAATAAAGAAACATCCAAATGAAGAAACAATAAGTCAATCTTGTTATCCTTGCTTATTGGTTCAAGTGGAGTATTGTGTTTAAGATATATGTATATATAAACAAAAACAATATGCCGCGACATTAATAAGGTTAACTAGACTGCTCATGGGTAAACTCAGCTAATTAAACACTTGGGAAAACTGGTCTGAAGGCAAATGAATCAAAAGGCTCGCAAACAACACCACCCCCAACCATGGCTATACAAACACACGTCTAAGTAAATCTTAGAGAGGGCAACTTCGACCGTAAGAATGGGTCGATGTGGGTTGTGTTTCATCCACGAGTCATATATTCATCTAACGGGAACAGGAAAAACAGGCCAAAGGGCACCCATAGGCTACTTTTGGAGCATACACTGCTGAATCATTTTATTCAAAAGATTTTGTTTCTTACTGTAAATTTCACCAATAACAGCAAACATATTAATTATTTACAGATAATGGATAGAAAAGTGTATGCAAACTAACCCAACCCGGCCCGTTGAATACCTTACCAGAACGCGACCCATTTTGACCTATTGTTCAACCTGCCCAACTCACCCATCTTGCCACCTCTCAAAACAACGAATTACATATTTTAACATTCAGCATATTTCATGGTAGGAGAAAGAAACGATGAACTACATACCAGAGAGTGCGCGCCTTATATCCCCAAAGCGGACACTGGTCCAAACTCCACGTTCTAGCCTATGCCTAGCAGCCTTTGCAGACGCTAGCTCCATGCCACTGTGATAGACAAAACACTGTGTTAAGATGTTTAGAAAATAGACGTGGCAAAACAGGATGGTTGGACAGTTCCATAACGGGTCAAAATGAATTCACAACAAAATGGGTAACTTTTATGTGCGTACAGGTGGGATCAGGTTGGGCAAACTAATTACCACTTTTTGAACTGTGAATACTTGATGTAATAAATATGATTACAGAACTAGATTATAAATAAATAGATCATGTTTACTTTATTTTAGTTAAATTAGGAAATTATAAACATTTAAAAAACATGTTTAGCAACTTTTGACCAGTTTGACGTGTTAACTGTAATCAACCAGATGCAACCTGAATGGCCACATCTAGTAAACAAGGTCAAAAGAAGTTGCGGAAAGTCATGTAATGATGAATAAGACTCCATATCTAAGAGAGAGTATAATCTGCATAGCGAACATATTGCGCACCTTTTGTCAACATCAGCTGATCTATCAGAACAGTGTGCAGCCTCTGCTGCTCTTAGAAATGGAGTTTTACTTTGGTCAAGTTGAAATGGCCAGAAAGCATCCTTCAAGTCCCTCAACATCTGCACACAAAAGACAACTGATTATTATTTGTGTACATGCATGCATTGATAGACTTATTCCTCCCCACACGTGTGGCAAGCTGGACAGAGCCATGGCCAATGCTAAAAGAAGTTGTGATTTTTTTCCGCGAGACATCATACAAATCTACATATACCTAGATGCATGTATATATGTTTGTATGCATGTGAAAGTTTTGCATCTCTTAGATTTGTGTTTGTGCAAAATTTATTCTAAAATTAAGCGATTACGTGTATATATATTACATGAGAATTTACTTCATCTCTCAGAAAACCTCCTTTTTATTATGTGTTTGTGGACACAAATTAGCTTCATATGTGTCACAAACTGCCTATTAACAATATGATGCTTTAAGCACTGAAAGATTGTGTTAAATCTGATATCATCCTCCACCAATTGTACAGAACTAGCTAAAAGAATTTAAAAATAGTATATGAACCTGCAGGTCAATATCTCAACATAAAAGACAGGAGCCACCTTCAGTAACAGGGATTCAGTTGTCACAATATGTTGTTGATCAAACTCTGTAGTTTTCTGCTTGATATAGCCTCTAGGGGAACCGTGGGAATCATTAGGGGAAGAAATTTCAATGTCAAAATTTATGAGACCCCACATGCGTATCATTTTCAGGATCTCAGAGTATATCAGAGAAAGCATAGACATTGAGCCCACACGATGAGTCAAAACCTGAGCAAAATATGATCATATAATAATGCCTTAGTGTTTCAAAGAGATCTATAAGAATATGTAGTAAAAATATGTAGATTAAAATGTATTCATACTGAATGAAGATATATTGCGCGTTGCTCCAACTGGCTGATTGAGTTGGTTCTTCGAAAGCCCTAAACGAAATAAAAAAACAACGGAAACAAATCAAGTTGACATTATACAGATGGCAAGGTGGGTGTGTTGCACAGGTTGTGTAATAGATCAAAATGGGGCATTTTATTATACATCAAAACGGACCGAGTCAGACAGATTAACCTGCGGACACTAGACGAGTAACTTACGCGCTCTTAATAACCTTAACTATTAATAAAATTTATAATGATAGTATATATATACGCTATTTGAATGTGATTTAAGATGTTTTAACTAACAAAAGAGACTTCAGAAAAGTTCAACACATTCTTATGTTCAGGCTAAAAAAAACAAGAAAATGTCTATTTACTTTCTATTAAGATATTAGACATGGATATACCTTGTCAACATACAAGTATCTCTCCAGGGACTCAAGAAAACTATCGGGAGATGATCCAAACGATGAACTGTAACGAGAGCAGTAATCCATAGAAAGATCATCCAATCTGTTGATAAAAGCATCAACGGGAAGAGGTACAGAAGAGTGAGATATTAGCGAGTCATCCTCGGCTGCTATGTAAAGGGCTGTTTTCCCTAAATCAATGCCTCCATTGATGATTATGCTTGTTTCCCTCCTGATACTAGACAATTTTTTGATTTGTGAGCAGAATCCCTCCCTTGCTTCCTGTCGTATTAAGGTCACTTTATATTGGAATTACATCAAATAGAAATAAAAATGGACTAAAATTGATATCCTCTTCTAACAGGCGCACACATTTTTTTATTTTATTTATCCCTTAAAAATTGATATCCTCAAATAGAAATAAGTTTAGCCTTAAAAATGGAAGTGATGTGATTTGGTCTGTTAAAATTAAAGTCTCTATTGAATATGCCATATACAATAAATGTACCAAAAATAAGTTGGGAAGTGATGTCATTTGGTCCTTTATCCGCTAAAACCTTCGCCCCAACTTATAATGACGATTGTTCACAGGAGTAGTGATTACCGTTGTAAATATTCCTCCGTCCCAAATATGTGTAACACAGCTTTAGGAAAATACAAAGATTTAAATGTCCTCCCTCCCAAAAAAAAGTTTCCCCTTCAGGGCTACACAGTTTTAAGAAAGTCCAACGATTACCGTGTTAACCAATGGAAATGTCTTCCTTTTATATATCCGCACTACTTATAAACAGTGAATGCCCATCCTTGAATTTTGAAAACTTAAAATAATATAGTTTGCCTAAATTACCCCTAACTATCCCTTAATACACCTTTAAGCTTGATCAATTATAAACTTGACAACTATATTAATTTCAAAAAATATACGATTTGAATTTCAAAAAACACACGCATCAAAGGTCGAACCAGAATCACGATTTCACAAGTATAATTATTTGCTGCTATACACAATCGCTTTGCGCGGGTATACGTCTAGTTTTAAATAGATAAACAAACATGTACTATTTTCACAGCTTCCAATTAACATATCAAATACTAGATAAAAGGATGTTTTATTATCATAGAAAAGAGAAAAAACAAACCCTTGCATAAGTAGTGTTGAATCCATTAGAATCAAGAGCATCATGTAATACAAATTTCAGGTCTTTTGGTGCCTTGAAATGAGACCGACAAACAACACTCGATGATGATGATGATGATAGTGATAGGTCAGGTGATGGTGATGATTGAAGATGAAAGGATCCTAGTATCCATGGGGAAGATAATAACCCACCACTCATTTTTTTTTTCTTTTTCTCGCTTTACTGATTGATTCAGTGGCTGTTAATTTGGTGAGAAGCTAGTTTTTGTTTGTTGCTTGTTTTGTTGACATATCGGATATACTTTGAGGGGCTTGTTTGTTTATGCGTTTATGGCATAGTTGTAGGATTCCGATCCTGATCTTAGGATCTTACGATTTTATGATACTGCAAAGCAAAAACGATCCGGATCTTACATAGGATCTTTGCAGGCTTAAGATCTTATAGGATCTTATAGGATCTTATAGGATCCTATAAGATCTTAAGATCTTATAGGATCCTGATCTTTACAATACGATCTTACGATCTAATCCGATCCGATCTTACTTTTCTCGAATTACAAACCAAAAAACTACAAATTTATGGGTTGTTTGTTTGTAGAATTCAAAAAATAACATGTTAATCTTTTTAAACATTTTATAATCATAATTTAGGACAACATTTATATAAAACATTCATAGTATTTTATAGTTATAATGTATTAGAATTTGTAGATTTGTATAAAATTACATAAACTATTAAGAAATAACATTAGAGTAGGATCTTAAGATCCTGATCCGATCTTACGATCACGATCTTGCAAATACGAAAACGATCCTGGGTAGGATCCCGATCTTGACAACCTTGCTTTATGGTGTTATGTGTAAAGATAAAATTTCTTAAACGGACTATAAAGAATACTTTTTTACGAAATTGAACGTCGTATAATATTTTTTACGAAATTAGATTCATTTGAAAACAAATTTCTGACCTTACACGTGAATTTTCGCGACATTCTATGCGACAATTTTTTTTTTAAATGTGACTCATTTAAACTCAAAACATGTAAAACGCGACCCAAGTTATACTCGACTATACACTAAAACCCGACTCAGTTAAACTAGACAAATAAAAACGCGACCATGCATACTAAAAACGCGACCCCACAAACTCGACCCAGATTTAATTAGCAAAACACTAAAACGCGACCCACAAATAAACTAAAACGCGACTTGAACGTAAAACTTGACCTAATATTGTTGCGGACCATTATCAAGATAATTACTACTTGCAATATTAAAAATACTATCTCCATAAAATGTATAACATGTTATGCATAAGTTATAAGTTGTGACTTAAGCAATTGTTTGAATTTAGTAAAAAAAAATAAATAAATAAAAAATCAGAAACACCCTATGTATTTACATGTCCTGTTTTCTGACTAGCTTCCTTTTCAAATCTCATGCTTCATTGAATTGTACATCATGTAGTTGCACATCTTGTGTGATAATTAAAACTTCATTTGTGGTCTCCTACATTGATGTGACACATTTAGTCTACTTTTATAAACTATAGAAAAAATGTCTGCATTGGTAAAATTGGTACTTAAAAGAATTATATAGGTAATTTAATAATGTGTAAAGTAACCAACACACTTTTCTCCTTGCCAAATAATATTTAATATTTTTTTTTGGGTTTGTGTTTGTATGTGAGTTTTTGTGTGTATGTGACATTAATTAGAATAATTATTAAAGGAAAAGCCCAAGGGTTGTTTTAATTAGCAAGATTCTATAAACTGATTGTACAAAATTAGCTTCAATAGAGTGAATTTATGAAGATGTGCACTAATGATTAGAGTACTCGTTTGTGTATTGATTCTAAGACCGAATACAATGGGCGTGATCTATCATCTTTGGCTGGTGATGGTCATGCGCCGCAAGCCAAAAAGAGGGACAAAAGGTGATGGCAGTCACCATTTTGGGTATGTGAAAATCATTTGTGAGTGTGTTTGAACGGTACTAGAATAGTGATCATTGTGGGTGACAAAGGGATGTGGTGCTAAGATGGAATGTCAGAAAGTGTAAATGAAGAGTGACCATTGCACCTAGTCTAAGATGTATCTGGTGCTAAGATGTATGTGACATTAATTAGAATAATTATTAAAGGAAAAGCCCAAGGGTTGTTTTAATTAACAAGATTCTATAAACTGATTGTACAAAATTAGCTTCAATAGAGTGAATTTATGAAGATGTGCACTAATGATTAGAGGACCCGTTTGTGTATTGATTCTAAGACTGAATACAATGGGCGTGATCTATCATCTTTGGCTGGTGATGGTCATGCGCCGCAAGCCAAAAAGAGGGACAAAAGGTGATGGCAATCACCATTTTGGGTATGTGAAAATCATTTGTGAGTGTGTTTTAACGGTACTAGAATAGTGATCATTGTGGGTGACAAAGGGATGTGGTGCTAAGATGGAATATGAGAAAGTGTAAATGAAGAGTGACCATTGCACCTAGTCTTATTAATAACTTGTATGACCGTGTATTTTTGAATTCATCGTAACTGTTCTTTCAACAACATATTCAAACAACTTTAATTACTTAGATGTTTAACCACTTGATTGAAAAGCATATTGTCAATTGCAATTACCAAAACCCTCTAACTTATGTAGAAAATAAGATAAATGTTTTATAAGATTATTCGAAAATCAGTGGTTCAATTGGATGAAAGTTTTAAATTTATTTTATTTGTCACCGAATAACTCATTTTCTTGCATTCTTAACTACTTATAATTCTCAATGATCAAGCAAAAGATGGTGGGTGAGATCTGGTTTTAGAGAGAGGTAGGTGATACCCAATCAAGAAGATTCGAGATATGTATTGATAAGAACGAAAAAGATGAAGCGGTGGAGAATAGAACAAAAGGCAAACGGGCCAAGAAAGGCAGGCCAAAGTATAGCATGAAATGGGCAAAGTGAAGTGACGTCGTTTCAAATGTGTTTTAATCAGTGAAGTGACGTCGTTTCAAATGTGTTTTAATTTAATCAGTGAAGTGACGTCGTTTCAAATGTGTTTTAATATATATAGTAATGATCAATTAATATATACACAAATTAAAAATACATATTTATGTCAAATGGCAATTCTTCATTATCATTATCTACATATCGAAAAAAAAAGTAAACTATTCAAGAAGTTCATCAGATTTAAAAATCTTTATTGTTATCAGTATTAATGATATGATCATATTATAACATTATTAGGTTGGTGGTACCATGCCTAACGACTTTCTTGCCTTGCAGTTTGCATATCATGGTAAAAGACTCGTGTCTTGCACTTGCTTAGTATATGTTTGCGCATTGCGCTTACGAGCATATATTTTTTCTTAGGCTCGTACTTGATATTGATGAAGGCCTTATGATTCTCGCTCACTAGCTAGTTTAAACCCCTTTTAAAATCAGTGACACTAGAACTTAAATTAGATCCACACGCATAGCTCTTGGGACAACACATGCTTTACCGATTACTACACTAAGTTGAGGACTATTAGGTTAACCAGCCAAGAATGCACAAATTGCATCATCACTCAAGTTGTTAATATTGACAACATTAACTTGAGTGCTAGCAGTAGAAACTCCATGAGCAACATTAACTGTTCCTTCAGAACTACTAAAACTGTTATCTGAGGACACAAACGCCATATTTGTGCTTGAGCTTGACTTCCTTTTGACTTCTCGCTAATATACCTTGAGATTTTGTAAAAGTCATCCATGCTCATTGTTTCCAGATCAACCTTGTTTATCTACACAACATGTGTGTTCTACTCCGGTGATAAGCTTCTTAACAGCTTCTGATTGACAATGTCACATTTGTCTTCTTTATTTATTTTTATTTTTTTCAAAATTCTTCACAATTATCTAAAAAAACCAAATTACAACAAAATTGTATATAAAAGTGTATCTAGTGTCTCTTTTTCAAAAAAAATTATCTATTTTGTTAATTTATTTGTAAATATATTAGTTTCCTTATATTATAGATATAAGTATATTATTCAAACTTTGCATCTATCTTATTTAAAAAAATTAAATTAAGGAGATAATCACTTCCAAAAATCCCATCTAAATAGTTACCAAATATTATTTAAAAAAAAAAATAACAAAAAAATTAAAACCTAAATCGCAACTAGCCCCAAAAGTTACATATAAAGACCCCTTAACCTTTGATTAGATGCGATTTATCTTCCTCCCTCTTTTCTTCTCTCTCTCTTTTTTAGCCTTACCTGCAAATCTTCAAGGGTTATTCACAAACTATCTTTCATAACAAAAAGGTACTACCACTATTTCCCTCCATCTTTTCAATTCAATTTTTATAAAATCAATCAAATTCCTTCATGGGTTTTATACCCTTTATCTTCATTAGTAGATTAAGCTAAAAATTAGTCTAATTAGTGGTTAATTGTCACATGGGTCTTGTTTCTTGATTCAAGATTTATGTGTTTATTTGATGTTGCTTTGATTTGGTTTTGTGTTTTGGTTAATGGGTATGGTTTAATTTGTTATAAAGATTGTTTCTTGGTGTTTGGGATTGGTTATTAAGTAATAAGGTTTAGTTAAATGCAATGGCAAACACTCCCATATTGTTTCTGGAATACATATTGTTTAATTAATAGTATTATAATTGGATGGAGTGATACGGTGTAGTTAAATGCAATGCCAAACGCACTCGTATTGTTCTTGGAGTAAAGATTGGTTTTTTAATCTATGTGAAACATTAGCGTATTGGTTTTGGAATAAAGATTGAATTTTTAGTGCAAATGCCAAACACCCCATGTTGTTCTTGGAAAAAAAAAGACTGTTTTTTTTTTTGGGTGTTTAGATAGTGTTTTAATAAGCAATCCCAAACACCCACGTATTTTTTTTGAAAAAAAGATTGAATATTTATATTTGGATCATGTTTTGTTAAGCAATTCTAAACACCCGCATACTGTCTTTGGACTAATGCTGATAGTGTTTTAATAAACAATCCCGAAAAAAAGACGGTTATTATTTATATTTAGATAGTGTTTTAATAAGCAATGCCAAACAGTCAAACATCCCCATATTGTTCTTGATAAAAAGATTGAAAATTTTGTTATTTGACTTGTAAAATTATATTTTGTTACAGAGATGGCAATGGTGTCATCGAAAAAGATGATAGCTATATGCCAATATGGTGGAGAGTTTGATACAAGTGAAGACGGTTTAATGTCGTATAGTGGTGGTGAGGCGTATGCTGTTGATCTTGTTGATAATATGCAATTAAGTGATTTTAAGCAAGAGATAGCGGAAACTATTGATTTGACTGTTGATGAGATGTTAGTGAAGTATTTTCTCCCAGGGAATAATAAGAATCTTATAACGGTTTCTAAGGAAAAGGATTTTGAGCGAATGGTGAATTATTATAAAAATTGTGAGCAGATGGAGGTTTTTATCATGAAAGAGGCCCCACCCACTAAAACTCCAGCGAAGAAGCAGCCTCCTCGTAGGTAAGTTTATGATCCGATTTCTTTTGAAACATATTTACTATGAATGATATTATGTGTATTTGAGTTATACTTTTTAATGATTACTCTTAAGGGAAGTAAAGGACTAAAGGGGGTGTTTGGATGTGTGTTTGAACCAATTATTGTGGCTAGACAATTTCATGAATTGGTTTTAAGTGTTAAGGTATAACTGATTATTTTAACTCAGATAATCAAGTCTAATGAGATGGGTTCTATAAGATAGTGTTGTTATTCGTTTTAGTTGTTCACTTGTTTGAAGTTGTTATAACAGAATAATCACAAGTTTGAATGTTTGACAAAATCTGGTAATTATGAAATTAGTAGATATAGTGATAAAAAGGGCTATTATTGTGAAACGAGAGTTAAAATCTCTCAATTAGGCTAAATAACAGCGACATACGTACTTTTATATTAGCATCTGCTAAACTTCTTTTTTGCAGGTAGTTTAAATCAGATCCAAATAATAAACGCAGATTCTAATACCCCTGTGCTTTTTTCTGTTTCTGCCAACAGTTTATGCGACATATACTGAAAAAGGAAAAACATATGCTTATAAATTTATTTTTTCGTGGAAAGAATATTGTGTGTTATTGTCTGTTCATCTTATTATTTATTATTTTATAAATGTAGACCTCAGAAGAGACCAGCCGAGACACAATTGGCAGAAGTTCAAACCGAGGCACAAGTGGCAGTAGTTCAACCACCTGTTGACCTTGGTATATCCAATGTACTCCCACTGAATGAATTCATCGACATCGAAACAACCAATGAGATCATGCCAAGTGTCCCTCAAGTCCCCGTCAACTCTTTCCCTATGTCAACAAACAATGACGAGCAACACTTAGCTGCAAAAAAATGGGAGAATCTTATAACAGGCGTAGGTCAAAGATTCCATTCGCTAGCTGAGTTCCGAGAAACCTTAAGAAAATATTCAATCGCTCACGGGTTCAATTACATGTACAAAAAGAATGAAAATCAACGAGTAACCGTAAAATGCAAGTCAGAAGGTTGTCCATGGCGGATCCATGCATCGAAATTATCGACTACACAATTGGTTTGCATTAAAACCATGACACCGACTCATACTTGTCAAGGTGGGTTAGTAAAACCTGCATTTCGAGCTACACGAAGTTGGGTTGGGAATTTAATCAAAGAAAAAGTGAAAGATTCTCCAAAGATAAAACCGAAAGATATTGCTTTTGACCTTAAACGTGATTATGGAATCGAGCTTAATTACTCACAAGCAAGACGTGCTAAAGAGTATGCACGTGAGCAGTTATTAGGATCTTATAAAGATGCGTACAGTGAATTGCCGTATTTTTGTGAAAAATTAATAGAAACGAATCCGGGGAGTCGTGTTACATTTAGTACAAATGAGGATTCGAGTTTTCATCGGCTATTTGTTTCATTTCATGCATCGATATCTGGTTTCGTTCAAGGGTGTCCGCCGCTTCTTTTTCTAGATAGCACACCGTTGAATTCAAGATACCAAGGAACATTGTTGACCGCTACGTCAGCAGACGGTAATGACGAGGTGTTCCCGGTGGCTTTTGGGGTAATCGATGACGAAACTGACGATAACTGGCGGTGGTTTTTAACTGAATTGAGAAACGCCTTGCCAGAACACCTGACTATTACTTTGGTGGCAGATTTTCAAAAGGGCTTAAGGGAATCAGTACCTGAAATATTTGGTGGCCAGTGTTTTCACGCGTATTGCTTAGGTTATTTAGCTGAAAAATTTGTTAAAGATCTAACGGAACATTTTTCCCATGAAGCTAGACGACTCATGGTTGAAGATCTGTATGCTGCTGCTCAGGCAACGAAAGTTGAGGTTTATGAAAAATATACTCAAGATATCAAAGCCATTTCCCCAGAAGCTTATAATTGGATCATACGCAGTGAACCTGAGCATTGGGCTACTTGCTCTATTGAAGGTTTTAGATATAATCATATGACTGCAAATTTTGGTAACGGTTTTTACTCGTGGGTATCGGAAGCAAATGAGTTACCAATAACTCAACTGATCGATGAATTAAGAGGTAAAATGATGCAAGTTATATACGATCGTAGGGTTAAATCAAGCCAATGGGTAGACCGATTGACGCCTTTCATGGAGAGAATGTTAGAAAATGAGACTATAAAAGCAGAGTCGGTTCGAGTATTTGGGTCACATGGAAACAAACTTGAGGTTCAGTTTGGTGAAATAATTGATGTTATAGAATGTGGAAGTTGGGCTTGCAGTTGTAGAGGATGGCTGCTGAATGGACTGCCATGCTGTCACGCGATTGCGGTAATGCAAAGTTATGGTAGCAGCCCGTATGATTTTTGTGCGAGACATTGTTTTGCTGAGACTTATCAGTTTGCTTATGCTAATTCGATTAACCCCGTACCTTATTTGGAAAGACTGACGGATGTTGAGGTGGGTGATGGTGCGATTGTTGTTACTCCTCCGGCTACTGTTAGGACACCCGGCCGGGCTAAGATAAGGAAAGTTGTAGCGGGTTTGGATGGCCCAGTTGGTCCGGCGGACTTTCTCAAACGTGTACTTCAATGTGGAAAATGTAAAGGGCTCGGTCATAATAAGAGATCATGCAAGTACGTCTTTCTTCCTAAAGAAAACTATCTTTAATTTTACACGGTGATTAATGTATTTTGGTCTATCATTCATGAGACTGGCAAAATGGTGTTGGGCTGGTTGGGAACGAGTCCAATTTTTTGTTTAGGTTGACCAAAATCACTTTTTTTTTCCCACAAAACTGATCTTTTTTCTAAAAATAAAATGATACAGGAGGCTCCAAGCAATTAAATACACCTGAGGTGACTTAAACCCTTTCGACCAATTTGTACCCATTTCCCTCTAGCTAAGTTTTTTCTTTTTTGACCCATGCAACCTTTTGGGAAAAAACCATAACAAAAACTAATCCATTTATGAGTAACTACTAACTAGATCGTAACTGCGACCTATATCTATGATCTATTGTCTTTACCTGGCTGGATACTTAATAGGTCATGTCAATGCAGTGTTACATCAGAGTTAAGCACTCTATAACGGAAATCTAGGCTTCGGGTTGTTAGATGTCAATGCAATTTTATTGTGATTCTTTTAGTATTTTGCAATGATTATGGACCTCCAGCTTCCATGTACTGTAACTGTTTTTATGATAGCTTTTGGAAAATCTCTTGCCCCGTCATGAATTGTCACAAGTAATTTATAATTTTGTACTTAATGTGTCGGTTTTGTTTTCAGGGAGGATCTTCAATAGTAAGCCACAACTTCTGGTAGGTGATGCGGAGACAGGTGCATGGAAGGTTTGGATTAAAATTACTCAGAGTTTAGTCTCCTTTTGATTTTTCTGCCAATCAAATGTAAATGTTGATAGTGATGTCATTGGCTGCAAGTTTTTTGAGGTAAAGTTTTAGTATAGGCTACAGATGAGCTTAGGGCTGGTTGTTTCTGGTAAGTGAGGGTAGTCAATTAGTTCGTTCTGCTAAGGAAACAATAGTTATGCAGTTTTGAAGGTATACTTTTCCACCTTTGAAGGATGTTATTTCTTCTTTCGATTCTTTTCAAACAATACAAAAATTCTATTGGTTTCTTACTTGAGGTGTTTTTGGTGGTTTTTAGGCTCCCAAGCCTTTTTTTCTTTTCTTTTTTGTTCATTACTGTTATCGAGGTATATATAACAGACTTTTTACGTAGAGAAGAAGATGATATGTTGTGAGCAGTATGGCTATGTCCATGTCCATTTCTTGAGTCCTTTATTAGCCTCTTGATTGTAGCATTTTCAAGCAACCATGGTTCTGATGTTTCCATTGAACCCATCTTTTCTTTTTTGTTTTGGGTAAAAAATAAGGTTGGTATGATATATCTAGTCTATAGAACTATAGAAGTTTGCTAAGATATCATACTTTGTTAGGACCATGAGCTTATTGTTTTATTTCTTCTCTTTGATCATACGCATTAAGATTACTAATGAGTTGTTCTGATGTGCATTTTAGAATAACGTACGTGATTATCACAATATTCCTTTTTGATGTTTGGATGGAAATTTGATTATATGATTATCCATCGTTTAATAGATTTGTATGTTAGATGCGATAAAATTGATTACATAATAATCCGTCTTCTGCAAACTGCAGCCTTTACAGTTAGAAGACTTCTTAACCAACTTGAGTGATTATGCTCATTGAAGTTTAAGAAGTTGTATAGCAATAAATTTTTTACCTACTAATTACAATCACGTAACTATGGCTGGTCTAAAAAAATAAGTCGCCTTATAAGATTGCGTTTAATGTGGCAAATGGGTGGGCAGGGATGGGTCGGTTAACGGGTTTCGGCTCTAAATGAGTGCAAGTCTAGATGGGGTCATTTGGGAGCCTTGGTCTAAACATGCCCGCCCATTTGCCACCTTGTATAAGGTAAAGTTTTTAGGAAGGGTGTTCATATGTACACAAAAGTGATGTGCATATGTATCACGAATACAACTTATTAGTGCACATGATACAACATCATATATGATTGTTTGTGATGTATCTATGCATACCCCGTAAGTAATAAATCTAATTATACCTCAACTAAAACTTGTTACCTAACAAAAATTGTCATTAATCCATTATCCATGTATACAAATAAGTCACTCTATCAGCAGATTTTGATACTTCATGTCGTCTGGAAACCAATCGAAGGAAACATTTGTAACTCTAAAAAGAGTAATATAAATGTTGACCAACGCTTCCAGATGCGTAAACCCTTGCAAAGCTACGTAACACATCAAATTAAATCTTAATTATGCAATCAAATACGCTCTCTTCGTCCAAAAATAATTGTCTTATGACAAAAATAAAACACAGTTTAAGAAAACATAATTATTATTTTTTATCTGCAGAATTACAGTTTTACCTTAAACTAATTAATTAATTAACTTCCCTATTTATATTTAGTAGCAAACAATAACAACATGAAATCTTGAAAAGTAAACGTGGACTGTTAAAACGGCAACCTAAATGAGGGCACCAGTTAGATAATCCCATATGTATAAATACCTAGACTCTTCTCTTTGGATCCCCAAAACCCAAACGCTAGGCCTAATTAGTGATGTCGATAATTACGTGGAAAATGGACCCAGAAAGAGCAGGCGCGTTAGTGAAAATAGATGAAGAAGAGGCAGCAGAAGAGACGTGGAGAGAAATTTGTATCGAAAAAGGATTGCCGTTGAACACACCTTACATAATCAACAATGATTTTCAAAGCATGACTTGGAGAGAATCCGTTTGCGATGGAACGTGGAGAGAGATTTATAGCAGGAAAGGCCTTTTACCAAACACAACATTTTCTTCTTCTTCAGATGATGATGATGATGTTGAAGTCAAGGAAACTAAAAGAAAAGTAACGAAACACCTCCAGTTCCACCTCCCGAAAACTATCGAAGAGTTTATTATAATGTTGAAGATGATAGGAAGATGTTGGAGGAAAGGTTCAAGAGGTTGGAAAAAGCAGCAGCGGATAAGAAAAACAAAAAGAAAAGAAAAGCAACAGCAGTGGAAAACTGATTAGCTACGTTTGTTATTATTATGTTTTTGTTGATGTAAATGTATGTTTGGCGCGTAGCGTTACTTTTTGAGCAACTAGCGTCTTGTTTGGCAATGAGCGTTTTGGATTTTGTTTAAATGCTAGTATTTGGACTGACGGATGTTGAGGTGGGTGATGGTGCGATTGTTGTTACTCCTCCTGCTACTGTTAGGACACCTGGCCGGGCTAAGATAAGGAAAGTTGTAGCGGGTTTGGAAGGCCCAGTTGGTCCGGCGGACTTTCTCAAACGTGTACTTCAATGTGGAAAATGTAAAGGGCTCGGTCATAATAAGAGATCATGCAAGTACGTCTTTCTTCCTAAAGAAAACTATCTTTAATTTTACACTGTGATTAATGTATTTTGGTCTATCATTCATGAGACTGGCAAAATGGTGTTGGGTTTTGTTTAGGTTGACCAAAATCACTTTTTTTTCCCACAACACTGATTTTATTTTCTAAAAATAAAATGATACAGGAGGCTCCAAGCAATTAAATACACCTGAGTGACTTAAACCCTTTCGACCAATTAGTATCCATTTCCCTCTAGCTAAGTTTTTTCTGTTTTGACCCATGCAACCTTTTGGGAAAAAACCATAACCAAAACTAATCCATTTATGAGTAACTACTAACTAGATCGTAACTGCGACCTATATCTATGATCTATTGTCTTTACCTGGCTGGATACTTAATAGGTCATGTCAATGCAGTGTTACATCAGAGTTAAGCACTCTATAACGGAAATCTAGGCTTCGGGTTGTTAGTTGTCAATGCAATTTTATTGTGATTCTTTTAGTATTTTGCAATGATTATGGACCTCCAGCTTCCATGTGTCGGTTTTGTTTTCGGGGAGGATCTTCAATAGTAAGCCACAACTTCTGGTAGGTGATGCGGAGACAGGTGCATGGAAACGATGGTTTGGATTTAGATTACTCAGAATTTAGTCTCCTTTTGATTTTTCTGCCAATCAAATGTAAATGTTGATAGTGATGTCATTGGCTGCAAGTTTTTTGAGGTAAAGTTTTAGTATAGGCTACAGATGAGCTTAGGGCTGGCTGTTTTTGGTAAGTGAGGGTAGTCAATTAGTTCGTTCTGCTAAGGAAACAGTAGTTATGCAGTTTTGAAGGTATACTTTTCCACCTTTGAAGGATGTTATTTCTTCTTTCGATTCTTTTCAAATAATACAAAAATTCTATTGGTTTCTTACTTGAGGTGTTTTTGGTGGTTTTTAGGCTCCAAGCCTTTTTTTTCTTTTCTTTTTTGTTCATTACTGTTATCGAGGTATATATAACAGACTTTTTACGTAGAGAAGAAAATGATATGTTGTGAGCACGGCTATGTCCATGTCCATTTCTTGAGTCCTTTATTAGCCTCTTGATTGTACCATTTTCAAGCAACCATGGTTCTGATGTTTCCATGGAACCCATCTTTTCTTTTTATTTTGGGTAAAAAATAAGGTTGTTGGTATGATTAGAAGTTTGATAAGATATCATACTTTGTTAGGACCACGAGCTTATTGTTTTATTTCTTCTCTTTGATCATAGCATTAAGACTACTAATGAGTTGTTCTGATGTGCATTTTAGAATAACGTACATGATTATCACAATATTCAGTTTTGATGTTTGGATGGAAACAATTGTCCCGTTGATTATATGATTATCCATCCTTTAATAGATTTGTATGTTAGATGCGATAAAATTGCTTACATAATAATCCGTCTTCTGCAAACGGCAGCCTTTACAGTTAGAAGACTTCTTAACCAACTTGAGTGATTATGCTCATTGAAGTATAAGAAGTTGTATAGCAATAAGCTTTTTACCAACTAATTACAATCACCTAGCTATGGCTGGTCTAAAAAATAAGTCGCCTTATAAGATTGCGTCTAATCTGGCAAATGGGTGGGCAGGAATGGGTCTGTTAACAGGTTTCGGCTCTAAATTAGTGCAAGTCTAGATGGGTCATTTGGGAGCCTTGGTCTAAACGTGCCCACCCATTTGCTGTTGGAAATGTATATATTTATAAATACGTAAATGTCCGGATTCGAACTCGTGACCACGGGATTGCACACATTAGCGAATGAGAATTAAAGTTAAATAATTAATGTTAATGTTTACGATTAATTATTGCACATAAAGTCCGTCTAACGATCGTTAAGTATTTAACGGAAATGACTAACGACCGTTAAATGTTAAATGGGAGAATCTATGGTGAATATCTTGAAAATGGAAAAGATTTCGAATCTCCTTTTCCTCTCTTAGGGTGGCCGGCCATAGGGTGCTTCCCAAGCTCTAAACCCTAACTTTTCTTTCAAGTTTTTCATTCACTATATATACAAAGGCTAGGGCTTAGGGTTTTTCATTACTTTGTGCATTGAATTAACTCTAGATCTTGCCTCTCCTCTTTCTTCCTTACTTCGGCCGAAACCCTCCTCCAAGGGGTGTTTTTGGTTTTTTTTTTCATAAAACAAGGACTTGTGTTAGATCTAGCAATCGCTTGATTCGTTGGTTAATTCGTGTGTACAAAACTGTGGTAGTAAGACACTATTCTTACACCTAATTGGTTTGAGTTGTAAAACGGTAAGGGACAACTCTTTAAACCACTTCTTCTGTTTTGTTCAAGAGATCTGACATTCGCAAGAGGTATGTTACGCTTTTAATTCAGTTAATTATTTATTTGTTATGATCTTAAGTCTTCCGCTGTGTACTATGTGGTGTCTACATGGTTTTATTGTATTCATGTATTATAAACTAAACATTTGCCACCTTGTATAAGGTAAAGTTTTTAGGAAGGGTGTTCATATGTACACCTTGTATAAGGTAAAGTTTTTAGGAAGGGTGTTCATATGTACACCTTGTATAAGGTAAAGTTTTTAGGAAGGGTTATGTACACAAAAGTGATGTGCATATGTATCACGAATACAACTTATTAGTGCACATAATACAACATCATATATGATTGTTTGTGATGTATCTATGCATACCCCGTAAGCAATAAATCTAATTATACCTCAACTAAAACTTGTTACCTAACAAAAATTGTTATTAATCCATTATCCATGTATACAAATAAGTCACTCTATCAGCGGAATTTGATACTTCATGTTGTTTGGAAACCAATCGAAGGAAACATTTTTAACTCTGAAAAAAGTAATATAAATGTTGACCAACGCTTCCAAATGCGTAAACCCTTGCAAAGATACTATTATTATTTTTTTTTGTTGCAAAATGACCGTTTTAACTCTAACTAATTAATTAATTTGTGTTATAATAATTTCAAGCAACGGTAATATGATAAACTAACTTCCCTATTTATATTTAGTAGCAAACAATAACAACCGGATATCGTGAAAACTAAACGTGGAAGATTAAAACGACAACCTAAATGACATAAAAACAGCCACAAGCCCATAAACAAACACCGCCTGATCTATCAAAATTCCGCATATATATATAAATACCTAGACTCTTCTCTTTGGATCCCCAAAACCCAAACGCTAGGCCTAATTAGCGATGTCGATAATTACGTGGAAAATGGACCCAGAAAGAGCAGGCGCGTTAGTGAAAATGGATGAAGAAGAGGCAGCAGAAGAGACGTGGAGAGAAATTTGTATCGAAAAAGGATTGCAGTTGAACACACCTTACATAATCAACAATGATTTTTAAAGCATGACTTGGAGAGAATCCGTTTGCGATGGAATGTGGAGAGAGATTTATAGCAGGAAAGGCCTTTTACCAAACCCAACATTTTCTTCATCTTCATCTTCAAATGATGATGATGATGATGTTGAAGAAAAGGAAACTGAAAAGACATTCATACACAAATGACATTAAACGACGAAACAAATGACATTCCATGACACTTAAGACAATGTACCATTAGAATGTGCAGGTGATAGAACCAGTAAGGATTAGGTTTAGATACTTATAACGTCAAAAACCCAAAGGTAATGTCATAACCAACATGAAAAACTGACTTAAGATATATATGAATATAAATACATTGACTTGACGATGATGATAGAATGAGGCTAACTCCCAACAAAAGGCAACTGATGACAATCCTTCGATGCCTTTGGAAGGGACAAATTTGCACACAACCACTCTTTCTCTTCGAAATATAACCTGATAGAGTAGTGATACATATGTGCTTATAAATCAACGTAACATACATTTTCCACTAATCCATGTACGCAGAAAGACAAAAGACCGGCTCTATTGTACTCTCCGGTAGCAATACAAAGTGTCATTAGGTTAACATGTAGATACAAAGTTTTATTGAGAGTATCATAGCTCTTGTAACGACCTTTAGTATCTTTTTTACTTGAACAAATACGTCAGCCCATAACAGTAGTTTTTATAGCGTGCACGTACATTCTGCACCAACAAATTTTACCCCACAATCACTCTACCTAATACTATATAGATAAAAAAAAGATACCGCATTCCAAGGTATACATTTTACATCATATATGATTGAGTTCTCTTAGATCAGAATTATGTAGTCTACCGATCTGCTATATATACACTGTTTTATCTTGATCATGCAATCAGATGTCCAAGTATAAACAACAGTAAGTAGCGAAACAGCCACAAGAATAAACGACATAAATAAAAGCGATGAAAAAAAATCAAATTCCATGATACTTGGTAAAACCATTGCGATATTTGGGTGATTGAACCAATCAAGTCTTACTTCTAGATGCATATAACGTCATAAACCTCTAAGTAATGTTATAATTAGCAATGGAGATAAACTGACCAAGACTTATATAAAATGCAACTGACAATCCCTGGAAGCCATTGGAAGCCCTGACAATCTTGCACAAAACCGTTCGTTTCCTTTTAATGATTTCATAGCACGACATGTGACTGTTAGCTTCTTCAAAACCTTTGAATTTCCCAACATGAACGTAAGGAAGTGTATATTACACTTACTCTCCTTGATTAAGTCATATTCCATGGTCTTAAGGTTCATAAGCATACAAGTGGGAACAGACTCTGGTTCATTCCAGTGACGTCCATCCAGCTTTAGTTTTGACAAAAAAAAGATAGAGAAAACGCATAATTATATGGGAATAAAAAAAGTTAAGAATCGAAGCATCAAACGAAATACATCAAAACAACTCAAGTACCTCTTCAATGTATAAATGTTCCAACTCTGAAGAGCTTTCAAGAAACTTATGAATTAAATTCCATGCAGCACCAGCATCACCCTTCAACTCCAAGTACTTCAAATTTGGAAGCTTGGGCAAATAAACCGCTGGGTTGTACCTCCAGTACTCGTAGTTAAACAATTAAAGAGAAAATAAATTCAAACTTCAAAGTATACAAAAGTGTTAAGAAGTAATCACATAATGAAAGTTCTCAAAAGTGAAACTTACCTTGAAAGTTAAATAAAGGGATTTAACTCCACTTATTCCTTTTAGAAAGTCACCAAAAATATCAATATATATTATTTCACATGAAAATTTTGCCTCAACCAGGGATGACAAATTTTCCATCACAAAAGACGAGCACAACTCGCCACCCAAAAACAGATATTCAAGATTAGAAACATTCAAAACTGTTGGTCCCTAACACGTGTATATTGAGTGAGTCGATATGAAAAATGCAAACAACAATAATCTTTGAATAACTAATCGTCTAACTTCTGAAATGTTTACATGTACGAGTATTTATACTAAACGAATGGGCATGATCCAAACGTTGCAATGGTTCGGTTTCATAACCGTTTTTGGCGGTTGTAACCGTTTTTCTGATAACTAACTATCATAACCGCTTGGCGGTTATTTAACTGCTACTAACTGCTATTAACCGCTATTCGGTTATTATCTTTGTAACGAGCAACTTTGGTCCTTAGAGTTTGAAGCAATGGCGAGATTATAGTTTACAATCTCCTCCTTAATCTTGATCATTGCTTCGTCCTAAGTCTTGAACTCCGAGCATTTGTCGCATAGTCACGAACTTGAGTCTTGGTAAAGCTTTCGTTAAGATATCTGCTCTTTGTAGTTCTCCACTTACGTGTTCCACTTTGATATGATCATTCTCTACGCATTCACGAATGAAATGATAGCGAATGTCTATGTTAGGGCTGTAAACGAACTGAACGTTCAGTGAACATTTCATGAACGGTTCGGTAAAAAGTTCGTTTATGTTCGTTTATTTATTAAATGAACGAACATGAACAAAATTTTATGATCGTTTAGTTAAATGAACGAACATGAACAAAAGTCACGTCCGTTTATTTATGTTCGTGAACGTCCGATTATGTGTTCGATAACGTTCGTTTATGTTCGTATATCAAATCTTTTAATTGTATAATTTTTAAATTACTTTGTTTAAACAATACGACACTTATAAAACGATATTAGATGCATAATTTAATAAAGTTTTTGATTGTTTGTCTATGTTCATTTATGTTTGATCGTTTATGTTCGTTTAGCATTCGTTTAGTGTCTTAATGAACGAACATAAACGAACATGAACAACTCATTTTCTTAATAAATGAACATGAACAGGAAATTTCGTCCGTTTAAGCGTTCGTGTTCGTTTATTTGTCCGGTTAAAATTAAATGAACGAACATGAACAAGGCTCCGTTCGTGTTCGTCCGGTTTGTTTACAGCCCTAGTCTATGTGCTTGCTCCTTCCATGAAAAACTGGGTTCTTTACGAGTGCTATTGCTGATACGTTGTCAACTCTAAGCGTTATCTTTTTTTCTTCTAATCCAGTTAATTCACTGAAGTAATCGTTTTAGCCATAAGGCTTGACATGCTGCTGCAGTAGCCGCCATGAATTCTGATTCACATGATGAGAGTGCTACTGTTGATTGCTTCTGAGTACACCAGGTAATGGGTGACTCTCCAAAGTAAAATACTATTCCAGTAGTTCCTTTTCCTTGATCTGTATTGATTCCATAACTACTGTCGTTGTATCCTGTAATCTTGCAGCCGCCTTCTTTCTTGTATATTATGTCATGCTCCTTTGTTCCTTTGATGTATCTGATTACTTGTTTTACTGCCTTCAGGTGATGATCCTTCGGGTCTTGAATAAATCTGCTGAGTAGTCCGACTGAGTAACTAAGATCTGGTCTTGTATGTAGTAAGTATCTGAGACTTCCAATTAAGCTTCGGTAGTAAGTTGCGTCAACTAGGTTTCCATCTTCTGCCTTGACCAACTTAGTGCCGGGATCCATCGGTGTCTTCGTGTCATTACTGTCCGTCATGCTTGTCTCTTTTAAGATCTTGTTAATGTATCATGTTTGCTTGATCGTAATCTCTCCTCCTGTCTGTGTAACTTCTATCCCAAGGTAATATGCCAGCAATCCTAAGTCGCTCATTTCAATTTTATCTTCCATCTGGGATTTGAACAAGTCTACTTCCTTCTTTGGAGTGCCCCTGATTATCAAATCATCTACATATAATCCAATGATAAGTGTAGAAGTCTTGCTTCTCTTTGTGTAGACTGCTTGTTCGAGATTACATTTCTTAAATTCTAGGGACTTCAAGGTCTGGTCAAGCTTCATGTTTCAAGCTCTAGGTGCTTGTCTTAAGCCATACAATGCTTTAGTTAGCTTGTAGACTTTTCCTAGGTTTCCTTGTTGAATGAAACCTTCAGGTTGTGTAACATAGACTTCTTCCTTCAATTCTCTATGTAAAAATGCTGATTTTACATCTAAGTGGTGTACTTGCCAACCATGATATGCTGCTAGTGCTAATATCAATCAAACTGTCTCTATCCTAGCAACTGGTGCAAACACCTCATCGAAGTCTATTCCTTGTTCTTGTACATAACCTTTTGCTACTAATCTTGCTTTATACTTTATGATCCTTCCTTGTGCATCTTTCTTGGTTTTATAAACCCACTTGAGTCCTATTGCCTTCTGATTTTCGGGCAATGTGGTTAGGGCCCATGTGTTGTTTTTGTTAATTGAATCTAATTCAATTTCCATGGCCTCAATTCACTTTTCATCTTTTGATGCTTCCTTGTAATTACGGGGTTCTTCTTCTGTGAAAAATAAGCTTGGCGCTTCTACTTCACATGCAGTTTGGTAAATTTCCGTAATATCTTTTAAACCTTGTATAGGTCTATGATCAAATCTAGGATCTGAGCTTTCTAATGAACTTATAGTAGCTCCTTCTTCATCTTCTGAGTTAGGGTTGTAAGTGTATGATGGTGGTGTAATTGGTGAGGGTAGATCTGGTATAAATTCTTGTTCTTGATACGTGTTATCAGTGTTTTCTATGTTGAATGGTGTAGGATTATCATAGTCAACTCCATCTATTACAAAGCTAGTCCAAAACGTATCTTCTGTGCTTGTATCCTCTTCATTGTTATTCCAATCCCACGGTTTCGTTTCCATAAACTTCACATCCCTACTAACATGTTTCTTCTTTCTTACTGGATCATATAACCTACATGCTTTTGATCCTTCTTCAACTCCTAAGTAAATCATTGGAATGCTTCTATCATCCAGCTTCTTCAAGTGAGGTATCGTTACCTTAGCATAAGTGATAACGCTACACGCGTCGTTCGGGGTCAAAGGAACTTCCTTTTCTTCGAGCAAGTTTTATAACACCCTAGGCAGTGAACCTAATCGTTGTAGTGTAGTATTAGGGTAAGCCACGGGTATTGATATCGTTCTCTAGGGGAATAGGAATGCTAGTGAGAAGTTACTACGCTAAGGTTAGGGTTGAGGAAGATTATTTTTTATCTTTTTTATGTTTTTTTGGAAATGGAAAGATACGAATCTCGGGGTTTGGATTTGGGGGTTGGTATTGCTACCGATTACTCTACTTATCTAATTATCTAATCTAAGGTGTATGTAGTCTATGTCTAATTATTGTGTGCTCGTATGATAGTTTAAAGATGTGTTTACTTAGGTTTTACTACTCCTTAATTATCTCCTATTGGTGGTTGAATTGTCACGTCCTTATTCTTAATCGTGTTGTGTGTCTAAAGTCGTAGGGTATGCGTTTATCCCTAACTCTTTGAACTTACCAAAGGGTCTCGTCTACAAAACCCACTAGGGAATATAAACTCTAACTCTAAGGCCTCTTTGGATGGTTTAGCTTACAACCACTCTAGGTGCTATAACCTAAGGTTCACAAAGATTAATCAAGCATTAAGTACACAACGAATGACCTATCGCATTACTAGATCATTAACAATTAAGATAAGAGACAACCAATCAATATTCAATAATTAAGTTTCATATTCCCTAAGCAAACACACAAGTAAATTAGCCAGACATGGAGAACATGCAAGCATACACACAAATAATCAAAGACATAATTGAATTAATGAAGTAAAACACTTATCTTGATGTAAGATAGGGTTTGGAACCCTAAAATACTGTACATTTTAAAACCTTATCAATAAGCTGTGCATCCGAATATTCTTAGGTATTCTAAGTTTGGTTTTCTGTTGTAGAGGGCTTCATATGGTGTTTTATCTTCCAGGGCTTTCATAGGTACCCTGTTGAGTATGTAAATGGCGTGCCTTCGCTCCAAAAAGTTAAGGGTAACTTCATTGCTTTCATCATACTCCTAGTAGTTGATAACACTGTCCTATTTCTCCTCTCTACTACACCATTCTGCTGCGGTGAGTATAGTTCTATCAATTGTCTTTCTATTCCATTCTCCTTACAGTATTTGGTGAATTCATGTGATGTAAATTCACCTCCTCTATCCGTTCTTAGCATCTTTATTTTCAATTTCAACTTCGATTCAATCTGCTGTCTAAATTCCTTGAATGTACTGAATGCTTGATCTTTCGAAGTTAGAAAGTAAGCCCACATGAAACGTGTGTTGTCATCTACTAATAAGAAGATGAGCTTCTTTCTAGAGTTTGTTGCTGGACTTATGGGACCACAAAGATCTCCATATATTAAGTCCAACGGGTTCTTTGATATGAATTTAGCTTGGTTTGGAAAGGGTGTTCTGATGTGTTTTCCTAATAAAAATGCATCACATATTTTTCCTGCATGATTTATTCTCGGTATTCCATCCACTAGACCTTTCCTAGTCATCTTGTCTATTGCATCAAAGTTTAGGTGACCTAATCTAGCATGCCATAACCATGCTTGGTCATCTACGTTTGCTAAGAGACATATAGGTGCTACTATATGTAATCTAATACTGTAAAGTCGATTCTTAGATCGTTCTACTTTCATCAACAACTTCTTGTTCTTATCATACAAAGTCAGTAAGTTTCCATCCATGATGATCTTGCAACCTATTTCTGTAAGTTGTCCTAGACTAAGTATGTTGCTCTTGAGGTTTGGAATGTAGTAAACATCTGAAATCAACTTCTGCTGTAGGTTTCTACATCCTAATAGTATTAAACCTCTACCCTTTATCTCCACATACGATCCATCTCCAAAACGAACGCGTCCAGTGATGTTTTCGTTAATATCCTTGAAATGGCCTTTGGTGCCCGTCATATGGTTACTTGCACCACTATCTAAATACCATATGCTAGCATCTGTTGTAGCATATTTTCGGGGGTGTACTTGTTCTTCATTTAACAAGACTTCTTCAGTTTCGTGTGTTGCCATTAATAATGATGGTTCATCGTCTTCTAAGATAAGGTTTGATTGTTCCTGAGTTGTTGGTGGACTTTTACAATTTCTCTTGAAATGTCCGGGTTTCCCGCAATTGTAACATTTCAAGTTCTTTTTATCCCACTCACCTTTATTCTTATTGTGAGTTGAGTTTCCTCCATTCGAGTTATCTCTATTTCCCTTATTCTGCCAATTTCCTTGTGAATAGTTTGACCTACCTCTAAATTTGGTAAATCGTTTCTTATTTCTAGAGTGTTCGCCTTGTGCGAATAATAGGTTATCTTGGCTATCTACTTGTCCTCCCTTTCGGAGTATTATTCTCTCCTCGTATGCCTTAAGTTTTCCAGCGATCTCATCTAACGTAATGTCATCGAGATCATTCGTCTGTTCTATGGATGCTACTATTTGAATGAACCTATCTGGTGTGGAATCTAATAGTTTTCGTACTAAAAGTGATTCATCCAATTTTTTTCCTAATTTTTTAACCTTCGTGGCGTAGCCGTTCAGTTTGGATGTAAATGCATCCACCGTTTCATCCTCCTTCATTTGAAGGGTCTGAAATCCAATCATCAATGATTGTAACCGTGCTTGTTGCACTTTCTCTTCTCCAACGTGTCTCTTTTTCAATGAATCCCATAATTCCTTTGCTGTTTTGCAACTTGCTACTTGTAAGATCACATCTTCGACCAATGCTTGATATAGGAAGGCCGTTGTTGCCTTATCCTTTCTAACATCTACTTGTGTGTTTTCCTTAGGTTCTATCGCTTCCCATAAACCTTGTGCTTCTAGTATCACCTTAATTTGTATAGTCCAAACTGTGTAGTTTGTGGTTTTGAGTTTAGGGCATTGATATTGTGTCATTGGGGTTACGGGTTTTGGTGCAGTGTTACTGCCACTCGCATCGTCACCGGGCATTTTGATAGTGCTTATGATCTTCACCTTCTAACTTGTATGGGGATTCTAACTAAGTATGGCATTCTTAATACTACGGTAACAGAAATAGTTATCCGGGAATCTAATAGTACGGGATCAAAATATAGTTCTCGGGATTTCCTAGTAATGTAAAATAATGATCTATACTATTTAAAGTATAAGAGAGAAATCCAAAGTTTGAATTTGTGACCTCGTTGTTGTGTTTTAAACACAGTCGTATTCCCACTTGTGTCGGTACTTGAGTTTAATACCAACCACTTTCTTTCTTTCCCACTTTCACTAAACCAATTCGCTTACACCTTTGTTGATGTCGAATTTCCTTTAATGACCACACTTTCACCATGTTGTCTTTCCTTTTTCTTTTGTGCCGAGTTATTAATGTCTTGCCTTCGAACTCTTGGTATTGGCTATTTTTCGAACACAAGTATCTCCAAATACCTTTCGGTATTTTAAGAAAAACAAGTCGATTACTTGTTTTCTTCTTTACCAATATGAGTGGTAGTATCCTTCGTTGCTTGTCCGCGTTCCACAAAACTTTCCTTTTCTTTCTTTGTTCCACACCGAGTATGCTTCACTAAAATACCTTTCGGTATTTCCAACAAACAAAACACAATTGATCAGGTCGTGTTTCTTGTTAATATCTTTGTGTTGCTAGCGTGTTCTTTCTAAAACAATCCTTGATTGTTTTCTTTTGTAACCGGTATATTTTCTGTCTCCAAGCAACTCATCTTTTCTCTTCTTGTATATGCCGTATAATATACAAGGTATCCTAACGCGTTTCCTTTTCTTCTTGTCACGTTAAAGTTGTAACAAGGTATCCCTTTCTTTCTTCTTGTTGTCGTGTACAAGACACAAACAAGGTACTCTTTTTTCTCTCTTCTGCTGCGTACAAAAGTTGCAACAGGTATCCGACACCGCTAAAAGCATGGTGTCCTCTGGTTTGCAATTCCGACACAAAGATAAGTCGTATACTACTTATCTTATGTCCTAGTTATCCAAACAACGTCTCCTAGTTTGAAACGTCGCGTATTTCTTTCTTCCGAAACAAAATTTCTGTTTTCTTCTTCCTGAACCAAAAGACCAGCGCTTGTTTTCTGTTTTTGGTTTTCTTCTTCTTCTCGTTGGTTCCTTTCTGGTTTGGTGTGTCTCGTTAACAGGTTTTGGTTTTGAATGATGTTTGTAACGAGATGTAACTAAGGCTCTTGATGCCAAATGTTGGTCCCTAACGTGTATATTGAGTGAGTCGATATGAAAAATGCAAACAACAATAATCTTTGAATAACTAATCGTCTAACTTCTGAAATGTTTACATGTACGAGTATTTATACTAAACGAATGGGCATGATCCAAACGTTGCAATGGTTCGGTTTCATAACCGTTTTTGGCGGTTGTAACCGTTTTTCTGATAACTAACTATCATAACCGCTTGGCGGTTATTTAACTACTACTAACTGCTATTAACCGCTATTCGGTTATTATCTTTGTAACGAGCAACTTTGGTCCTTCGAGTTTGAATCAATGGCGAGATTATAGTTTACAAAAACAACCTTCTTAACTGAATATGATTGAAAGAATTTTAGTTTAAATCGCTTCAAAGAAGGAATTTTGAAATTGTAGACTTTATGATCGCCCCCATATAGTATCGGAGATAAACTTTCAAGTGAAGGGCGTACCGTGAATGACTTCTAATGCATATTCGATAGAAAAACTGGAATGGGCAACAATGTCAAGGGTTTTCAGACATGGAAGATTACACGAAGTTGAACCGTCCCAATTTGCCAAATATGATTGATTAAGATGTAATCTAAACTTTGTGAGAGTCTTGCAAGCAAAAATACTCAAAGGCAGCACTCGAATATAATACTTAGAAAAATTCAACCAGAAAGTATCAAGTTGGGTTGTTTTGCAGCGCTCCAACACTCGATGCACAAATAAACAAACTCCATTGATGGGTATACTATCATCAAAATCAAGGTTATGGATCAACGTCCAAGTGTATCTCCATCTTTTTGATAAAATGCTAGTTCGCACTGCGAATATTGTAGGCATTAGAGAGAGTATTTGTGAAAGAATATCTTCAGGTAAGCTGGTAAGTCTATCTAAATTCTCACTTGTGAAACTCATCTTTTAGCCTTCTTAGTTCCTGATGATTTAAACACACAATGATCAGAATTCAGAACCATATTTCAAGACTTTTCATATATGCTTTTCAACATATATTCATATCTCACATGTATCATTTTACAAATAAGAATCCTAGGCGCGCTTCTTTAGACCAAAACTTATTCAAGCATCAGTCAGATACAGATGAAACTCGCTTGGAATACCTGTGAACGCATAATCTTACTCATTGCTTCTTTTGTAAATATTAATACACGAAGGACCAAACGTGTTAGTTAGAAATTTTGTAACCGTTTGGTAGTTACATGGCGATTACAAAAGGTAGTTACAAGGTAGTTATATTCGGTTATTCACCGAATAGACACATCGGTTCACTTGTACCGATTAGAAACCTATATATAGTTTCATAAGTATTTCGTTTACAAGGTTAAGACATATATACTTATTCATTTCATACATACTTTGCAATCTACATATATCGATCTAAGTTTTGGGACAACAATTGGCATCAAGAGCAAGTGGTTATACGCTTCATTTTGGTTACCAAAATACTAACGAGACAAACAAGGGAACACGCTGTGAACATTTCGTTCCGTAGGCAGGAAGGATTTTTTTTGTTTTCTCTTCTCTTCTAAGAGAAACAAACAATTGAATAAGGATACATAGAAGATAGTGCACGATCATTTACGTAGGGGATTGCAAACGTTCACATCAAACGAATTGGTGGGCAAAACTTTGTTGGTAACAACGAAGGGAAGGAAGGAAACTCTTGACGTAGTAAACGTGGAACAAGAGTGGAAATGTACCAAAGAGACTTTCTTTTGTGTTTGCTGTTAACGCGACATAGGCAAGGAAAGGGCACTTTGTTCGGTTAGAGAATGAGTGGGACAAAGACTTTGTGAAACCGGTTAAAACAAGACACAAAGTAGAAGAAAACGCGGGGTATAACACAGGGAAACGTTGTTGTGGAGAAGGAAAATTGAAACGTACGTGACAAGGAAGAAGAAGAGTGATCAGGATTTGTGTGGAGAAGTGTCGAGACGACACAAGGAAACAACAACAACGAGAAGAAAAAAAATCAGAAACAAACATACTTTGTTTTGTTTCGGTGAAGGTTACCAGGATTGGTACCAAGTTTTGTACGTAGGAAAGTTACTTGATTTCGGAGAAAAGGAAGAAATCAAGAACAACGTACAAGGAGGCAACATGATTAGTGTGGTATAATAAGAAAGGAAATCAATATATTGTTTTTGGTTCAAGGAAGAAATTCGAACATAGGGAAATTGTTTTGACTCGTTGGGAAGAAACACAACTCGAAAAAATGGAATCTGAGGCATTTTGATTCGAAGCAAACAACTCGACACAAGAAAGTGGTGTTCTGTTTTTGATTCGAAGTATACAAACTCGAAAACAGAAAAAGGAGTCCGAAAGCTTTGATACACGAATTGAAAGTGAAAAAGGCAATGAGGCAAGAAAAGCAAGTGAACCAATTTGGGAATAACAACAAACGTTGGTAAACGATTTTACTAGCGCAAGACAAAGAGAATACATTTGTGTTCATCACAACATCGAGGTCATAAGTTAAACTTTTCTGGATTTCAATTATATTAGAATAGTATAGAATAGTTATTTTGTGCTATTAGGAAATCCCGAAAACTATTTATTGATCCCGTATTATTAGGATTCCCGGAAGATTAGATATTCCCATATTAGTAGAGATACCATACTAGGAAGGATAATTCCCATTAGATTAGAAAGTGAAGATAATAAGCACTTTTAAGATGGCTGGTGCTGAAGCAACAAACACATCAACTACACCAAAACCCGTAACACCTATTGCACAATATCAATGCCCTAAGTTGAAAACCACAAACTACATAGTTTGGGCTATACAAATTAAGGTTATACTAGAGGCACACGGTTTATGGGAAGCAATAGAACCTAAGGAAGACACGCAAGTAGATGATAAGAAGGATAAGGAAACGACTTCCTTCCTATATCAAGCGTTGACCGAAGATGTGATTTTACAAGTAGCGGGTTGTAAAACGGCTAAGGAATTATGGGATTCGTTAAAGAAAAGACACGTTGGAGAATATAGAGTGCAACAAGCACGGTTAAAATCATTGATGATTGGGTTTAACTCACTTCAGATGAAGGAAGATGAGACGGTGGATGAATTTACGGCTAAACTAAACGGCTACGCCACGAAGGCAAAAGAATTAGGGAAAACTTTGGATGAATCACTTTTAGTACGAAAACTATTAGACTCTACACAAGATAGTTTCATTCAGATAGTAGCATCCATAGAACAGACAAGTGATCTCGACGATATCACTTTAGATGAGATCACTGGAAGACTCAATGCATTTGAGGAAAGAATAAAACTCCTGAAAGGAGGGCAAGTAGAAAGCTAGGAAAACTTATTATTCGCACATGGCGAACACTCGGGAAACAGAAAATGTTTTTATAAACATGGAGGGAAATCAAATTTCTCACGAGGGAACTGGCAGAATAATAGAAATAGAAATAACTCACAAGGAGGGAACTCAAATCACAAAGGAAATTCGGATAAGAATAAAAGTGAGTGGGATTTGAGTAAAGTACGATGTTACAAGTGTCAGAAACTTGTACATCTTAAGAAAGATTGTAGAGGAACATCAGCAACCCAGGAACAATCAAACCTTATCTTAAAGGATGATGAACCATCACTATTAATGACTATGCACGAAACTGAAGACGAGGAAGTGTTGTTGAATGAAGGCCAAATTCAACCAGGAAAATATGCTACAGCGGACGCAAGCATATGGTATTTAGATAATGGTGCAAGTAACCATATGACGGGAATAAAGAGTCATTTTAGGGATATTGATGAAAGCGTAACAGAACGAGTACATTTTGGAGATGGATCGTATGTATAGATAATGGGTAGAGGGTCTATATTGTTAGGTTGTTGAAACCAGGAATAGAAGATAGTATCGGATGTATACTATATACCAAACCTCAAGAGCAACATACTTAGTCTAGGACAACTTACGGAGATAGGTTGTAAGGTCATTATGGACGGAAACAAGTTGACTTTGTATGATAAGAGCAAGAAGTTGTTGATGAAGGTTGAAAGATCTAATAATCGACTTTACAATATTCAATTACAGATAGAAGCACCTATATATCTCTTAGCAAATGTAGATAACCAAGCATGGTTATGGCATGCTAGATTAGGTCATATGAACTTTGATGATATCAATAAGATGACTAGGAAGGGTCTAGTGGAAGGAATACCAAGGATAAATCATGTCGGACAGATTTGTGATGCATGTTTATTAGGAAAACACAGTAGAACACCATTTCCAAATCAAGCTAAATTCAGATCAAAGAACCCGTTGGACTTGGTATATGGATACCTTTGCGGTCCTATAAGTCCAGCCACACACTCTGGCAAGAAACTCATTTTCTTGTTAGTAGACGATTGTACACGTTTTATGTGGGCCTACTTTCTGACGTCGAAAGATCAGGCATTTAGTACTTTTAAGGAATTTAGACGAAAGATAGAAATGGAGGTGAGAATGAAATTAAGGATGCTAAGAACGGATAGAGGTGGTGAATTTACATCAAATCAATTCATAAAGTACTGTAAGGAAAATGGAATAGCACGACAGTTGACAGCACCTTACTCACCACAACAGAATGGAGTAGTTGAGAGAAGAAATAGGACAGTGTTATCAACTACGAGGAGTATAATGAAAGTGATGAAGTTACCCTTAACTTTTTGGGCGGAAGCAGTTAAACATGCAATATACATACTCAATAGGGTACCTACGAGGGCCCTGGCAGATAAAACTCTATATGAGGCACTCTACAACAGAAAATCGAATCTGGTAAACCTAAGAATATTCAGATGCACAACTTATGCAAAGATAACAATACCTCACTTGAAGAAGCTGGATGACAGAAGCATACCAATGATTTACTTAGGAGTAGAGGAAGGATCAAAAGCATGTAGGTTATATGATCCAATAGCCAAGAAGAAACATGTTAGTAGGGATGTAAAGTTTATGGAAACAAGACCGTGGGATTGGAATAAAGATGAAGAAGATACAAGTACACAAGACACATTTTGGGCTAGTTTTGTGGTAGATGGAGTTGACAATTAAAACCTTACACCAGTCAACACAGAAAACGATGATAACACGTATCATGAACAAGATCAGATTCCTGATCCAGTTTCACCAGTCACACCACCGACATACAATTACGACCCACACTCAGAAGAGGAAAAAGAAGCTACTATTAATTAGTTCTACAGAGAACTCAAGAGATAGATTTGATGATACACCAGTACGTGAATATAGAGATATGACGGAAATATATAAGTATGCACGTAGAGTTGAACCACAAAGTTTACTATTTACGGAAGAAGAACCCCGTAACTATAAGGAAGCATCAACAGACGAGAAATGGATTGAGGCCATGGAGATTGAATTGGATTCAATCAACAAGAATAATACATGGACTCTTACAACATTGCCAGAGAATCAGAAGGCAATAGGACTCAAATGGGTTTACAAGACCAAGAGGGATGTAAAAGGAAAGATCATCAAATACAAAGCATAGTTAGTAGCAAAAGGATATGTACAAGAATAAGGAATAGACTTCGATGAAGTATTTGCACCGGTTGCTCGGATAGAGACAGTTTGGTTGATATTAGCATTAGCAGCATATCATGGTTGGCAAGTACATTAGTTAGATGTAAAATCAGCATTTTTACATGGAGATTTGAAGGAAGAAGTCTACGTTACACAACCTGAAGGATTTACTCAACAAGGAAATTCAGGGAAAGTCTATAAGCTTACTAAAGCGTTATATGGCTTAAGACAAGCACCAAGAGCTTGGAAAGTGAAGCTTGATCAAACATTAAAGTCAGAAGTGTAATCTCGAACAAGCAGTTTATACGAAGAGAATCAAGAATTCTACACTTATAGTTGGAGTCTACGTAGATGATTTGATAATCACAGGCACTCCAAGGAAGGAAATAGAAGAATTTAAATCCCAGATGAAAGACAAATTTGAAATGAGCGACTTAGGATTGTTAGCTTATTACCTTGGGATAGATGTTTCACAGACAGGAGGAGAGACTACAATCAAGCAAACATGTTATATTAACAAGATCTTGAAGGAAACAAGTATGACGAATAGTAATGATACGAAGATACCAATGGATACCGGTACTAAGTTGGTCAAGGCGGAAGATGGAAACTCAGTTGACGCAACTTATTACAGAAGCTTAATTGGAAGTCTCACGTACTTACTACATACAAGACCAAATCTTAGTTACTCAGTCGGACTACTCAGCAGATTCATGCAAGACCCAAAGGATCAACACCTGAAGGCGGTAAAGCAAGTGATCCGATACATTAAAGGAACAAAGGAGCATGGCATAATATACAAGAAAGAAGGCGGCTGCAAGATTATAGGTTACAACGACAGTAGTTATGGAATCAACACCGATCAAGGAAAAGGAACTACTGGGATAGTATTTTATTTCGGAGAGTCACCGATTACCTGGTGTACTCAAAAGCAACCAACAGTGGCGTTATCATCATGTGAATCAGAATTCATGGCGGCTACTGCAGCAGCATGTCAAGCCTTGTGGATAAAAAGACTACTTAGTGAATTAACTGGATGGGAAGAGAAAAGGATAACGCTGAAGGTCGACAACGTTTCAGCAATAGCACTTGTCAGGAACCCAGTTTTTCATGGAAGAAGCAAACACATCGATATTCGCTACCATTTCATTCGTGAATGCGTAGAGAATGGGCACATCAATGTGGAACATGTCAGCGGAGAACTACAAAGAGCAAATATTCTAACGAAGGCTCTACCAAGATTGAAGTTCGTGACTATGCAACAAATGCTCAGAGTTCAAGACTTAGGACGAAGCAACGATCAAGATTAAGGAGGAGAATGTGAACGCATAATATTACTCATTGCTTCTTATGTAAATATTAATACACGAAGGACCAAACGTGTTAGTTAGAAAGTTTGTAATCTTACGGTACTTACATGGCAGTTACAAAAGGTAGTTACATGGTAGTTATATTCAGTTATTCACCGAATAGACACATCGGTTCACTTGTACCGATTAGAAACCTATATATAGTTTCATATGTATTTCGTTTACAAGGTTAAGACAAATATACTTATTCATTTTATACACTTTGCAATCTATATATTTCGATCTAAGTTTTGGGACAACAATACCTTTATTCAATTGATAAAATAATTTAGACTTTGATGACAAGATTGTATTTCTTTTCCTAGTTCCAAAATAAATAGGCATTTGACTTGTAAATAGAACAATAATTGAGTTAAACTTCAAGAGTCAAAAGGAATATTAAATTGATAAATTTTGGTAAAAGAGAGCAATTTTGCCATTAAAAGCAAACTACATGACTTAATTTGTCACCCTTTCTATTAACCACCTTTATTTGCCAACAAAAGATCAAATTAGTGTGTTTCTGTCACTTACACTACTAAAGGTGAACTTTCTGTGTTTGATGACTTAGCATAAAGATTATTCCATTTGTTTTTAGGAAATATTTCGTTAAGTCCTTGGCACATCATGGTTAAACAAATACGTCAATGAAACATAAATATGATAATTTAACAACATGTCCTTTATCTATACTACTTATAATAGAGGAATGCACTTCTCTCATATTAATTATTTTAAGATTTTCATATATAGAGTTTTAAGCAAATACAATATTGAAAGCATTATTTACAAGTATCTAAAGCACATATAAAACTAAAAACACACTACTCATATATTACAATTAATACACTATTAAAAACACCCATTCATTCAAAAATACATGTGAAAAAACATAATTTACAAGTAGTTGAAGCACAAAAAAAAAAACATTATTCAACACATACAATTAATACACAATTTAATTCACCCTTTCACCAAAATATACAACTATTTAACCACAATGTACAATCTAATTAAACTTCAAAAACATAAATCTGAATCCAACAATCCAAAACAAAATAACATTTGTTCGCGCGATGGAGCGGCGGGTACCCTGCTAGTTTTTATTGAAATAGCGAGCTTGAAAAGTCTTACGACCCAAAGTGAGAAGAGACGGATAAAAACAATTTCATGGTAAGCCGAATATAAAATCTTACATAAGATCCATATCACATTTCGTACTCATGAAATTTACAATCACCAAAACTAAATGTTTTCCAATCTTAGCATATCAAAAAGAATTTTCTAGAATTATGTCAATTACCAAGTCGATATGCATGCTATTTATTTATCATTATATTGTTTATATAAGCAAATAAAATAAAGTTTTTGATTCCTAAAAGCAAAGAGTGATAATTGAAATAAAAAAGAGTTAATATTTATCATTATATTGTTTATCATGCCAATTTAATCCACGCCACTTACCATGTAGACCAAACAAGATGCTGCTTCATCATGTCAAGCAAGACCTGAATGTACCTAATATGCGACCTAAATGAATGAATGATACTTGCACTAATTAACGATCGCTGTTTAGTGACAAATAAGGTCAGGGTTGATTAAATGATGGGTGACAAATTAACTCTTTTTGGTATGTTTTTATAGCAAATTTGTGGCTTTTAACCATAACCTTTTAAGGGGTGTTTGGGTATGCTTAAGTTTAAGTGTCTATGCATCTGTAAAACACTTTATCTCATGATGCAAAATATATTTTAGTTTAGTGTTTATACGTTAATTGTATTAGGGTTTAGAATTTGCATCTATATACTCGCGTAACACCAAAAAACAGTTTGCAATAGTTTACAAATAACCATTATAGTTTAACACAGACGGTTTAAATGCATACCTTATTAATCCAAGATGACGATGATGATATCAAATGCTATTTTAAGAACATGCTAAAGGTTTGAAGGAACCAATAACACGAGTTAAGAAAATGGAGTTAAATGGTGCATGTTTGAGGCTAAATAGTATTTTTTGTGATTATATACAAACTTGAGGGGCCAAATGTAAGTTTTAAAAGAGGAATTTGGCATTTTTTTATGTTATTTTTTGTGTAAAATCAATCGGATCATGAACCAAATAATGAAAGAAAACTTTTAATTAAAAGCCACATGGACATGATGCCACGTCAAAAATGCCACCTCACTAAAGCCACGTGTAAAAGCCAACTATGATGATTAACAAATTCCTTGACTTCTGTTTAGTTAAGTTTGAATATTTTCAGATTTAGGATCCAATTACTAATTATGTTACCTGATTTATTGCAACTAATTAAATGATAAGATTTGAAATTCATTCCAAAACACTATCTACAATTTAAGATCTAATTTCTTATTTCTTCTCTTGCAGAATTTCTTTCAGATCGAGGGTCAAAAAATCAGTTAACATTATGTAAGTTTTTTTTTTATTACTTAGCATGTGTTTTTTTTTTTTTGCTATTTCTAAAACACATTTCAAACTACAACACGAACAATCTGAATGAATATTTTCCCAGTGGGTGTAATTTCTATAACACATTTCAAAAAATCACTTAACAATAATTTCTTATTTCCTCTCTTGCAGAATTTCTTTCTGATCCGGGGACAAAAAATCACTTAACAATATGTAAGTTCTTTTATTACTTAGTATGTGTTATTTTTACTATTTCCATTTATATAGTATATGTTTCTTGGTATTTTTAGTTTGGTACGACTGATGATGAAAGGTAATTAAGAAGATTGACGCATGCTCGAAGTATTCTTTGGCTGTTGATTATCCAGGTTTAATGTTTTTAATTTCCAAGGTTTTTGTGTATTCCAACTTTATGAATCTTATAATCATCCATTTTTAAAAGGTGTATTTGTATATGATATGAAGTTTGGTTGAGATGCGATTAAGTTTGTTCATTGAACACTAACTATTCCATGTCTGATCGAAAAAAGTTGTTTGAACCTAAATGCTTAATACAATTTAGTATTTGCTCGTGTACTCTATTCTAGCTCATTGGGTTTTGAGTCGACCTGCTCTCTATTTATATTTATCTCACAATGCGTAATTTGGTTGTCAGGTCAGGATGCTCAAATCATAGTTCTTAAACATACATAATTTTGGAGTTTTACATAAAGGTCACATCGTTTTTTAATTTAAAATGCATGGGTTTAAATGTTGTGATTTGTAATTTTATTGCTAACTTGCAATAGCAGGTGAAGGGACTTACACATTAAAAAAAATGGTCTAAGGAAGTTATGCAAAGTACGTAACGGGGAGGGAGATGTCGTGCGTGATGTATTCTAAAAAAATGTACCTCACAAGGTCATTTTAAGGGCCCTTTGGAAGCACAACATCCTATGTTTTTAAATTTTCTATAAATGAGCAACGTTAACTTTTCTAAACGCGTTATTTCTTTAAGTTTATTAAATCAAAGTTGAAAGCATTAATTCCATGTGATCCAACAAAGCTTGTAAAATGTTAAATCACAAACTTATAAGTTGCTAATAATTAGAGGTTCAAAACGATTGATTATTTTTGGAACGGGTTAAGTTGGGTTGACATGCATAAAAAACTTAGTATTGTCAACCAATATCACAAAGGTTTATATATATTATTTTTAGGGGGAATTGCATATATACCCACTAAAACTTAAAAACTTGCATATTTCCCCATAATGCAAGTTTTTATTGCATGATGTACAATGCATTTTAAGCATATTTTGGGTATATATGCAAATATGCAAGTTTTAGTGGGTATATATGCAATTGCCCTTTATTTTTATTATATGTTGTTGTTATGCTAAAGTGAAGTTAGGTTGCATTAGTTTTTCTTTGGACTAGTTTAGTCAATAGTGCCAATTTGTTGATAGTCCCAACTTAGTTCATTGTAAAATAAGAAGTGTGTGTGGTTTTTCTTCTTCTCTAGAAACACACACATCTTCCCTTTACATCAATAAAAACAATACCATGGCTTCACCCCAACCACATTTCAAGTATAATCGATCCTACAATTGGTATAACGAGCTTCATAGAATTTTGGTGGTCGGAAAATTGCTCAATCCTTGTTTTGGTCAAAAATAGTAATGGTCGGTCTATCATCTGTCAATATCCTGCCTTGGGTCATCTTATCCAAACAGTGTTACTTTTACTTTTGTACCAAATCAAACAAAGTGGTCAAAACCGTTCATCTTCTCATGGTCAACACCAAATTGAAACATATGATGTTTCGGGTTTAAAGATGAATATGGTCATAAAGTGGTCTCATTATAGTTTTCTACGCATAAGAGATCGAGATGATACGTATTTACTTGAAATGGTTTATAATACTACGCATACTTTACGCATAACCATACCGTGTCTACGCTTAAGAGGCTACGCATGTGATCTTACGCACGCGATAAGGGTCCAAGAAATGACGCGTAAGATTGACAAAAGTTATGCGTAAATTTGTTATGAACGACCACAAAGACCACATCAATATCTCTTCAGTAAATCATTAGTCCGAGTCGAAAAACCAAACCCCACTAATCCTAGACCTAGACTCATCACATCTCTCTCCATCTCTATCAAGACTCAAAAGGAGACAAAAAAAGATTCTAACAATATATCTTTTATGCTCGCTCAAATGCTCTAATCAAAAAAAACCACACATAAACCTACCGAGACCATTCTTGCACCAAAACTCGCGTGGTGCTCTAAAGTTGCTTTGGGTAATTGATAAAGAGTCACTATGAAGCAAGGAGATGTTTAAAAAGGAGTTTTGTGTTTGAAATTAATACCGTTTAAGGTGAAAAGACTTAAATTATTATGAGTTTTGGGTGACAGGTTAAGTGATTTATATCATAAGGATAATGTTGGATCGGATTTAGATTTGGGCCTTGGGTTGACTGAATTGGATATTATAGAGTGGGCTTACTATTCCAAAAGATCGAAGAGTTTCGTTTTTATTCACAGATTGAGAATTGGACTAATACAAAATTTGTTATCCGAATGTTTCAAAACATAGGATACAATTTTTTAACATTAGTACAATGTGAGGTATTTTGGTATGGTATAATATTTCGAGGATGGATGAACAATGTGATAGAACAAGCTATTATATTCGAGTTGTTATGGTTGTCTTTTTATAATATTACTTCGAGAATTCAATGAAATAAATGTAAGGTACTTAAATATATTTTTTACTTGTCTTTATTTGCTTTGGGTTTATATTTTACAAGCAATTTATTATTAGCTGCCAGTGATTTATCACGGGTCTATAAGCTAGTGTATGTTATATAATAAAATAAAAGGAAAATGATGCAAATAGACCGCGCGCCCTGAGGCTTATCACTTTCCGGACCACTTTTATTTTTAATTTGAGAATGGACCGAGGGCAAACCGTAGCAACTCATCAAATTGTGACAAGTGTCCCGTATGTGTAAGGTATTGTTTTTTGAGCAACTAAAAAAGAACCGTTTTTTAAAAAGTGTTTTTTCATCATTTTACATAATACTTGTCAAATACATATACTTTTTACATAAACTAGGAAGTAGTGTCTAGCATCGTTTCAGCGAAAACAATTAACGATATGCTTACTATTGTGGATTTTGAAGGGCTTAGTGCATTTCCTAACGGCATATAATTACGATTTTGATATTGTGGTGAGTGTTCCTCACATGTGTAGCTCAAAATAGAACATGAACCGATCCAAATGTAATTGCAAACGGTTGTACTATACGATAACTAAAGTCTAGAAAAAATCTTAACGCCTATCAAACAACATATAAAACGTTTAAGGAAACTGAAGTAAACATTACATCGCTTTTGAGATAAAACTAACAACACACGCTTCCACGTTAAAACTTCTTGATACACAACATTTGAAGTGTAGATTCCTTGACGTAACTCTTTGACCGGTTTAACCGACGAAATTATTATTACATTAGAATCCATAAATATTAATACATAACGATACAATCAAAAACGGTAGAGCTAATGTTACAAAGACCACCAAGTGAAGGAATCATTGAACGGTTGACCCACTAAGCTATTATTCTAAAAACAACACTACTTCTATGAGAGCAGAATCATGAATGGAAGCGATCTTGATTATTCTATAACAAATATAAATCGCTTATTAAGCATGTGAATGAAATACCAAATACATAACTCTATATATAAGAATCGGTTGAAAATCTATAAACAATATTAAACGCTTCATTTTATAACAAAAGTGAGCTTCAACCCAGTAAAACTATAAAACACAACCCACATTTAGATTAAAACGTCGGATTACATAAACAAACACACCATTAAACGTATTGAGTTTCAACCCAACAGCCAACACAAGACCACAACTCAATAAAAGTAGTTCTTGTTCAAGCACCATTTGCTAGCTATTGTGTCACATGCTCCATTTAGTACAACAAAGGTCGCATGCTCAATCAAAGGAATCATTTTTATTAATAAATCTGATAGTGACTTTGGTTCACAAAATGGTCCACTTATTGTATTATTATCAACCCTTATTTTGTTGATTTCTATATATCACTACACAAGAACGTTTTTTATTGATTGATATCTAATCAAACATACTTTAAAAAGTAATTTATTACGATCGTTTAGATCATAAGAAAGAAACATTTATAAAACAAGATTAAAAAACAAGAAATAAATAAAAGAGATGAGAGAGTAGTGAGAGGATTTTTCAACTATGTTGAACTACAAATATGAAGTCTCAATCTTTAATAATGTAATGGTGCAGTTTTCACTTGTAGGCTTTGTTCATTGTTGACCATTTTTCAAGATTCAATCTTTAATAATGGAATGGACAACAGAGTATGGGTTTTAACTTAGAAAGTACAATAGGGAGACAAGACATAGCACACCAAGTATGGCAAGAGTAAAATAGTACAGAGTATGGGTTTTAATTAATATGGCATGACACCATTATACTGAAACTCGTTTGAATATATGCATGGCTTAAGCTAGAATCAAACCTTACTATGTAGTAGAGATAGACAAGTTGGAAATATAGAAAAGTTGGGTAATATTTCATTTTTCTATGTGTCAAAGCTAATGGCATCGGAGTATCAAAATGAATTTCCACGGTGAATTTCACTTTTACTTTGCAGTTTGCTTTTTGTCGTTTTGAATCTTTGACAGCTACTTGTACTATTTTGATCATGTTACTCTTTCGTCATTAAGTTGTTAATATATGTATGGTAATATGGTCAAAATGCTTTTTTTGAGAATTCAAAATTCAAATTCAATGATATATTTAAGGTATATGGTCCCATTGAAACACCAAAAAGTTGTCGGCCACCATAAAGTTAATTTATAGAAAGTACTACAATTATTATTTACTAAACGATCCTTTTAGTAATTTATAAAGTATTTTGATATAATATTTCAAAAATAAGACTACTCAGGAACGAAAAGTGATATATATGGTGTCCAAAGTCTCTCTTCCCAAATCAAAAAAATATTCCTTCTTACCAGACAAGATTGGGACATGAAATAAAACCATATCTTTACCAAATCAATTCTCAATTATTTATTTCCCCGAAACTTTAAAATCCATTGTTGAGTTGTTTCCACCCATCTTTTTTCTTTTTTGTTTATTCAATCCATATATATTGTCAACTAAATCTTTTTAAGAAAAAAAAAATAAGTAATCTTTTTCCAACAAAATTTACCAAAGTATAAACATGGATAATTCATATTGTGAAGTATGAAGGAGACTTGCACAAGAGTTTATAGCATCAAAAATCAAAATAAAAATTTCTGTTGATATATATATAATAAAACAAATCTTTTGCCTTGGCTACAAAATCTTGTATTCTGCATAACCCATTTTCAAAAATAAACCCATTATGCATCAGATTTCAGTAATCATACACTTACAAATTACCAATAAACTTACACATGGCCAAGAAACATAAAATGAAAATATATTTACACAACATCGTTCTGGCGGCAAATGGCAAGAATTACGGCAAGGGAAATCGATTCCGACGACATTGGTGGCAACAACCGCAAACCTAAAAATATAAAATGTTATAAAACTCCAAACAAACATATTTTTTTTAATGTTAACTATGCAGATCTATAAAAATAAATCTTCAAAACATGAAATACATATAAATCTAACAAAACAAACTACAAAACCTCAAAAATCACCGTGGTGGTCCGCCGGTGGGTTGGTGGTGGTCGCTCGTGGTCGGATGGTGAGGGTACGCTATTATATTCGACGGGCTGGGAGGATTCCGTCGGTTGATCTACAAAGATTTCTAGTCAAAATCACCTTCAAAACTTACAAAATAAATAGATATATCTATAAAGAATATGATTTATAAAAACACATTCAAACTTTAAATAATAAATGTAGATCTTAGAGTGAAGCTTTAACATGTCACTTTTCATTATAAATTGTAATTAAAAAATGTCAAGATACAAGCAACATTTGTCTCAACAAATTTTAACGAAGAGTCAAGGCTAACTTACTTCTATCAGCACCCTTGTCCATAAGATCGAGCTTTGTCAAAACACCAAGAGTCCTCTCCCCTGTGCATTTTACATTTAACCAATCAGAAAAACCAAACATATGAAAAATATCATAGGAAATTAACATATGCATAAACTAATTCCTACCAAAAAGTTCGATGGGTAACACATTCGCAGTTAAGATTCCTGACCTGTAGCGACAAAAAAAAATTGTCAAAAAAATTATAGAAAGCTCGGATATATAAACACAACACATATATCCATACCAAAAGTAAAGCTAATATACGATTTTGGTCAGGTAATGAATGATTCCGACGGCAAGTGAAAGATCCGCAACATCAAAATTGTCATAACCTTCAAAACCGAAAAGAAAATGGTAGTCCTGGAGGATACGTGGAGAACGTACGGCTGTGGTGATGGGTTTTAGGCTGTGGTGGGCTTTTGATGGTGATGGGGTTCTGTCAATTTTATGGTGTATTTGTGCTAGAGAGAGATTGTGTTAGAGAGAGAGAGAGATTGGTACTGAGAAAAAGAGAGGACAAAGTGTGTGTTTGTGTTATGTGTGTTTTCTTTGTGGTTCGGTTTTTAACGATTCAAGTTTTCAACATTCAACAGTTGACCATTCCTCCATATTATGTAGTTAAGATTATGTAGTTAAGATAAGATATTGTGACATTTGAAAGTTTTGAAAAACTTTAACTTTTAATTTCAATTTTCAACTTTCAACTTTTCACATTTTCTCTTGAGTGTTTTTCCATTTTAGATAGTAGAGAAGAGAAGAGATAAATTATTTAAACTGTGTTCACTTTTCACAAACTTCTTCATTTCACAAACACTACTTCTTCATAATACTGCTACTTCTATTCTCTATTTTCTACTAAAGTACATTTATCAATTGCCCCACCCACCATCCAATTTAGATCCGACACTTAATATCCGTCCCATCTTGTTTATGTCGCAGTGTTGTCTTGATGTCCGCCCGATCCCGGCTAATGAACAGTAGAATGTACAGTGCTCTCCACCTCATGGAACCCACCTCCTGCTTCGGGTTTCTCACGGTTTCGTTTGTTGTAGCAGCGCCACGGTTTCTTGGTATTTGTTGTTGTTTATCCGTGCCGTAGTTTCTCTCTATCTCAAAGGTTTTTTGGTCTGGCGATTTCTTTCTCTATCTTGCATACGATTACGTCTCTTTGATTGATATGTGAAGGTAAGTGATTCACCGTCGACTGGGTTTGGGTTTTAGATTGTTGTATGAATCAATATTTGAATCATAATTAAATTTTTAGGGTTAATTGAATTGATTTATGATTTGTGTGGTTTCTCAACACTTGCTTAAATAATTTATGTATTTTGTTTAATGGGTTTTAAGTCTTTGATTAAAAGATTTAGGTTGGGTTACGGTTTTGTGCTTTCTGCTAATTATATAAAATTGGTGTCTTAATTTTTTATTATTATTTTTTTTTACTTGAATCTGTTTATGTTTGATACGGTTTCTATGTGGTTTCGATAAGGTTTATTTTTTCATTTTTCGGTTTATGGGGTTTCTGTCCATAAAATGAAAGGTGAAATTAAGAGGTGTTTGGTTTCAGAGTCAGAACCTGATTTTCGATTTTCCGTGTTTTGTAGGAGAAGTTGTAAACAGAAACTCCAGTCAAAAACCTAAGTTGAGTCCTCTTGAAACACGAGCGATGGCATTGGGTGAAGCAGAATGTGCAAAATATATGGCAAGGTTAACCTTTTTTTAGAAACCTTTTTACTGTATTCATTTATGCTCTTACTGTATTATCGGGTTCTATATGGATTTTCAGTCGCTGTCAACAGTTTCTAACGACTCAGTAACGTACTTCTACTCACGCCCGTCTGAATTCACTGACCGATAGGTTCAAGCAAGAATAGTTGAAGATCCAGGCTTGAGAGAATCATGAAAAGAGGAAACCTGAGTTGGAGATGAAAAGAATGGAGGTAACAATTTCATGTTTATCATTTTAGCGGCCTACTAATAGTTACAGTATCTGACCTTCATAAAATAAAGATCCAATTTATACGGTCTTTGCGATTGCTTAATTTTTAAGTGCTTATCTGCTAATCAGCTGGTATTGACTTACTATGAGGTGTAAGTGGAGAAGGTTGATCGTTCAGAGCCTAAAAAACGTTTATATGTTAAAAAAAACCCGCAATAAGCACTTCAGTAAGCAATTCCAAATACTCAATTAATTTGTGATCTAATGATGATAGGTGCTGAACCCGTTGGGTATTTGCTTTCGAAGTTGAAATTTTTGTTTTATTTGATGTACGAAACATGAACGTAAATATGAAATTTGGCTACGTTCTTAAACGCATTCAATATTGTAGACCAACGACTTTTTTTTTTTAATTGTGTTATTGGATTTATAGGACAAATAAGGTATTTTCTAGAAACCACACATAATGTTATAACAAGGTCAGAGATGTAGATATCATGTGGTGAAAAAAATTATTTGGCAATGCTTTGGACTGTAGGATGGACGCAGGGTACGTGTTATCGAAAGAGGCCTCACCGAGCCTGATTGGATTGTTGATGGGCTGCCTAGCATCAATAATCCTGATTCTGAGTATGTTGAGATGGGAAACCCAAATGGTTCAGTGATCAATGGGAGCTTGTCTACATATAGTGGGAACAGTGCCAGTCAGAATAATAATAGTTCTCTTCCTTCTCGTTCCAGTTTGGAAGAATTCAGTGATGCAGACAGGCATGCCGCTAGTGAAGTGAGTGCACGTGGCACTGGAACAGATGTTGTTGCAGAGAAGTCAAGCAATGGGAAAGCGGTGAGGTCTTCTAGCAATGAAGATGAAGAACTGATATAGGGGAATATGTGTGCTTCTACAACTGGTGTTGTAAGAGTTCAATCAAGAAAGAAGGTAGAGATGTTTTTAGTGCGCACAGATGGGTTCTCTTGCACTAGAGAAAAAGTAACAGAATCTTCATTGGCCTTCACCCATCCTAGCACCCAACAACATATGCTTATGTGGAAATCATCACTGTGTTATTGTTGAAGAAGCTTGGCAATGTACCTCCAAGAATGTATTTATTTGAAAAATTCTTGTTGCACATATTTCTTTTATCCATATATTTTACTCGTTTGTTATAATTTGTGAAGCTTTTCATATATTATGACTTTTTTTTAATTTGAAAATGGACTTATTGGGCAACTCATCGAAATTGTGACAAGTGTCCCGTATGTGTAAGGTATTGTTTTTTGGGCCTAAAAAGCTAAACTTTGCACTTGTTTCTTCTTATGGTTGTGTGTGCAGGCAGTTGTTCTTTGCCAAGAGTCTTGGAAAAAGCTAAAGTATCCTTTCCTTATATTGACATGCTGATTTTTCTTTCCATAATAATCTTTCTGCAGGATTGACAAGCTCTACAGTTCTGATGCCTCCCAATGGCACTCATGTAAGCTGACTTCAGTTGGTTTCCATTACTAGAGAATCTATAGTGGCATAATTGAAGGGTTGGATAAGTATGACTAATAATGGTTAGGATACAATAGAAAACCTGCAACCAGAGGAAGAACTATGGCCCAAGAAGGTGGCTATGTTGAATGTTTTGAACAGCCTTGACCAATGTACCCAAGCATCTATTGTTTGTTATCTTATATCTGTCTTACGGTTACCTTAAACTTTGCACTTGTTTCTTCTTATGGTTGTGTGTGCAGATTGTTGCCAAGTAAAAAGCTAAAGAAGACCTAACAAGCTTACAGTTTTAAAAGCTGATCAGTTGGTTTCCATTACTAAGGTGGCAAATTGAAGGGTTGGATAATATGTAATGCACTACGGGTAAATAGGACGGCATGGGTTGACCACCAAAGATTTGTATCCTAATTTTTTAAAAGTCAAGAACACTAATAAAATGATCATAATAAAATGTGCACATTGGTCAACTTTTGACACGTTCAGCCCATTTGACCTGTTCTTTTTATATAAGCTCTCGTATTTACCCAATTGATATCAAATGCTACCGAACAGACCAATCACTATATAAATAGCCCAAACTTATCATGCATACTTGTAGTCTATTTGACCGCCATAAGCACCGTGACAATTACCGATACGTGAATTTCGGTGGCGGTGGACCGCCGCCAACTGCCATGGCGACGATATATCGGCCGCCATGACGGATATTTACAACACTTTAAAATATACAGATATGAGCTAAAATGGGAAAGTGCATTGATTATAAATGAGGATTTGCCGAATGTTCATCCTCTTTTTTGCTAACTTGCTTTGTTTCATAAAATGTTCTCAGAGCACACCGAGGATTGAAGAGTTGCTTTAAGAGGATGGTAACGTGAAGAGAAAAAGAGAGAAAGTACAAAAGCAATCTTCCCTACTCTCTAAACTCACCAGGCAACTAAGCATTCATGACAATCGAGCAGCCGCTGCCTTTGGCATGTCAAATGGTACTAGTCCTGCAGGTAAATATAATCAAACAAAATTTTCCTTCTTTCTCGTGCACAGAGGTGGCAAAATGGGCGTGTTAGCTGAAACTGATACTAATTTGTCAAATTTGGTTACAAAAGTAAATATTATTACTATAAGTTTTTTTTAATAAAAGGATTTTGAGGGTTTTATACTTTAATGACACACTTCTGGTGGCTATTTGATTTTTCTAACTGCCTGACCTGTTAAATATAGAAGATAAACCAAATCTACCAATTCATTAGTAAAAGGTTCGAAACTGCCAACTCTCACATGATGTCACCATTGGCTCTTATACAATTAGGAAACTTAAAACCCTGACTTAACGTCTTCTATACTTTTTCATTCATATGTAACATTATTTTTGTTCTTAACAGAAAGTCCAAGAAATGGTGGACCATCGTCCGGAGATGAATGGAGATCTGCTTTTGATTCTGCTGCTAACGGACCTTCAAGCCTCGGCAGGTTTGGTTCTAGCAATGGCCATAGCCGAAGGAATAGCGACCCTACCGAGAATGGCGATGTGGGCTCTGGATCAAACTCTGGCAGCCGTCGCACCCCAAACCGGTTGCCACCAGCACCACCTGGTTCCGGTTATAGGTTTTAGATTTGATGGTGGGATGGGTAGCTGGGTGTGCTCATTCCATGATCCGCTTACTCTTATGATCTTTATAAGTATGTTTTTGTAGAGTTGGTAACCTTGTTTTGTAGATATGACGGAAGACACATTGCTGGTTTTGTACTCTTAATTTTTCAGTTTGTGGATCGGTGCATGTTTGTTTTCGTTTGCTGGTTTTTGTATACGTTAGACGGGCACGAGCTATCCATGCCTCATACATGTATCATTCTAATTTTGGATATATACATTGATTGTCCGTAGAGGTATCTTTAAATATTTTGTTTATTGATCTTAAGCAATATCTCTCCTCTACATAGAATTTTGAAATGATTCGACATTCAATAAATGATATCTCCCTAAGAGGAACTGGGACAAGTGTAGGATTCATTTATTTATAGATAGAAGTTAGTTGTTTATACCTGGAAGGATCGAATGACATAACATGATATCGCTTGAATGACATAAAATGATGCCTGCAAGGCTCGTATGTCATTTACAATGTTCACCTGTGGAATTTTATTTTCTAACAATGAATTTGAAACTTCCATTGCTATAGTTCCTGATGAAATTTTACCAATGATTTATTTTTCAGGTCCACTATAGAAAACCCTATGGTGATACGAGGTTCCCTTCTTGGTGGTTGAATATATTAGCTAGGTGTCATTCAACTGCCAGCCACTGCCATTGAAAATAACTAAAATGGTTTATAAGGGCTATAGTTTTTTAGAAAAGAAATACATTGCAGCGACTTGAAAGAATTGTCGCATATGATTCGGAGTATGAAAAAGAAACGCAATAGTGCGTATACAAAAATGCAAAATTACAGGTTACTATAAATGAAGGGAATGAGTATGCGCAAGATAGATCCGCCCTTAACAGCCCCAGGAACTTGAGGTGTAGCAACTGCGCGTAATCCATTCATGAACTTACACCTTTTTTGTTAGTTAATTCAATGCTAATCGATTTATGATCTTATAGCCTTTTTGGTAGTTAATTTCATATATTCTTACGAATTTTACTCGAAATCTACTACGTATAAGACATGTTTTAGGTGATTCAAATATCATCTCATGTTTTCTTAAGACTAAAATCAATCATTACTCAAAAATCACCACGTCAAAAAGACACTAAACATCCAATTTGTTGGCATTTACATCAACTTCATATATATTTAAACGGACGGTACACGAACATGAACAATGGGTCATGACATTACATACATGATACATCCTTAATTCAATTGCAAATCGAAGCATACCCAACATCTATGCAATCATTTATCATTGTCGCCTTATTTTATAAAAATCAATATTTTCACCTATTAAAATTACCGCCTTTTCTACTCCCAACACAAGTAATGCATGCCATTTCTATTAAAACGTCAAAGACACTAGCTGTGCCTTGGACACCCCTTGACAGCAGGAAGTGCCAAATAAACTAAAAGCATGGAAAAATAAATAGAATGTGCATAAGATGCAATTTCAGTTTGACAAGGAGCGACACAAGTGACAAGCATGAGCGACACACAAAATATAGAATGATAACCACAAAAACGCTTTGCTTATTGCTTTTTGAGCAAATACTAAACAGCCAACTACACTATTTCTGCATTTAAAATTCATTTTTTTTTTACTTCAAGCTCCAAAAGTAGAACATTGATACATTTTAGTCGGGGTTCGATGTAACAAGATGCACAGTAAATAACAGACCTTTTATAGAAAGGATATGTGACCTAAACTACATAGCTGAACTTACTCTAGTAAAGCAAGAATTTATTGGTCCTCAATAGTACATCTGTGACTATTTATACCGAAAGAGATGAACCATTGTCGGCCATTGTGAGATTTAGTATCATATCAGCTGCCTTGGGAGCCCTGTAAATAAATGAGGTAAATAAACAAATCAATAACATAAATAATTGCATAATAGATAAAACAGTTAACTCAAGACATGAGATATATAAACTTTGTTTTAGTATGCTGAGTTGTGCAAAAATGACCCCATTTTTTTTTGCATTTATGCATTTTTTACGGTGAGTATATGATCGATTGTCGTATTTCTAAGAGCCCCAGTTTATGTAGTTTAGTGAAAGGTTTGATGGTTTTCCAAATTCTTAAAATACATGTCTGTTTGAAGATTATTCTAACATGGGGTTCTATATAATACATAAAGAAACTATGTACCAAGAGTCTGGGCCTGGTACAAACTGGATGAACTGCCAAAGCATGATGCAAGCATGTCGGTGTTTATCACCCCTGGAATAAGAGCAACAATTGCCATTCCACTCGGCACCTCCTTTGCCACTGACTTGGTCAAACCTTCCACTGCCCATTTTGAAGCACAATAAGGCGTCACCTGTTGCCATATTACACAATCACAGATCATGTCAATACCTTAGCTTCAACAAGGTTGGTGTAAAAATCACAAACACAACAAGTTCATGTAGCAAAATCAAGTATCACTTTTTCCGGTTACAACCGGGCTACTGAAAAGTTTACAAACAGAATACACAATTCAAATTACTTAATTATATAACAGAAATGGACATTTGCAAGATAAAAATTCAAGCATACATCACTTCCAGAGAATACAAGAGCAGCTAGGATCTTTAGCTGCGTTGTATAATTGTATTAGCAAGCAAGCAAGTTTTCTATCGGGAAGGACTATCGTTTACAAACACAAGGTAAAGGCTATATATCATTCAATTCTTTTGTCTTCATAAAATATTAACATAGTGAGACAAACCGACGTTAATACTGGATGAGTTCTGCTTGTGTAGGCACTTCATCACGTTCACGCTTTAATGATGTAATTTCCCTTAGCTTTGCGGCAAGCTCCATCTTCGCCAAATTCAGTCTCTCAACAGCATCAGCCAACGAACATTCAACACGCTACGCAAAACTCCCCTCACCATCCCCCTTCTCCAAGTCACTCACCTCCAACTCCAACCTAGCACACTCTACACTATACTTCAACTCAGGTTCGGCTTCTCGCTGCTCCAGAACCTTTAACGTGTCGAGAAGCGAAATCACCACCACTAACCATAAATAATCTAGGTAATGAAAGTTATGTGTTAAAACAAGAAAGGAGCGAGTAAAAAACCTGTGAGAAAAAATAAGACGCAGTACAATTCATGTTTGTGAAATTTTCATGGTCCATCAGTTTACACTTTTGGTATCTAGAACAATCAATGAGATTTCATCTTTACAACAATGAAAACAAATGAATGTGAAAAGGTGAGATCTATAACTAAAACCAGCAATGGAAGATGCCTCGAAAAATGCTAAAGCTTCCACAGGGCCTTTTCGCTCTACTGCTAAAGCCTCCTATGTTGTCCCTACTCGTAAGAAAATGTTTAAAATCGAAAATGAATTAATCGTTGCTTTTGGCAGAATCAATCTGTTGGCTTTGTATTTGGCCTCGATATTTATCAAGTACCAAGTGACATCTATTCATCGTTTTGGCGTCAAGAAGATCATGATTCTATAGCTTAATCATGAATACTCTCCAACACCTATCAGTTGACACGTTATCCATTGTTATAAACATGTAACCAGTTAATTCAAGTATATTTTTACATTTAAGAGTTCATTTACTCAAGATATTAATGAAGAATATACCAGTTCAATTTTTGGTTCTGAACAAGCTCTTCTCCGTGAATGTCTGAAAAATGCCTCGCACGCCCATGGAACATGTGCATCTGCCAGAACCCTGACAACACCATCACAAGCATACAAGGTTTAATTTTAAGTATGACAGTACAAATATATCAAAGCATATACTGCATAATACTTGCTGTAAAACAGCAAGTAAGCAGGGTTGAATTGCCGTTGTTTTCTTATAAACGAGTTCCATAAATGCATCATGTGCTTCTCATCTTGAGTAACATCTAGAAAGTCATCAAGCATCTGAAATATATCAAAAGTAAATGTCATTATTTGTTATTTGTCATGTAATAACCATTTAGTAAGGTAAAGAGTGAAACAGAACATACTCTTCGGTCTTCAAGATCGGCAAGATTGTCATCAACTTCATTTTCTCTGTCTTCTTCGGCCATCACTTGCTCCAATGCCATTGGCTAAAAAAGAATTCATTTATAAGAAAACAATTCAGCTACTCAATTTTGAATTGTATAGTTATTTATTGCCAAAGAAGATATACAAAAACCATCGCTAAAAGTGCACAATGCCGATAAATAAGAGTAAATGGTAACCTGAGCTCTGTGAGAGTGAAAAAAGTGCCGCTTTTGCAGTAAAGCTTGGCTGAAAAAAACATCATTATATAGTTAAAGAAAAGCTTACATAAACATCAACATTATTCTTAAAACTTCAGACACATGATGATCCAACTCAACATATTGACTTAAGTCTGGTAACCCACATGACCTGTATGATGAGCCCCTCCAGTAGCATAGTCACCAGTTGCTGTAGTACCATACTGACCTCCACCTCCAGTTGCATGTTCACTTTTCTCCCTTATCTTCGACCCGAGCTTCTGCGCTGTGTCATCCAATGTGTCTGCACCTGTTGGATGACGGTCAGTCGCGTACCTGTACATCCACATCAACACAGTGGCAGCCGCAACATCAAACCCTCCAGATGTCAAGAACCCGGTTGACAAGCTAGCAGTGGTACCCGATACCACTAGCAGTGGAAACTACAAGCTAGCAGTGGTACCCGATACCACTAGCAGTGGAAACGAATTAAAACAAGCAGTGGTTTCCATGTTTGGTCGCATAACATGGCGACAAGCACCCAATTTGTCTAGTGCTTCTAAAGCTCAACCTGAATCACCTGCTTCTCACCATCCCCCAGGATCCGCTGAAAGAATTAAAGATATCTCTTCCAAATATTTGGGATGTGTTCCTGAAAGTATTCTAACTTCCTGAAAGAATTTCTGCAACCCCAAAAACAAGTTTTTAACAAGGGCTGCAAAAACATCACCTGCCACACGTGGATAATGGGTACAATACTTTTTTGTTCTGCGCCTTTCCATGCATTGTACTTACTTCTGGGTGAATGCATAACTGCTCCCGTGATCCTAATACAGCCATTTTGGGTCTGCATAAGTTAATTGATACGTATAAATTGTCAAAGCAGTGTAATCAATCCATTGTTAAGGATGAATGATGATAGCTGCAAAAACACATCAGCTTGTAGTGTGCCATTGAATAATACAAAGTACACGATAATTGACAGTTCAATTAATTTGACTTCAACTATTATCAAAAAAATTGCAAAGACTGAGATCACTAAAATCAACCCTGACCTGTAGACGGTTCTTTTCAACTCTTGAATCACTTGCCGAATCTGGCTGTGAGTTCGTGAAGTATATACAATTGTGGGAAGCTTCCCTGATTCACCCTGTGACGGCGGACCTTCTGATTGCTTGCTTGCACTCGTACCACGGGAGAAAGGACCCAAACTCTTTCTCCAAGCCAAAGTAGTACACAGAAGACACAATGTTTTCCAGTTCCAGTAGGACTCTCTAGCAGCGCGTTCGATTTCTGCCACATGATAAAAACACAAATTCAACTAAATAGCCAGACAATCAGACACCAAAACCAACGACACTCTAATTTCTTTCTGAAATCGACATACAAAGACCCCATCGTACTTATAAACCAAGCTTCCACCCGTTACATAATTAATAAAACACTAATGTGTTCAGACTATCTACATTATAAAGAGACACATACTAGTATCACGAAGTCTGCTATTTAAAGAGGCTAGATACCATGTAGCTCGAGTTGACAGTAAGTTTAGTCATTATAGACAAATACTAACCAGTCCGTAAAGGATTTTCATAACAGTAAGCATACGTTTTGTGTGTGTTGGGATTTCCGCAGCAATCGTTAGATGAATATATAAGTATAATCAGCCACCCGTACAATAGACTAGATACCTGACCTGATAAGAGATGTTAAATTGAATTAAATAATGATACGAGACACATATATAAACATAACCCTTTTTTGTTTACCCACCTATCTGATGTAGGGTAAGCTTCCATTGTATTATCTTCTTGTCGTCCTCCTTTGGACACGACATGGCTGAATCTGACGCTCCACCTCAATACAGACCTACAAAACAAAACAAAACAAAAATAAGCATTTCATCAAACACCTTATCTACATTAACTCAAAAGCCAAAAAAAACACCCCATCCACCAACAATTAAAACACATCAAGAAAAGTTAATTATACCATATAGATAGTATAACAATCTCAAACATTTTATAAGGGTGATTGTAATTAAGATGTGCTTACTGATTTTTATTTTTTTTTATTTTTTCATAAGTACATGTGATGTGGGTTAAAGTTTGGGATTAATGAGAGATCTGATTGTTTTTGGAATTGAAGAATGAATGTTGGTGTGACTGAATTTGGGGTTTTCTAATTTTCAATTTCAAAATCGGGTTTTGGATTTGGTAGTGTTGTTGTGTACTTAGATGAACATGAAGATGGATCTTAATTGCTGCTGATGCTGTATATCCACAAGAAGAAAGACTTGGATTGGATTTTGTGTGGGTGCGTGATTTGTTTTAATTAAAAATGTAAAATGACTAAAATATCATCGTGTATAAATACAAGTTGCCAAAAAAATATAAAGTTGCCAAAAAAACAATACAAGTTGCTCAAAAAACAATACATGACATATACCTTCAAAATACGTACTTGTATCATAAGTTGTCGGCCACATGGCAGCCTCTGGTTGGCTCCAAGAAAATCGATGGGCAACCGGTCTAGTTTCAAATTACAAAAGGGCGTGGTCCGAAAAGTGATCCGAAAAGTGATAAGCCTCAGGACGCGCGGTCTATTTGACTAATTTTCCCTAAAATAAATTTTTGCACAAATTCTCTGAAGCATGATCATTAAAAAAAATCATTAATGGTGTGACTAAAATTTCATAATTAGACTCAAAAATGCTCCTTGGTAATTTATTTTTGTAAAGTATTGAAGACACGTTTCAAAATCAATTTTCAGTTTCTTCATACCATTCAAACCGACCAAAATAGTAGTTTGACATAATCACAATTAATACCATTAACATCACAATATTTCGGTTTATTAGTGGTACTTTGATTCACATTCAAATCTTTTGATTGAATCGCTCATAGCAGTTTCAAGAACCTTTCCAAAAATCATAAGAAACGCGTGCAAGATGACTTCTCATTGAAGGATCCTATTGAGTTATTTTTGTAAAGAGATTATTATCATTGATGGCTTTTCAATCGGTTTTGAGTTGCTTGTTAGCTGTCGATTAGGGTTTCATCTATTTTGGGTATAAATTCAACATACCAACCCATGAGACAATATGTAAGTCTCTTAATTTTTCAATAAAAGTTGTTAATTGTATTTTGTTTGATCTATTATTATGTTTGAACAAACCCTCAGATTTTCTAAAAACCCCTATAATTTGGGAATTATTTTTGAACAAACCCTAAAATTTGATTATGTGGAATTATTGAATAAAATTGATGAATTGATTGATTGCCTTTTTTAAATTGTGATATAATCAAATTATAACACGGTTTTCAGCCTATATAATGCCCATAGTTTATGTCTTAGGAACACACTTCAAGCTTTTCTCTATTCATTGTCCCATATCAATTCACCAACCTATGGCTGTCTTTGTTTCAGGTTATATCAATGATCTATCCACTGTCAAACTTTAGCTTGAGAGTCTGAGTTTTAAGAGCTTGGATTCAAGAATTGTATAATAAACTGCATTTGAAAAATCTGGAAATGATCCTTATGGATGAAAATGTAAGTACAAATCTTCTTATTTGGTTTTTTTAGTTAAACCATTTGTTAGTCATAGGTTGCATATGTAGTTGATAGTTAGTACAGGTTTTTGTATACATAATACGAAAATGCAGGCCACATGCAGGATGACCTTGTTGATCAATTCAAGCATAAGTTGTTTGAAAGTGTAGCTGTGACGCTGAAAAGATACTCCAGTAAAAGGATTAGGTTTAGATACTTATAACGTCAAAAACCCAAAGGTAATGTCATAACCGGCAAAGAAAACTGACTTAAGATATATATGAAAATAAATCCATTGGCATGACGATGATGATAGAATGAGGCTAACTCCCTACAAAAGGCAACTGATGACAATCCTTCGATGCCTTTGGAAGGGACAAATTTGCACACAACCACTCTTTTTCTTCGAAATATAACTTGATAGAGTAGTAATACATATGTGCTTATAAATCAACGTAACATACATTTTCCACTAATCCATGTACGCAGAAAGACAAAAGACTGGCTCTATTGTACTCTCTGGTAGCAATACAAAGTGTCATTAGGTTAATATGTAGACACAAAGTTTGATTGAGAGTATCATAGCTCTTGTAACGACCTTTTGTATCTTTTTTACTTGAACAAATACGTCAGCCCATAACAGTAGTTTTTATAGCGTGCACGTACATTCTGCACCAACAAATTTTACCCCACAATCACTCTACCTAATACTATATACATTAAAAAAAAAAGAAAAGAAAAAAAGATACTTCATTCCAAGGTATACATATATGATTGTATTCTCTTAGATAAGAATTATACAGTCTACCGATCTGCAATATATACACTGTTTTATCTTGATCATCACATTTTAATCATGCAATCAGGTGTCCAAGTATAAACGGCAATAAGTAGTGAACCAGCCACAAGAATAAACGACATAAATAAAAGCGACGAGAAAAATCAAATTCCATGATACTTGGTAAAACCATTGCGATGTTTGGGTGATTGAACCAATCAAGTCTTGTTTCTAGATGCATATAACGTCATAAACCCCTAAGTAATGTTATAACTAACAATGGAGATAAACTGACCAAGACTTATATAAAATGCAACTGACAATCCCTGGAAGCCTTTGGAAGCCCTGACAATCTTGCACAAAACCGTTCTTTTCCTTTTAATGATTTCATAGCACGATTTGTGACTGTTACCTTCTTCAAAACCTTTGAATTTCCCAACATGAACTTAAGGTAGTGTATATTACACTTGCTCGCCTTGATTAAGTCATATTCCATGGTCTTAAGGTTCATAAGCATACACGTGGGAACAAACTCTGGTTCATTCCAGTGACGTCCATCCAGCTTTAGTTTTGACATCAAAAAGAAAGAGAAAATGCATAATTATATGGGAATAAAAGAATTTAAGAATTGAAGCATCAAACGAAAGACATCGAAACAACTCAAGTACCTTTTCCATGTATAAATGTTCCAACTCTGAAGAGCTTTCAAGAAACTTATGGATTAAATTCCATGCAGCACCAGCATCACGCTTCAACTCCAAGTACTTCAAATTTGGAAACTTGGGCAAATAAACCACTGGGTTGTCCCTCCAGTACTGGTACTATAGTTAAACAATTAAAGAGAAAATAAATTCAAACTTCCAAGTATACAAAAGTGTTAAGTACTCACATAATGAAAGTTCTCAAAAGGGAAACTTACCTTGAAAGTTAAATAAAGGGATTTAACTCCACTTATTTCTTTTAGAAAGTCACCCAAAATATGAATATATCTTATTTCACAAGAAACTTTTGCCTCAACTAGGGATGACAAATTTTCCATCACAAAAAACGAGCACAACTCGCCACCCAAAAACAGATATTCAAGATTAGAGACATTTAAAACAACCATGTTAACTGAATATGAATGAAAGAATTTTAGTTTTAATCGCTTCAAAGAAGGAATTTTGAAATAGTATTCTTTAGGATTGCCCCCATATAGTATCAGAGATAAAGTTTCAAGTGAAGGGCAGCCGTGAATGAATTTTAATGCATATTCGAAAGAAAAATTGGAATGGGCAACAATGTCAAGGGTTTTCAGACATGGAAGATTACACGAAGTTGAACCGTCCCAATTTGCCGAATATGATTGATTAAGATGTAATCTAAACTTTGTGAGAGTCTTGCAAGAAAATATACTCAAAGGCAACTTAGGCGTTTTAACTTGTATGTCAAGCTCACAAACATTTAACCTGATTGCTTTACTAATCCAGTTCGACAGAGTTGGCCCTGAAATATAATACTTAGAAAAATTCAACCTGAAAGTATCAAGTTGGGTTGTTTCGCAGTGCTCCAACATTCGATGCACAAATAAACACACTCCATTGATGGGTATACTATCATCAAAATCAAGGTTATGGATCAACTTCCAAGTGTATCTCCAACTTTTGGATAAAATGCTAGTTCGCACTGCGAATATTGTAGGCATTAGAGAGAGTATTTGTGAAACAATATCTTCAGGTAAGCTGGTAAGTCTATCTAAATTCTCACTTGTGAAACTCATCTTTTAGCCTTCTTAGTTCCTGATGATTTGAACACACAAAGATCAGAATTCAGAACCATATTTCAAGACTTTTCATATATGCTTTTCAACATATATTCATATCTCACATGTATCATTTTACAAATAAGAATCCAAGGCATGCTTCTTTAGACCAAAACTTATTCGAGCATCAGTTAGATACAGATGAAACTCTGCTTGAATACCTTTATTCAATTGATTTGGGGCTAATAACCTTTTAAAGCACTATAGTTATCAAGAATGACAGTTCTGTGTAGCGAACTAAAAAAATAACTTTTTTAGACATTAATGTTGACATTTTTGTCTTTTTTTAAGTATTATGACTATTTTACCATTTCTGAATTTTTAGACTTTGATGACTAGAATGTATATCTTGTCCAAGTTCCAAGATAAATATGCATTTGACTTGTAAATAGAACAATAATTGAGTTAAAGTTCAATCTCCCCATACTAATATGTGTGAGAGAGAAAAGGAGAGAGAGAGAGAGGAGAATGGCAGGAAGTCAGAAACAAGAGAAGCCAAAAAGACCAAGTTAGAACACGACAACAGGAAGATACGAGGAATCAAGTAATAAAAATTTTTGTGTCTAACATCCCCGACAGATGTCGACCCTGGGATTTAGCATCAAGACTCAAAGAATATGGGGAGATTGGGGGAGTTTATATCGCAAGAAGGAGGAATAAAGAAGGGCAGAGATTTGGTTTTGTGAGCTTCAAAGGGGTGAGAAACTGGAAGCAAATGGAGGAAAGCCTGAGATCAATAAAGATGGGAGGATCCACGCTTTCAATCAACGTGGCAAGGAACGCAGAGGAAAACGAAAAGGCGGGGATAGTGTTGAAAAGGAAGCCGATGAATTTTAAACACCAGGAGAAGGCAAAGGGTAACATGGAAGGCACCAAGGTGAACAACGAAGGTAAACAGGGAGATAAAACGTTTGGATTCTCGTATAGGGATTTGGTAGCTGATAGAGGAGGGACGGAGTCAAAAGACATAACCATCAACCTGGATAGGGGGAAATGGCGATGACGAAATTCTTTGGAAAGGCGCTGGTAGCATGGTGCAATAGCTTAAGTGTTCTCAATAATATCACCTCTTTTCTGGAAGGTTTGGAGGAAAAAGGTATGGAAATGAAGTACGTTGGTAGCCTATGTATCCTTGTATCTTTATCGAGTATGGAGGCTGCTATAGTCTTTCTCCTCAAGGAAGAGTTGTGGAAGACTAAGTTCTCTAGAATGGAGATTTAGTCGGGACAGTCTCTCCCTTTCAAAAGGCTAGCGTGGGTTGGTATACTCGGTGTACCTCTACACCTTGCAACAGCTTCAACATATAATAAAATCGGGGAACATATAGGGGAAGTAATTTCACCATCGACTTCGGACGATGATGAGAAGAACAAATCGGTGGAGGGGGTAGGAGTGTTAGTTGATGACGGTTACGTAATCAAGGAAACTATCTTCTTAACATGGAGAGGAAGTAGATTCAAGGTGTGGCTCATAGTAAAGGACTTTAATTGGAGTCCTAACTGTGAGATTAGCAACAGCCACGGTGGCTATTTGGCGGGGCCTGGATGGAAAGAAGGCGGCGACATCGCAGTAGAGGAATGCAAATCGTCACCGGAATTGGAAGAAGGAGAGTTGAGTGCCCCAAGGAAGGAAGATGAAAAGGTCATGCATGGGAATAGGAATATTGAAGAGGAGGGTCATGTGCATGGGGAAAATAAGAGCCACTTTAATGCAGACTACGAGGCATTTAAAGGTAGAGGGGGGAAGTATAAAGTCCAAGTGGAACCGGTTAACTCTTTCGAATTCTCATATTCTAATTATAATAATAACAACGAAAAATCAGTGGGGAACTTAAATTTTGAAGAGGAGTGGTTAAATAAATTCAGTGGACTTTCCAACAGGCCCAAGAAGAGACCAAGGGAATCTGACCCTTTCTCTCTTGATGGGGTGTTGGGCCTCAACACTAAGCCTATTATGCAGGAAAAGTCTAAGACGCCATTGAGGCCTAGTCATAAGGCAGAGATTATTAGTGATCCGATGGATATGGGGTGCTTTGACCTCAACAATAGTTTTCACAACTCAGTTGAGATAAAAGGGGTTTCAGAGACTGTCGAGAGTGAAAGGATAGACTAGAATAGCAACGAGGACCCCATAGAAGATAGAGTTAAAGAAGAGGTCCTCATGACAAAGGAGATAGGTGCTTCGATCGGTATCGATCTTTCAAAGGCGAATATAGAAGTCATAAGATCGATTGAGGAAGAAGGTATTAATCTTGTTTTCCAATGAATAGCTTGTCTATTAACATAAGAGGGTTGGGTGGGGATTTTAAAAAGGTATTGTTTACAAAGAGAAGGTTTCGTTTTTAGCCATTCAAGAATCCCAAGTGGGAGGAGTTTCAATGGATAGAATCAGCAAGTATTGGGGAATGAAAAATATGGAATGCGAGATAATAGAGCCGTCGGGCAGATCGGGGGGCCTGATTAGCATATGGGATCCTTCGATATTTAAGTTAGAGGAGGTGATTAAAAAGGAGAATTTTCTTATTTGTAAAGGGAGTATTAAGGGGTGCGATAAACAAATTTTTATGGTAAACGTTTATGCCCCCCAAAATAACAGAGATAAGGTCATCGTTTGGAATGAGCTGTTGGATGCTAAAGATAGGAGAGGGGGTTGGTGGATTCTCATGGGGGATTTCAATTCGGTGAGGATAAAGGAGGAGAGGAAAGGATGCAAGTTTAAGTCCAATAACGCAAGAGACTTCAACGCCTTCATTGAGAGGGCTGACCTTTTCGAGTATGAGATGAAAGGAAGCAGGTTCACATATTTGAAAGAAGATGAAAACGGAAAGAAGTTTAGTAAGATTGATAGGCTCTTGGTTAGTAGAGAGGTATTGGACTTTTGGCCTAATGCAAATTTCCAAGCGCTTCCTAGAAATTATTCGGATCATAACCCTATTCTTTGGTCGATTGTGGATAGCAATTTTGGTCCTAAACCGTTTCGCTTTTTCAACTATTGGCTAGACCATCCGGGATGTAGTGAGGTGGTTAAAGAAACCCTTGGAAATTTCTCTTTCACGGGGCCTCCCGATATCATGCTTCTGGAAAAGTTCAAAAGTCTTCATAGTAGTCTTAAGAAGTGGAGAGATGAGAAGATTGCTAAGGAGGGGGAAGAGCTAGGGATTTGTAAAAAAGAGCTTGGGGAGATCGAGTTGAATTTGGAAGATTATGAGCTCAACGAGCTCGATTCTTGGACTAGGCTGGAATGTAAGAAAAGGATTCTAGAGATTGAAGAAAGTAAAGTTAAGGATTTGAAACAAAGGGCTAGATGTAGATGGAATGTGGACGGTGACGAGAATACTCGGTTTTTCCATGGGCTTATAAACAACAGAAAGGTGTCTAACTACATACTGGGTCTGACGATATGAGATGAGTAGGTTAACAACCCGAAGAAAGTAAAAAGAATTGTGTTTGATTTTTTCAGATCAAAATTTAAAGAAAGTGTGAAGAGCAGACATGGGATTATATGTGACCTGGAATCAAGGCTGTCGGACATGGAAGCTAATGAGTTAGAAGTTAGCTTCTCTATGGAGGAAATTAAAATAGATGTTTTTGATTGTGGAGATGACAAAGCCCCAGGTCTCGACGACTTCACTTTCAAATTTATAAAAAGGTATTGGCTTCTTTTAGAAAAAGATTTTTTCGATATTATGAAGATGTTTCATGAAGAAGGCAAGATTAGTAGAGGATGCAGTTCGGCGTTTATTTCTCTGATTCCCAAAGTTAAAGACCCGGGAACCTTAAATGAGTATAGGCCGATTACTCTTGTTGGTATTATTAGTAAGTTTATTTCTAACGTGTTAGCGAACAGAATAAAAAGGGCGTTGGATAAAGTTATTTCTGTTAACCAATCGGCTTTCTTGAAAGATAGGCTGATCATTGATGGTCCGTTAATTATCAACGAGATGGTTTCATGGGTGACGAAAAGTAAAAGTAAGGCTTTTGTTTTCAAAGTTGATTTCAACAAAGCATATGATAATGTGAACTGGGAATTCTTGTTATCAGTTATGCTCAAATGGGGTTCAAAGAAAGGTGGTGCAATTGGATTAAAGGTATTATATCGTCAGTTAGATCGGTTGTGCTGGTGAATGGTTCTCCTACGTTTGAGTTTCAATGCTCGAAAGGTATGCGTCAAGGCAACCCCCTCTCGCCCTTTCTTTTTTTTGATTGTTATGGAAGGTCTTTCGAGTATCATGAGGAAATCCCAAGCTTCGGAGGTTATGAAAGGCTTTAAATTTCCGAACAACGGTCCGTGTATCTCTCATTTATTATACGCTGACGACTGCTCTTTCATGGGGGAGTGGTCGGCCAGTAATTTGACGAACGTGATTAGAATTCTTAGATGCTTCTATTTGAGTTCGGGATTGAGAATAAACATAGGTAAATCGCATATTATGGGCATTGGAGTGGAAGACTCTGAAGTTATCAGTACCGCGGATTTGATGAAGTGTAGAGCAGGGAACTTTCCGTGTGACTACTTGGGTTTAAGGATAGGGGGTAACATGAATCGAATTAAGAGCTGGGATTTTTTGATAGATATTTTTAAGAACAGGTTATCGAAATGGAAAGCGTCTAGTCTTTCGATTGGGGGGAGGACCACTCTTATTAAGTCGGTTATGGAGAGCCTTCCGACTTATTATTTTTCCCTCTTCGTTGCCCCGGTTAAAGTAATTAACGCCCTGGAAGGTATCATTAGACGATTCTTATGGGGAGGTGATAACGAGAAGTCGAAGATTCATTGGGTTGCTTGGGATATAGTTTCGTCCCCCATCCGAGAAGGTGGGCTCGGATTGTCTAAAATTAAGGAGACCAATGAAGCTCTTAATGCTAAATGGTTTTGGAGATATAGGAACGAGCCACGTTCCCTTTGGAGAAGTGTGATCGACTCTATTCATGATACTAAGAGAAGCTGGTCTCATATTCCATTTTGCCAGGCTTATTCTAGCATTTAGGGTAATATTGCTAAGGCGATTACTAGGCTTAAGATGGGAGACTTGGGCCTGAATCATTTGCTAAAAGGTGTATGCGGTAACGGTAGAGACATTCGTTTTTGGTTGGACCCTTGGGCTAGCAGCGTGGCTTTCAAGGATAGATTCCCGAAGTTATTTAAAAAGGAGAATAATAAGAAGTGTAGGGTGAGCAATAGGTTTTGCGTTGAAAGAAATCGTTTTGAGGTAGCCGAAGTGGGCAATATTTCTTCAGCTGAAGTCATTGAGCTGGTGGATCTTAAACGTGAGCTGGAAGGTTTAGAGTTAAAGGAGGAAGTCTACAAATGGGAATGGAAAGGTAGGAACCAAAAATCCTTTAGTGTTAAAGGAGTGAAGGAGTTAATCCAAAGCCATCACGACTATAGTAACAGGTTCGTTTTCAAGTGGTCAAAATGGATTCCGAAAAAATGCAATATATTCATGTGGTGCTTAGGGATGGATAGAATCCCTACTAGTACTGCCCTTAGAATCAGAAATTGCTTTTTCGGATCCATGACGTGCGAGTTATGTGGCCAAGAGGATGAGTCTGCTGATCATCTGTTTTGTAGCTGTGAAGTGTCCACGGAGATTTGGTACAGAATTGGTCGATGGATTCATTCCCCCCCCGCCCCCCCCCTTTACATGTTCTCCGTTCGGGATTTGTTCGATATGCATAGGTGGGGAATTATGGACAAGAAGAAAAGGAAAATTATTAAAGGGGTCATCTTTATCTCGTGTTGGTCTATTTGGAAAGCTAGGAATTCGGAGAAGTTCGATAACAAACCCATTGATGTTAAAAGTATTATTTTAGATATTATGGGTTTCGGTTTCTTGTGTTATAAAAACCGAGGGGGGAATTCTAGTCTTAGATGGGATAAGTGGTGTAAGTTCGAAGTGATGTAATTGTGTTGTATCTCTTGTTGCCCTTTCGCTAGTTGGCGATGGTTGGGTTAGTGTGAATAATAGTTAACTTAAAAAAAAAAAAAGGCAATTTTGCCATTAAAAGCAATCAACATGACTTAATTTCTCACCCTTTTTATTAACCACCTTTATTTGCCAACAAAAGATCAAATTAGTGTGTATCTGTCACTAATACTATTAAAGGTGAGCTTTCGGTGTTTGGTGACTTAACATGAAGATTATTCCATTTGTTTTTAGGAAATATTTCGTTAAGTCCTTGGCACATCATGGTTAAACAAAACATACAATCAAATATGTCAATGATACACAAACAGGAATCTTGTCACGTCCTTTATTTTTATTAAAATAGCGAGCTTGAAAAGTCTTACGATCCAAAGTGAGAAGAAACGGATAAAAACAATTTCATGGTAAGCCGAATATAAAATCTTACATAAGATTCCATATCACATTTCGTACTCATGAAATTTTAAATCACCAATACTAAATGTTTTCCAGTCTTAGCATATTTAAAAGAATTTTCTAGACTTATGTCAATTACCAAATCGATATGCATGCTATTTATTTATCATTATATTGTTTATATAAGCATATAAAATAAAGTTCTTGACTCTTAAAAGCAACGAGTTATAATTCAAACGAGGTAAAAACGCCCCCCGCGTTGCGGGGGTAGTTTCTCACGGCTTTTTTTTTAAATGCGTAATTTTTAAAGGAAGGGTTTTATGTTTTTTTGAGAAAAAAAGGTTGCTCTTAGTATCTGGAAGCGACTTTAGTGAATTAAGAGTTAAGTTTTTTTTGAGACAATGAAGACATTGTGCCTAATAGCCCGCCAATAACTTTAGCTTGCTTTTTCCAGCATACTAATAAAGCAAGGAGCAAGGTGACGACAAAAAAAAATCGAAATCATATGTTCTCAGATTTAGTATATATACATTGAATAATTCGGGTTTGCAATTTAACATGAATTAGTTACACTTATATTAAGATCATTGATTGGGTTACTTGGCCGCCCTTCAGAAAACAACGTGCATGTTTTTAGAAGCTGTAGCTGTCAGACGTGCAATAACAGAAGTGAAAGAGGGTCTGCATAAGATATAATGCTAGGATAAGTATATGTGCGTTGTGGATGTATTATTGAAAGCTCCAAAAGCTAAAAGCATCCCTAAAATAAATAGAATACTAAGTACAACCGATAGACAAAAATAGGTAAAGTGGAGAAAGTTTATCGGCAGCCGCATGCTACATATTAATGTAGCTAAAAGCAATTTGAACAAACATAGCAACTTTAGGAGCAGCTGACTGCACACTGTACGTTTTTTTCGCCCGGTTTGAATCCATAATTCTTTGGAAATTCTAGGAAAAAACTGGAATTATGGCGACGTGCCATTTACAGCTTCTACTGAATCTCGACGTCCGAATTCACATGAAACATGAGGAACTCCTGCACACCAAAGCCAGTGTTTCATGAAAACAATTGTGTCAACACTGATTAACCTCATAACATATGAATTTACACGAGTAAAAAGATTCTGTTGCGACGACGTGTAAAAGACTAACTTTATTTTGCCGTAGCCCCAAATTTACTTTACAAATGTGCACATGATTTAAGCAACTTCTGAGACAGACGATGCAAGATAACCCACCCTTATGTTATGCCAGTCTCACAGCTGCAGTCAAACACCATGTCGAAACGCATATCAGATCATAATTATGAGTGTTCGAAGACAGTCGGTATGTAAAGTCTGAAAGTTTATTGTATTTCTTGTGATCCTGTAAAATAAAAATCACGCCTAATAGGCTAGTACTTTGTCTATCCCTGCGGTTATAACCAACATCAATCGCGTAACTCACTTTATTTCAGTGTCATTTAAGCACCCAAACCCACCCACATCAGGTCCCATTTCAGCAATCAAACCCACCCGTTGCGTACCTCATTTCAACAACAAAAGATACACATTTCATCCCCTATTTCGCCACCCGAATATACCCATGCTAGCCCATACTTAATCGTCTAAACTTACCTCTGTTAGCCGCCTTTCAAGCTTAAAAAAACACGGCCTCAGCACCATTTTAGCCCTCACAAGCTGACAAGCATTTTGATCATAAACGTGATAACTCTTGTCTGCATTAGATTGTTAAAAAAAACTAAAACAATCTGAAATCTTATGGTTTGTTCATGCACTGTAAGTTCAAACAAATGGCTAAAGAGATGGAAGATAAAAAAAAAGAAACCAAAAACTTACCGGAAATCCAATTCTTTTAAAACTTTCATGAGACACATAGTAGGATGTCAGATTTCAACATGCTTTCAAACACAGAACCTCAGCTCCAAAATCACAACACAGAAGAAAGTCTTGGGTGTAAACATTTTAAAGGTTTCTCATTATACCGGAACGCGTATTATCAACACATTATAGGCAAATACAAAATGAAACATAAATGTTCTGGTCATTTACCTTTTGCTTTTCATACCGGCAAATGAATGTTATTACATCGCTGGCTTTCTTTTTTTCCCTCAACTGCTGCCTCCCGTTCAAAATATTCGACATCATGGCAATCCCTGTATGGCTTACATATGCCTGGAAACCATTAAAAAATACGAACAACGTAAATTCGAATCGCGTTGCGAATCCCTAGTCAAACCATCCTAATAAACAAATAATGAAAGATAATGTAATAAAAAAGTGATATACATGACTGAATTAGCATATGTTGCCTTTTCAACGACGCATGTCGCACCGGATAAAATAAATCCTATAAACCACCTAAAAATTATTATAATTCCACCAAAAGATACACATGAGCAATATGCGTTTGGTCTTCTTTTCATCCCAGAATTCAAGTGGACTTCAATAACGAAATCCCATACCTACTTCTCCATTCTAGATTTTAATTTTAAAAAAAAACCAAAAAAAAAAGGCTTCTTTTAACATAAAACAATCAAGAAAACAAAAATCAAGATGATACTAATAAGCATACCAATTCAAGATGTTCGACTTGATGCTCATATTCTTGAAGGTTGGTAAACCTGTCTCACCAATCAAACAGTTATCTTCCACGTTCAAATGCTCATATCGTACCTCTATCATTGGCAAGGTAACTTTAACCCTGCAACGAAAAACCAAAGGTAACTAATATTTCAACTAAACCAAAACGATGACATACATTTCATACCTTTTGGTCGATATTTTGGTCACGGTCACTGAAAAGCGCTTCACCACTTACTTTAAGAAGCACTCTTGCCACTTAATAGAACCTTTTGATGTGCCATTTTCATTCATCCTAAAACACCAAAACAACCCAATCAACCAATAAACTAATCCAACTAAATGGTAATTCATATTCTCTCGATACATAATAACATTCTGAAGAACATAATGTCATAAAAATTGCATTTTAAAATAGCCCATCATCTATCCGTCACATTCTGAAAATACTTGTTTGATAAACATTTAACACAACGTAATACTTGCACCCTATCTCTTAAAAGATGCGGAACGAAAGACTTTGTTGCCGCCAAATCTGACAGGAAGAAGAAAAAAAAAAAAAAAACACTTGTAAACTAAATTAGTCCCCTTACTACGGAAATCTAAGGTTAACAATTATGGTTTTAAGTTAAAAAGCTTCAAGACCGTGATCTGTGACGTGAGAAATCAGAGATAAAATAACAATTCTAGCAAAATGGAGATGCATTTATCATTAATAAGGACCTAGCCTAACAAATAAAAAGAAGCATCGAAGTTATTATACTGACTGGGTCTTGGTTCTCATCCTCCAGCCTCCACTTACCTAATCAAGTGAGATTAACAAACTTATTAGTATAAAGGTATATTGATAACAGAGTCTGGATTCAGAAAGGTAACCAAAATTAAGTCAATGAAACCTCTTAAAAAAACGAATCTTGCAATCAAAGTCTGAACCTTTTTTACAATAAAAATTAACCAACTATGGGAGATATCTAAACCTGATATTCGAATGCAACACATAGTCGAATCAGGCCACAAATGCTTAAATATGAAAGGGAGTTCGTATAGCGAGAGGTAAATTTTACTATGTGAATGATACTTTTGTTTCATACCAGCATATCGCTGTGTCATCGAGTCGAATCTTTCCACTCAGAAGCATACTCCAATAGTCACTCGATAATGTTGGCACGTGATGTTCAGGATAGTGATACCCGTCTAATCGCCCCCTCAAATTCCTTTGCGTTTTGTCAACAGGCTTTGTGGAAAGGTTCGCACGCACGATTGCTAGACGCATTGTCACGACAAAAGGAATTCGAGGGGAAGATGAGAACCGGGTAATATCTTAAACATCCCGTCTCAATATTAGCAAATGAAGATTGCACTATTCTACCCAATGGAAAGATTCCAATCGATGACACGACTATTTAGTTGCGTTAGATGCAACGCATTCCGACTGCATACATATGGGCAATTCCAGACAATCGTCAGTTACAAATATGCAGCAATCGTTGCCAAGACTCATGCTCGCGTTAAAGCAAACGCACATGCAACATTACACCTCTTTAAAGGTTCAAATTGTCAGTCAGTGCGCTAAGAAGACAAACCTTATATGCATCAGTTATAACTTCTGTGCATCAATCATAACTTCTGCGCATACAACATTACACCTAAATATAGTTGCGTCATAGACTGGAGTCTTTCCACTTGGGGGTACGTTTCAAACGTCAATCGCCAATGTTGAGACGCGGTGTGCAGGATAGCAAGACCCTTCTACTCGCCCGGTTGAATCCCTTTTGCCATTTCAACGGTTGTTGTGCAAAGGCCTGCACCAGACCTGTTACTAGACTATTGTAACAACGAAAGGATTTCGAGGGGTGATTTAGAACGGAGAAATATCCCAAACATCTCATATCAATATTAGCAAATGACGCATGAAACATTCTACCGGGTGGAAAGATCCCAATCAGTGACACGACAAATCAGGTGGATAAGAGTATACTGCTACCGACTACAAGCGTACCGACAATTCCAATCACTCCCTGCTTACGGAAATGCAGTAACCTATGATCCTGAAAGGTCATATAAGCATATATAAAACATGATAATATTGGCATTCCAAATAGTGTTGTTGCAGTATTAGAGTTAGAACCTGCGGGTACAGCCTTCGTAAGTCATAGAAACACATGGATGTTGACACCAAATGGGGCTCAGATATGCGTATACGATAGCTACAACAGGCTAGCAACATGGCTGCAGCCATACACTCGATATGACTGCCGTGCCACGATGCGCGCAAAGAAAATGTATGTGCTATGGTGAGCATATTATCATCATCGCCAATTGAAAGGGAGAAGACTAAAATTCGTATGCACGATACCGTTTCCATCCAGCACACAGTGGACAAAAGACTATTTCAAAACCTCAGATACATGTATAAAGCAGCGATAACAAGCGACCTACATAACTGCAGTCGTGCGTGTAACATAACTGGCCTAGCACGATGATGCCCAAAAGCATCCCGTCAAAGCTACTGATAATCTTAAAAAGAACAAAGAAACTCAAGTTGAAAATAAATACTTGTAACCACAAGGACTGAAATGGTGTATAAACAATAAGTTAAGCTGCGCAAAAACAAACGCGCAACAAAAACATCCAATACCAGGTCCAAAGAAATCATAATAACAACACCCTAAATGCATGCCAGATCTCAGCGACCTTAAAAATTCCCTCCCAGATGAGTTAAGGTATATAAAATTCTGGAACGGTATGGAAAATGAAGAGACAAACCACTGTGTATACGTTACAATAAGAAAGCCGAGTAGATATAAGCCCACATCCACGAAAAAGAAGGCCAGTCCCAAAAAAACCGACAGTTAAATTATCTAGGAGGTGACCCGACCCGTTTTCATTGCTTTCTTTTTTTTTGCCCACTGAACGTGGCTAATATACGATTACCGACTGTTAGGAATTAGAAATTCCATGTGAAGTGTCGGTCACTCCAACTATAGACTAGCACAAGTTAGCTCGTAGACATATCGTTATTTACTAGTTATATAGTTAGTTATTTAGTTTAGTGTAACACCGTGGAGGACGAACGAGTCTTTACCCACTGTATGCCTGATCCACAGTCCGAAGGAGGACGAGTAGTATGTAACTATAAATACCCTCTACCTCCCAAGGTAGAGGGTTGGACCTTTCACTCAATCTAACCTTCTTTCTTTGTTTACTTTCTCTCTCTAGAAAGGCTCCCATCTTCCACTTTCTCTCTCTAAACTCATATTATTCGAACCATATTTGTGATTGTTTGTGTGTTTGTGAAATCCAACATGTAACAATTGGTATCAAGAGACAAGGTTTGATCATCCCTCTTACATGTTCTTGGATTTCTAGTGGTTTTATATGGTTTTTGGGTTTGAAAGAGTTTAGAGTTAGTTGCATTATTTGGACCATTTCTTGCGTTAAAGTTTGGATTTTGATTATACTTTTGTGTTTAGAATCATCATAAGTGCTTAGGTTTTGATTTGGAAAGCTTGAATCACTGTGGTTGGGCTTGTTTTGGATAGAAAAGAGTTGTATGTAAGTTTTTCTACCTAGCGACTTGAGTCTCGGAGTATTTTTCTTCGTAGCGACTTGCTTTGTAAGTTTGCAGCAACTTGTAGTTGAAGTGGTAGCGACTTGAGCCCTAGCGACTTGTCTATTGAGACAAGGCGACAAACAGTACTGTAGGATATTGGATTTCACATACACATCAAACCATAACACAAAGTAGGCGTATAAGTGGAATTCTAGAGAGAGAAAGTTAGAGGTTTAGGGAACTTTAGTGAGAGAAAGAAAATTCTTATTATGAGCTCCAACTCTCTACCTTGGAAGGTAGAGAGTATTTATAGTCTTACAATAAAACGCCACACAACGGGCTGTGGATCAGGCATACAGTGGGTAAAGACCGTCCGTCCTCCACGGTGTTACTAAACTAAATACTACTTAACATAGAAGTACTATGACTACGAGCTTTCTAACGATTACATATACTTGAGGTGACCGACTCTTTAATACCTGGAATTTCTAATTCTTAACAATCTCCCCCTAAGGGAGGTCACCTCAAACATATACTAAAATGACATTGAATACAATCGGATATTACATTAACAATTGATCTTGCATTCTTGATGTAGTACTTTGCTCCCAAGCTCGTAGTCATTGATTCCACTCATTGCATGTTTGGTTAATCCAAGTGGAGGTCTTTTTACGATCCACGGTGATAATAATGTTGAGCCAGCTTTTGAGATCATCAGCTAGTAGAAAATCTCCGATACATCCATTGTGGTGTTGGTATTATGTGATGTTGTGACTTTCGGACCGACATGCTCACATTCTGGATCATGATATCTTCTCATCGAGTATCGGAAGCTTTCGCTGATTCATGATATTGGCGGCCAGAGCGTAAGCATGGAGTTAGATTATCAGAGTCATTGATGCACCAATCATGATTTCTTTCGATATGAATGTGTTGTGTGAGCATGCGGCTGATTGACAGCTCCATTCGATCACGAACGCCGTGTACCGCATAAGACAATTAGACAAAGCGCGCGAAAGTGTCTTTGATCACTTTCGATGAATTGAGGTATCGCCTATTGTCCTCGTTGATCGCTACGCAACGCTCGCGATCGTATAATTTCAAGAATTTCCTACAAGGGTTTCAGTCGCTAGGCCGTTTCAAACCGAACGCCTCAAAGAAGACAACACGGAGCGGTGCCAATTTAAGTCCACGATTGATGAAAAGAGATTTGAAAAACAATCGTGTATTGCTCAATAGAAATTGTTTTGCAATATAACGAAGGTTTTAATGAAAATCAATTATCAATTATAAAACACCTTTTGAATTGAAAAATTAGTACACGGTCGACGCGCTAATGAAAAGAGTTTTAAAGCACAAAGACCGGTTTTTCAAAGGTATCCGTCAATCCATAACCTGAACCAGGATTGATTAAAAAGAATGAATCGCCCCATTGTTTCTGTTCAGTTGTCACATGGTTGATCTGTATAATAGATCTCACATGCCACCTACCAAGAGCTTGTTAGATGTTGGCTCCGTAGCTTTCCATCTTCATTGTGAATATGTTTGCATATCACTTTCGGATGTTCGGCAATACCACAAGGATAATGCATAGGACTTATAAGATATAATCTCACATTCCACATTGTGTGAAACTGTGAGTCTTCAAGGATAATGTGTCCTAATGAGATTTATAGATGATCTCGTGGCTCTAGACTCAATTTGTGCATTTTTGGATCCTATATCGGAGACTAGGGAGAGGGTCTCCTTCTTCAATATCAACAATCTCTAAGAGAAAGTCGATAGATAATGTAGGTTCCCTTGTGAGAATGAAACAAGCCCTTTTAAGAGGAACTTGAGTAGCTTGGGAAGTTTAGCAGCGGCCATCGGGTCCATGACGCCTTGTCTTCAATAACGGAGTTACCTAAGTAACCACCAAGGCGATGTATTGAACCCGCTTCCGCCCTAAGGTTGAATTGTTGGAGGGCTATTTCTTTTCACCCTTTTCACATTCAATTTTTTTCATTCTTCAACCTTCTTGCTTACCGAGACTTCATAACTAGAACCTTGTTGTTTATTCCAAAGATTAGCTGCCTCCCCAAGACTTTCCCCGTATCTCACTTTTCTCCTTTTTTCAATATGTAAAGGACTCTACACCTAGTGGATTGTCAGCGGTAGATCCCTCCGGCTCTGGCGGGATCATGGAACCAATACTAACCTTATCATCATTATATCACCGCATAAAGTAAAAGTTGGTGGTCGGTCATTTGGTATTGTTCATCCCGCCATAGGAACCAATTGAAAACCATTTGAAAATCAATCCAGCATGTTTTGTGATTTATTATCAAAGCATTTTGTACTGATAATTTTTGATATTTTTAGAAGAAGAACTCCCCAACATGTAATATTTGAAATAGTTTACCACACGGAGGCAAGAGAAAGAATTAACTTCTTTGATTACCATTTTCTAAAAATATCAACATCACTTCCCTAATCGAATCAAGTAGATAAAGCATTTTGGGGAAGGATGAGGTTTTCATGATTTTGCTCCCCTCAATATGTTCTCGAGATTTGAAAAGATTTTTGCACATACTAGAGGGAACATGCACATTGAGATAAGTGATCACGTTTCAAATCATAGGTTTAAGATAGATGCTCCTCCTCAACATGTGCATGGAAAATTTGAAATCGTTTGTCACATGTGGGAAGGAGAGCTTGTACATCCTTATAAAACCATTTACCGAATTATCGGTTTAAATCCAATTTAAATCACACATTCTCCCCCTATCACAATTATCAAATCATTTGAGATTTGTGATCTTTATAGATTTAAATTGATTTTGAAAGCTTTTGAGGAGAATTGTGACTTGATTATGAAAGCGCTTTAACTGATAAGGATCTGATTTTGAGATTTTAAACTCCATTGGTTAAACATGCATGATTATCTTTTGGAAACAATTGAATGCCAAATAACTTTTTAATTTAATTGAAATCATTCTCCCTCAATCAATGACATAGGTTGTTGATTGAGAGATAGATATTTTGACAACTAAGTCCATGATTATCAAAATAGAGTCAGTTATTTTTTCATACAATTCGTTTTCGCTAGATAAATGTTTTTTAGAATAAGACATGGAATTTTGAAAATATGATACAAGATGGCTCTGTTCTTTCTTTTTGACAAGCGGTTCACCGACATGACAATAAACCATATTTTTCTCTTTCTCCATTTTTTAAGAATTCGAAGCAACATCTAAAGTCCGTGTCATTATTTGAATGACGCTGACAAAGATAGATATTATCGAACCGAAAAACATGACAAATTGACAATATTTTTGAAGATTCTTCAATTTTCTGATTTTTATGGATTTTGAAAGTTTTATAATTTTGTATTTTGTTTTTCGAATAAATATTTACAAGAGATAGATGAGTATAGACACTTTACTCCTCGCCTTCTTCCCCGGACGCTTTGAGTGCGGTTGAAGGCTTTTCATGCCTAGTCGAGGAAGTATGAACTCAAAACGTTCTCTTGGAAGAGCTTTGGTGAAGATGTTCTAACCGATATTTAGACCTCACAAAATATAGTTCCACCACACCTTTTTCCACTTGTTCCCCGATGAAATGATGATTAATGTCGATATGCTTAGCTCTTGAGTGTTGAACCTTATTGCATGAAAGAGCAATAGCACTTTTATTATCACAAAGATAGAGGATTTTGTTAAATACAAAGCCATAGTCAAGCAATTGAGATCTCATCCAAAGGATTTGAGCACAACAAGATGATGGCTATGTATTCTACTGTAGAGGAAATAGAAGTACTCATTTGCTTCTTTGAAGACCGTACCACAAGCTTATCACCCAAAATCGAGCACCTCCGCACGCATTTACTGCAGTATCTTGACATCCCGATGATCGCAGACTGCGATAGGCCGTTAGGACATACCGGTGTCCTTCGTGCCAAAGTCCCATATTGATGGTCCTTGGAGATACCGAAGACCTTTGCGACCAAGCTTAGTAGTTAGAAGCTTAGCACGGTATTAGCACACATGCAAACAACGTAACAAGATGTCCGTCTACTAGTTGAGGTACATCGGTTCCAATCATATTACCATTTTCGCCGTCAAATCACATCCCAGTGGTCCTCATCTAGTTTGTTCGATCAATCATGGGAGTGTCAAAGGTCACTTGAATCAAATCCAAATTTCTTTAAGATCCATATTTTAGATTGATTTATGAAAATGCCTCCGGGACTTTGTGAAATTTGTAGTCCCTAGAAAAATGACATTTGTCCCATCATTGACATTTGAAATTTTGAACTCATTTCATTTGAAAACGGTCACACTTCATTGGGGTCGCGAGGCAAAAATGATATCATCAATATAATTTGAACATGAATTAAATGTTTGCTCGACTTTCAGAACAATGTTGGATCAACCTTCCTTGTGAATCCTGTAGATAGAAGAAACTTTGATAGCGCATCATACCATGCCCCTCGGAGCTTGCTTTAAACCATACGAGCCTCTTCAAATGATAAACGGGTAGGATGTTCGATTCACAAAGCCTTCAAAGCTATTACAGACTTCTTTAAGATCTCTTTCGTGAATGCCATTTCACTTCCCATTTGATAGACTACCATGTTCTTACTTGCGACATTAAAAAAGATTCTAATTGCCTCGATTCTAAGCAATAGAGCAAAGATTCTTCAAAGTCTATACCTCCTTTGATTGGTATCCTTTAGTGCAACTAATCGAGCCTAGTTCTTCAACACATCACCATGCTCATCAAGTTTCACTTTGAAGATCCATTTTAGAGCAATAATCATAGCATTGATTGAGTACTAACTCCCATACATCAAGTCGATCAAACTCATGAATTTCTTCTTGCATGGCATTGAACCACCTATCTTCATTCATGGCGGTTTTGACATCTTTTGGTTCGATCTTAGAGAGTACGGAGTTGAAGAAGCATCACAAGGCATCGGCTGCAAGTTGTTTTCGCTGGATACCGGACGAAAAGGATTTCCAATGATGTTGTCTAATGGATGATCGTGAGTCCATTTTCCGAGGTGTTCATGTGGTAGTTGTTGAGGGATCTGGGCGAAGAGTCGATGTCTCCAAGAAGATGGTTCGATGAAGATTCAAGAGCAAATATGTTTTCAAGCGGAGCATCTTCAGGAGTAGCAAAGGGATTAACTTCATCATTAATGCCAGAAACAGTTCCATGATGTACATTTGAAGAATGATGATTTGTTGATGAGATCAGGATCGGCAGCAGCTTCTTGACTTAATGATATTGAGACTGAGGATTGACTTCATTCACAGAATATGAATGACTTGTTGTAGGAATCGACACCTCATTAGTACATGGATCATAAAGTTCATCAAACATAGGATCAAACAATTTCTTTAAATCATCTTCGGATGGAGGTACATATGGAGTTTCTTGAGAAAAGTTTGGAACAAGGGATGAACCAATGGGACTGCTTTTGAAGTACGGGTTCAATCGATTGTCCAGAGCCATTTGACCGGCCATCATCAAACGTAACGTAATTGTTTCCATGATATTTCGGTTTTTTTGTTGTAGATTCTGTACCTTTTGTTTGGTGCATACCCTACAAATATTCCAATGTCTCCTTTAGCTCTAAGTTTGCCTAAGTCTTGACCCTCATTAGTTGGATAACACAATGCACCAAACACATGAAGGAAAGAGATTAGGTTTTGCTATGGACAAGTTCATATGGAGTTTTCCATGAATAAGTGAATTGAACGATGTAGTATGTAGGTAATATTTCGAGAAACATTGAACCTTGAAAATCAAGATTGTTCTAGCGGTTACAAGAGTTCGATTTCGCCTTTCAATACACACTGTTTGAAGAGTTTGGAACACTTTTGATGGTTGATTTTAATAATGGCCATTCACCGGTCCCAATTCCACCCGTTTTGTAAGCCCAAACCCGTTTTGTTAATTTACATACTATCATCCTGTCAACCTCATCCCGCCAAACCCCAAATCTCAAAATCCATCATTCCCCACAGCGAACTCCAAATTGTACAAACCCACTTGAGTTAGTAGGTTTGGGTTTATGCCACTTCTTGCCTTTCCCCATTCATGTTGAACAAAGATGATCCTTTTCATACTTTAGTCGAGGTAAACCTACAACTAAGTCCTTTTCTAGAGAGATCATTGATGGTGCCAAGTTGGTGATTGAGCACGGCGATGCCATAACCATGACTTTGTTTTGAAGCCTTTGACAACAAGCTGCATTGGAGAAGACTTCATCACATCTTCTATAGAGATGGTGTAAAGATTTGAACCACGAGTTCCTCTTAAAGTTCCTTACCATCAAGTTCTCTAACAAAACAAGTATGTTTTCTGAAGGGTACTTCTAGATCGTAATCACGTAATTGACCTACGAGAACAGATATTGACTTAGATACTCTCGAGATAATATTTATCACAAATAACAACCATAACCAATTGCATCGAAATGATCATTACCGAATCTAACTCGGATGAATTTGCTCACGGTTCATGAGCCACTTCACGGTCTCGGCCATATGTTTGGAATACCGAGTCCAAAATACCCGAACGATTGGAACGACCAGCTGAACACGCATAAGAATGGATAACCGGATAATCGGGATCCCCATGTAAGAATGGGTTCCACTTCGTTAGTAACAAGTGGTGGAACACCCACATCGTAAATAGAAACATCCATCGGCGAAGCACGGAATCATTGGGAATAGATGCAATGTCGGGTGTTCAGATTTGAGCTATTCAAAGTATGTTCACTTCTTAGGGAATAGTTCTACCAAGAGGCATCCATTTTCTAGCGGCATAATCTTAGCGGTTTGAGAGCAAAACTAATTGTTCTTATGGCCAAAAGGTATCCAATAATAACCTATCTTTATAAAAGTTCTTCCAAGGGTTTCCACTGCTTAACAATCTTTCGCTTTTTGCCTTTTGGCTTTTAGCGCA
>OU343225.1:135163805-135318437 GCA_910596185.1 Chrysanthemum makinoi
TCATTTAAAGACTTCTTAAGATCAGCGATCGACTGACCAACAACCTGTTCATTTTTCATCTTGGGATTTCATGAAATTGCTTCAATAACTCATCGGATGATGAATGCTTGAGGTCTTGGAGAGATTCGAGGGTCGGATGTTTGATTATGACCTTGTTGTTGAAAATTCCCTTGATTATGATTCTCATTTCCCTGAAATTGATTCCCTCGATTGAAGTTGTTTTGATGAAGGTTCCCTTGATGCTGGAAACCTTGATTGGGTCGGATAAAATTACCTTGGTTTTGATAACCTTGGTTCATTCTAGGTTGATTCGATTCGGATTACTATGTTGATTCGGTTAAAACCGGGTGGTGCACGATAAGTGTTAGCCGCGGTAGTTTGGTTCATTCGAGGGCGGTATTGATTACCTCCTCGATGTGAAGTACCGGCTATAGCATTGGCTTCAAACGGACTACCATCGGTGGCGATCGATTGTAGTATGCATGAGGACCACCACAAGTAACACAAACTTCAACTCTCTTCACTTCACCATGTGTGTTTGAGTAGTGACTTTCTTTTGGTTAGCAAGAACCAAAGCTTGAACAATATCCGTGAGTTTGTCAATCTTAGCATCGGTGCTAGATGTACTCACGAGTTTAGAAGTAGAAGGTCGGCGTGGTAGAGATTGATATGTCTTTGTCTGGAAAGGGCAGACCTGGACTTGTTTTCAATGATTTGTAAGGCTTCTTTTGTGGTTTTGCTAAAATTACCTCAGTGGAGGCATTTAAAGAGTCTTGGTCACCTTGAACGGACCATTGTAAGTATCCATTTGCATTAACTTCGGTAAAACCATGATGCGGACACTAGCGGGCAATTCTTTATAACGATCCCATGCCTCCCCGAATGATTCATCAAATCTCTGTGAAAATTTCATTATCTCATTCTTAAGACTTGTGGTTCGGGATGGAGGATAGAACTGGATTAACAAACTTGGTAACTAGATCCTCCCATGTCTCAATTGAACGAGGGGGTTGTTTCTCAAGCCAATTCGGGCTTGTCCTCTAGAAAATGGAACAGAAGAAGCAATAGCTTCATGTGGGACATTCTTGTACTTGATGGTAGATGCAATCTTGTTAAAACATCGAATGTGTGCATGAGGATCATCCCGCTCAAAACCATAGAATTGGCTCTGGGTTACTAGATTAAGCAACCCGGTTTTGAGCTCAAAGAGTATCAACCCACGATGCATTTGGAACAACAATGGCATCTCCGTAACCCTCAATGGGTGCTTGGAGAAGCTCATTCATAGGCTTGTCTTACGCCATTTTAACCGAGGGGGTGGTGGTGGTAGGCGTTCCTCGATTGCGGTGAAGGAGCGAGCACGTCCTCGTCTCACGAGGAATCTTGCCAAGTTCGAAAGTGGACTTGTAGAACGGAAAGACGAGTCATGCTAAGTTTAAAAATCAATTTTCAAAACAAATGCGAGGCAAAACGACAAGTGAACTTAACCAATAATCACAAATGAAATGGCTTCTTTGAAAAAGGTACACCAAATCACAAGGAAGGCAAGTTTTAAATCTGTTGTTCGGGAACTTATTATGGTTACACCCCGTTAGTAGGTGTACTGCCTTGATTTGCGGTGGTTGATTTTTATGTATATTAAGTACCACTGAAAAGACGTAGGTATGATTTGTGCAAAGGGTTTAAAACTTTTGACAATATTTTTGGTATCGTTTCGTTTAACCAAATCGTTATTTCTTTAGAATCACCTCAAAAACACAAGCTAGAAAACGTTCACGATTGTTTTGTTGTTTTATACTGTTTTGGGTTTTAACACTTTAGGAAAGTGTTAATGAACTTTTGATTTATATTAACTTTACAGAAACTTTTACAAACTGTGGTATATGTGCAAATGCAGTGCAAAAAATGCTTAGAACACGCTTCTGACCTCCCGGCAGCGGCCAAAATTTGATTGGTGCAAAACAATCAAGTTATATCACACAAGCTAGCCACTTGTGAATGGCTGACCGTAATAAACTTAAAACAGCTCAAACACCAAATGCAATTAAGATCGAGGAGAATATAGGGAATTCTGGGTCGTTAAGTCCCCTGGGAGGATGAATGGTGTATAAACACTTGATCAGATGATAGAATGATCACTAAGGATAGTGATCAGTAAGGTTTTTGATGGATAATTACCTAAAGAAAAGATTAATAAATTACAGTGCTTAAATGCAAATTAAAAGAAATTAAAAGATAAAATATATTAAATAAACGCTATCACTATTTTTACAATGATGTTTTTATGATTTATAAAATAAAATGACTTAAATAAACTATTTAAACTAAAATGTAAACTTAAATTATTTAAAAACTAGATTTAAAATGAAAACGTCGTTATTTTATAAAATTCGCAGCAGTCATAAGCAAAACGTAAAATTTATAAAATAAAAGTCCTACAAGTGTAAAACAATTTTATTACGTACTATATGACAAAAGAAAATTTTAGAAAAAGATTTATATTTTTTAGACTTTTATATATTTTATTATGAATTAAATACTAATCTAGACTAATTAAATGTTTAAAAATATTAAAACTAATCGGAAAAATCAAAACTTTTTAAAAATACTTTATACTAATACCAAACTAAGAAAAATGAAAAGGATGAAAAAGCTGGTTCAAATAAGCTGGAAATAAGCAATTAAGCTCGTATAAGCTTATTGTGGAAACAAAGCTTATATATTAAATATGCAAATGAAAAGAAAAAAAGACCTAGGGCAGTTGGTGTGTGTGTGGTGTGGTGAGCTAGGTGGCCAGGGTTCGAATCCCAGCAACTCCTTTTTGCTACTATTTTATTTTTTTGATTTTCTTTTACAAACTTGTTAAGCTACTTAAAATAAGCACTTTTCAAAACTACAACTTTTATTGAAAACTGCTAATAAGCTCTGTTTTGAGCTTTTAATCTCAACGATGGGCAAATTTGGAAGTAAGCAAAAGATTAAGCTAATTCATAAGCTAGCAAATTAAGCAAAGTAAATTGGAATAAGTTTAAACTAATGATAATAAACTAATATGACTACTGAGAAAGCTTAATATCTTAAAAATAAGCACTTAACAACTCTAAATAAGCACTAGCTTATCTATTTGCACAGGACACTGTTTTTAATTACTATGTACTTTTAAGCTTATATTTAAGTACTATAATAAGCTAGAAAATGAAATAGAACACTGAGACTAATAAGTTGACCAGTTAAGCTTTCCAAAAAGCTAAATTACAAAGTTTGGCTTACTCTAATAAGCTTGTGAGAAGCTTATGAAGAAAGCGAAAAACCTTGGGTAGCTTGTACACAAGAAATGGTCAAGATAAAAAAACACTTAGCAGGCTTATTAATTAAGCTAGAGATTGAAAAGCTAAACTTGGAACTTTGAGATAGCTAGGTGAGCTTCTCAAAAAGCTAAAGAACACAAGCTTATACTCATTAATGAGCTCTGTAAGAGCTTGTGAAATGGGTATACAAATCTGTGCACAGGGCACTCTTTTTGACAAGGGACTCAAAAGAAACTATGAAATAAGCTGTTAATAAGCTAAGTAGAAGTTAACTATTATTTTTATAATTTAGTTTAGCAGTTAAATATTACTATCCCAAAAGGATTTAAGCTAAAACTTAATATTGAATCCTACACAAATTTATTCATTTTATTCAAAAACTGCTTAAATGATATTTTGACTTTTTAATGAAAACTAATAAGTTGACTTTAATGAACTTATAATTGATTCTATGGACTTATTATGTTGTAATAAGCTGTAATAAGATTATCTAGAGCTATACTAACAACTTTTAAGCTTGCAAAATGAATTTGACAATTCAAAATCAACATTGAACTGTTAAGGGTAAGATTTGGAATTTGACTTTTATTCAAACAAGGACTGGTTTTCTTGTTTTACATGAGCTAAATAGACCAAAATATGACACAGAACAATCAAAACCAAAAGGATAGAACACCTTTCTTCTTGTTAACAAATCACGGTAAACAAGCCTTTATGAGACTGTGTTGGTGTTTTTCAAAGCAAATGAGTAATTCAGACCATGCTAGTGATTCACAACCTTGTATAATCATGTAATAAGACTGAACAAGTATGAAACAACAGTACTATCCACAAAAAAACTCAAGTATGGTACTTATACTAGTTTAAGCTGTTAAAAATAAAAATTTTATAAACTACAAATTCTAATGAACTAACAACTGGTTTTATTGTTTAATTATGATTAACTATAACTAATAAACACAAGCATACCAATATTTTAAGCTAAATAACACATAACAGTGAGATGAATAAAATGGAACTAGGCTTACAAGATTGGATCCAAGTGAACAATGGAAGGGTACACAAACATACCTATAGCTTCGAAGCTCTATACCAAAGGCCATCACTATATTTTCTCCAGCTTTCTTGTATGTTTCACCATTGATTTTTATTTTTCTTTATTTTTCTTGGTATTTTTGTGAATTTTCGTTTTAATACTAAACAGTTTTAGAGTTTCTAAGCTTGAATAAGCTTTATAAGAGCTTACATAGGCTATATCAGTCCATAATAACATCTACAAACAACCTTTGATCATTCATGAGATTTTTCAAATAAGGAAAATTTATAATCAAGAGATATAACTTATCTTTGAATTAATGTTTCACAAATACTTTATTATAACATAAAACTTGAAATCTGAGTTTTAAGATTAAAACATACACAGGAATTGAAATTTTAGCTAAAACGACTTAATAAAATGAAAATTACACTAGAGATATCTTCACTCTGCTTCCCAATCCTTCTTTATAGACTTTTGAGGCTCTTTGTATGCCTCTGAATCTTTCCCACCTCAATCCAACCATTGGATTGGTCAAAGCAATCATATACGTCCATGTGGAGATTTTGGCGCCAAAATCCTCTTTAGCAGGTTTTTTCAATTAATGGGTCTTGGATGGTGTGTGGAGGTGGAGGGGTAGTGGGTAGACAGGTGTAGGAATGGTGAGGTGGAGAGGTGGGCAGTGGTGGTGAAACCACGGTAATTGGGATCTTGATGTGGTGGGAGGATTCACATTAATAGGCTGGTTTTTATTTAAACATTGGTTTTGGTTTGGATATTGGGCTTGGGTTGGCTGGGTAGGGTATTGGGCCAAGGCTGGGTTAAAGGATTGGATTTGGGTATTAATAATAAAAGGGTCCGGTTTGGTTTGTTAGCTAGTTAACCACAAGGACCAAAAATGTAATTGGCCAACTCCAAGGATGAACCTGTCACTAATCCAAAATTACCACAAGGACCAAACATGCTTAAATATAATAAACTAAGGACATACATGTATTTTATTTTCCATTTAAAATGTCCAAGGGGTCTTTTTATGTCATTTTTGAAACTTAAGGGACCAAACATGTAATTTTCAAAAGTTCACTATAAGGACCAATTTTGTCATTTATAAATAGTACAAGGCTTATTTTTTTTGATAAATTTCCATTTTTAAATTCACCAAGGACTATTTTTGACATTTTTCAAAGTTTGGGACTAAAGTTGTCATTTTGTAAATTTTAAACTTTAAAGGGTTTATTTTGACAACTTTTGAATCCATGGACCTTAAATGACATTTTACAAGTTTTGAATTACCAGGGACTAATTTTGACAACTTTTGAAACTTGGGGGACTAAAAGTGCCAATTATGCAAACTTGATCGCGTTTTTCACTGTTTTTTGGTATTTTTTTGCATTTAAAACACATAAAACACTTGTTTGTGATATTTTCATCATTTTGAAGCATTTCTAAGTGTTTTCAGATGTTTTTGCAGTCTAGATGGTACAAAATTAGTGATATTTAGACACTCATAAAAAACATTTGTCTTTTGGTGACAAACATTTGTTTTAAGAATCAGAGCATGAGATTTGAAAATAAGATAAAGCATGGCTCTGTTCTTTCCTTTTAAACGGGTTCTTGCACGAAATGACAATAAACCACCATTTTCTCTGTTTTTTTTTTTTTTTTTAAAGCAATTTATGTATATTCGAAGAACATCTAAAAACCCGTGACATTCTTTGAATGTCAACACAAAGTCCGTAGAGGATATCGAATTAAGAAAAACATGACAAAATAACAATATTTTTGGGATTTTTCAAGATTTTCTAATTTTTATGGATTTTGAAAATTATATATTTTTCTATTTTTTTTCTTTTTGAGGTTTTTGTAATTTTGTTTTTTAAAATATATACAAGAGAGATAGATGAAGAAAAGCCTTTACTCCTCGTCTTCCTCTTGAAGGCGTTTGAGTGTTTCCGGTTGAAAACTCTTTAGACCAAGTCGTGAAAGGATAAACTCAAAACGTTCTCTAGGAAGAGCTTTGGTGAAGATGCCTGCTAACCGGTATTCAGTCCTCACAAAATAGAGTTCTACCACACCTTTTTCCACTTGTTCTCGAATGAAATGATGTCGAATGTCGATGTGCTTTGCTCTTGAGTGTTGAACGTTGTTGCAAGAGAGAGCAATGGCACTTTTGTTATCACAATACAGAGAGGATTTTGTTGAATTCAAAGCCATAGTCAGATAATTGGGATCTCATCCATAGGATTTGAGCACAACAAGATGACATGGCTATGTATTCACCTCTGTAGAGGATATAGAAGTACTCATTTGTTTCTTTGAAGACCAGCTCACAAACTTATCACCCAAAAACGAGCACCTCGGACGTGCCGGCGTGTATCTTGACATCTGCATGGTCAGCATCTGCATAGTGAAACATACGTTACCAAAGTCCCATGTTGATGGTTCCTTGGAATACCGAAAGACCCGTTTACCGCTTCAAGGTGTTCTTTTGGTAGGCTTAGCACGGTATCTAGCACACATGCATCAGCGAACGAATATAGGGTCTCTCTGGCGTGAGGTACATCAGGGGATCCAATCATACCGATATTTCGTTTGATCTACCATGATCCTGAGTGGTCCTCATCCATTTGGTACGCTCCCACCATGGGAGTGTCAGCGGTGTCACAAGTGTCAAATCCAAATTTCTTTAAAATTTCATTTGCATATTTAGATTGATTGATAAAAATGCCTCGGGACTTTGTGAAATTTGTAATCCCAAGAAAAATGACATTTGTCCCATCATTGACATTTGAAATTTGGAGCCCATCTCCTTAGAAAAACGGTCATTCATTGGGGTCAGTCGAGGCAAAAATAATATCATCAACATAGATTTGAACATAAATTAAATGTTTGCCGACTTCTGGTGAACAATGTCGGATCAACTGCTCCTTTGCTGAATCCAGTAGATAGAAGAAACTTTGATAGCGTATCATACCATGCCCTTGGAGCTTGCTTCAAACCGTAAAGAGCCTTCTTCAAGCGATAGACATGAGTAGGATGCTCTGGATTCACAAAACCTTCAGGTTGGCTGACGTATACGACTTCTTTAAGATCTCCGTTAAGAAAAGCCGTCTTTACATCCATCTGATAGACTACCATATTCTTACTTGCAGCATTAGCCAGGAAGATTCTGATTGCCTCGATGCGTGCAACTGGAGCAAATGATTCTTCAAAGTCAATACCCTCCTCTTGACGGTATCCTTTTGCAACCAATCTAGCCTTGTTCTTTAATACATCACCATGCTCATCAAGTTTTACTTTGAAGATCCACTTTAGAGCAATGATCATAGCACAGTCAGGAGCAGGTACTAATTCCCATACATCTAGTCGATCAAACTCATGAATTTCTTCTTGCATGGCATTGAACCAGCTGTCTTCATTCATGGCAGTTTAACGTCTTTTGGTTCGACCTTGGATAGGCAGGAGTTGAAGAAGCACCATAAGGCATCAGTTGCAAGTTGTTTCAGGAGTGGATCTGGACGAGAGGGATTTCCAATGATGTTGTCCAATGGATGATCATGTGTCCATTTTCTAAGGTGTTCATATGGTTGTTGTTGAGGCTGAAGTAGCGAGTCGATTTCTCTGATGAAGATGGTTCGATGATGGTTCAGGAGCAAATATGTTCTCAAAGGGAGCATCTTCATGGTAGCAAAGGGTTATCTCCATCATAGGTGCCAGAAACATTTCCATGATGTACACTTGATGATTGATGGATTGATGAGAGTGAGTGATCTGCAGCAGGAGCTTCTTGACTCAATGACATAGAAACTGAAGGGTTAACTTCATTGACAGGGATAGGAGCAGCCTCTGTTGATGGATTTGACAAATCATTAGCAATTGGCTCATAGTGTTCATCAAACATTGGATCAAACAATTTCTTCAAATCATCTTCTGAAGGAGGTACATAAGGAGTTCTTTGTGAAGTTGTGTACAAGAGTAGAACTGATGGGACTACTTGATGAAGGTTGAGATGCGGGTCCAGAACGGGTTGTCCGGAGCCATTTGACCCGTCAGCTCATCGAACGTAACGTGAATTGTTTCCATGATATTTCGGGTTCTTTTGTTGTAGATTCGGTATCCCTTTTGTTTGGTGCATATCCTACAAATACTCCAATGTCCGCTTTAGCTTTAAGTTTGCCTAAGTCTTGACCCTCATTAGTTGGATAACACAATGCACCAAACACACGAAGGAATGAAAGATTAGGTTTTCGATTGTGGACAAGTTCATATGGAGTTTTTCCATGAGCAGTGTGAATTAGGGATCGATTTTGAGTGTAGCATGCGGTGGCAATGGCTTCAGCCCAGAGAAACATTGGAACCTTTGAGTAAATCAGCATTGTTCTTGCCGCTTCCACAAGAGTTCGATTTCGTCTTTCAACTACACCGTTCTGTTGAGGAGTTCGTGGAACACTTCTTTGATGACTGATTCCAACACTTTCATAAAACTCACTAAGTTCTTTATTAACTAACTCAGTTCCATTGTCGTTCGGATGATGATTCGACGGTTTTGTTAAGTCGAACACCAGTTGTTTGATAAGTTTGATGATGATATCTTGAGTTTCATCCTTTGTCCTTAAGAACTTAACCCAAGTAAATCGAGAGTAATCATCAACCACAACTAACACATATTTCTTCCCAAAAATATTCTGCACTCTCATGGGTCCACATAAATCCATGTGAATGGTATGAAGAACTTCCATAACTGAGTTTGTAGGTTTGGGTTTGTGGGCATACTTCTTGCTTTTTCCCAATTGGCATGCTGAACAAAGATGATCCTTTTCATACTTTAGTCTAGGTAAGCCTATTACTAAGTCCTTTCTGGAAAGATCATTTATGGTGCCGAAGTTCAAGTGATTGAGACGACGATGCCATAACCATGACTTTGTTTTGAAGCCTTTGACAACAAGCAAATTGGAGAAGACTTCATCATATCTTCGATAGAGATGGTGTATAGGTTTGAACCACGAGTTCCTCTTAAAAGTTCTGAACCATCAAGTTCTCTAACGAAACAAGTATGTTTTCTGAAGGCCACTTCTAGATCAGAATCACATAATTGACCGACAGAAAATAAGTTATGACCAAGACCTTCAACGTAATATACCCTGGAGATTACACTATCACCAACAACATAGTCTCCATAACCCATAATTGCAACGAAATGATCATTCCCGAATCTAACAGTCCCGATGAATTTACTCACGAAGTTCATGAGCCGCGACGGTCTCCAGTCATATGCTTGGAACAGCCTGAGTCCAGGTACCACAGAAAGATTTGAACGATCTGCAGTTGAACACAGACAAGAATGGATAACTGGATAATTGGGATCCCCATGCAAGAATGGGTTCCATTTGGTTAGTAACAATGATTGGAATATCCACATCGGAAGTAGAAACAATGGAATCATCAGGATTGATGCAGTGCTAGTGTATGTATTTGACCTATTCAAAGTATGTTCACTTCTTAAAGGAATAGTTCTACAAGCAGGCATCCATTTCCTAATGGGCATTGATCTAGATAATTTAGGGCACATCTCATTAAGATTGAATTTACGGCCAGTAGGTATCCACTGATAACCTATGTTACTAAATTTTCTTCCTGTAGGTTTCCACTGTTTTCTAACCTTCTTTCGCCTTTGCTTTCTAGCCTTCTTAGCTTGATTTTTGGCATTAACAATCTTAACAGGGCATTTAACAGCATTAATCAAATCATTCACACCACATTCATGATCAGTAACAGAAATCAAACATTCATTACATGTTTTGCAAGTAGTAGAAGTGAATTAATTACATACGCTTAAAGCTAATACTAGAATCAACGATTCGTTTATTCAATTCAACTTAAAGTTCCTAGGGTGGTCTTCTACTTTCTTCCATTGACACTCTTAGCTTGCGGTCCTATCTTGCTTGTATTGCCGAGAGCACTTGCCTTGAAGGGAACATTATGGGTTTTGCTACCTCTTGCACTTAGGTTTAGAAGTCTTTGGGATCTGAACTACTTGAAGGCACATTGAAGCTCACATGCTTAACTTTAGGCACTGAGTGAGGCATATCAAGATTGGCATTCTTAAAGTCAGGCATAGAACAAGGCATCAACTTTTATCCTTCTACCATCGGATTTAGGACATGTTGCTCTTAAACATTCTAACAGCTCTTGAGATCGTTTGGCCTGAATGCAAGCAAACCTAATTTCACTATCAAGTGGCTTATTTATGAAATCCTCTTCTACAATGAGACATTCTAGACTATCCTTAAGGTGACGAAATAGTTATGACACAAGTTCATTATTTCTAAGATGAGGAGGAATGTATTAACAGTCACAGTATATTTGCGATCGCAGATGACTTTGATGCAACATTCTCATTAAGACAAGTGGCATTTTCCCTTTTCCGACTCTCTCAGATTCTCAATTTCCTTTTGTAAAGACGTTATTTTTCGTTGTTCTTGTCACGAGTGACTTTCATTGAATCATATAACTCTTTAAAGTGTCGTTTAACTTTTCATTTTCTTCTAGAAAACTCTCATTTTCCTTTTGTAAAATAATAACCAAGTTTTGAAGATGAAAAGTTAAGAACACAGAATCTAAAGGAGGAGGCATTTGGGAGCCTGTCACATTGTTCTTTTCACCCTTTAATTGTGATTTGGCTTTCAACTTTCTGATCGTGTTACAATGAGCTTGAATCTGTTCATCACGTTTGTTTATTTCAAAAAGTGCATCAAACTCTGGAACATTTGAGGATGTCTTGATGTTTGAGGTTTTAACATTTTCTTTGAGATGTTGATATTTTAGTTGCAAATCAAAATGTTCAACTTCTAGCTTAGAAAGATGTTTTACCAAATTATCGTGATCATCCTGATCAATTTTCTCATTTAGTTTAGAGTTTTTGTTTTCAAGCTCAATGACACGATCATGGGAAACTTTCAAAGCAACATTTAATTCATGAAATTGAGAAGCAATAATAGAATGCTTAGTAATAAAACACATCTTGAGCCACACAACTCAATACTAAGTTCTCATTTAAGATATGCAGATTCTTCCTTTCAATTTCATTATATTTGAGTTCCCGTTCATAATCATTAACCTCAACTATCATTGCATCAAATTCCTTTTCCATTTCTTTAATATCTGAGTCTATCCCCTTTTGAAGACTCTCAAATTGACCTTTTAATTGTTTAAAGAAAGGCATGACCTCAGTTAAATAGCATTCTTTAGTTTGCTCAAAACCCTCTCCCCTTCAGTTATCCCAGTAGGTGTGATCCTTTTCTTACAAGTCTTCTCAAAATCAACAAATAGTTGATAAACAACATACTGGTGATTAAGGTCTTGCTCTTAGTAGGAATAGATCTAGGAACTAAATGCATTGGTGTATTTGGAGGATACACAGTTGCTGGAGGCATTTTCCTAAGGGGAGTGTTTGTTTTAACAAGTGCATTAGCCTTTTGCATATCTATGTCCTTTTTCCAAAAAACTTGTTATGGGGTTAATAGAGTTTGAGGCTTAAACTTGTTAGGAGAAATCCAATTTTCTTTAGTGTAATCATGGGGTTTATGCGTTATGTTTTGCTTTTACACTCATGATCTTTTAGCTTCTTATTCATTTTCTCCCTAGAGACATCATCTAATTGCATATCTTCTCAGTGCACTCAAGCACAACTAGGTTTTCGCCTAGGCTTAAGGATTTCATTACCATCATAGATCACATTATGAGCAGCTTTTGCCATCTTACCATACTCAGGATTGGGTTTCTCTACAATGGGAATACTATGCTTATCGCTGAGAACTCTATGCTTAGTGATCATGTGAGCAGTCTGAATGGTATTCCCTTGTACGTACAACTTATTTTCAAGCTTGTTTTTCAAAGTTTTTAGATTGGAAAATTCATTCAAAAGTTTTGATTCCTTAGCATTAAATTCTTGTTTAAGCACTTTAACATTATTTTGGAGTTCTTGTTTTTGCTTAACAGTTTTAGAAAGCTTTTCTTGTAAGGAGTTTAACTCTTGTTTTAACACTTCTTCTCTAAAATTACTTTTTCTAATAATTGTACGCATTTGGTCATCCATTTCCTGCTCACGGGTAGTTAACTCAAACTTAGCACGTTGTTCATAAATAGCAACTTGTTCTTTATAGGCATTCAGTTCAGAGATAACAGAATCATCAGGGGCACATGGAGTGTATTCATCAAAAACATAATCATCATTGACTGCAGAAGATGCATCACTTGGTACAATCTCACTTTCACTTTGTATCACATATTGATCATATGGGACAATATTACTATTACCCACATTATCCATATCTGATTCATTAGTTTCATGTGATTGTACTTTGTTATGCATCTCTTGCTCATCAACTTCATCGTATAGTTTTAATACCTCTGAGATGATTGAATCTTTGGATGGACCAGACTGTTGTGGTGATGAGACCTTTGGGAGACCATAGGTGATATGCTAGCCATGAAGATTGTTTGGGCATTGGTTCATCATCGACATCGAATCATAAGCATCACAGTCAACTACTTGAAATGCATTTGGATTGTTATGCCTACCACCTCGAGCTGTTCATCCACATCAGCATCATAAGTCTTGGCATTTCCCTCAGCAAAAAACATCAATTCCTCTTCATCCAAAACAACTCCATTATCCTGAGCTTGTACCAGCAGCATCTTGTCCCTGAAGTACTCTGCATTTTGAGGGCGTTTTGGAGATGTGCAGTTCCTAGCAATATGTCCCTCACCACCACAGTTGTAGCATTTGATTGGTTTTGCTTGCCCTTGATTGGCATTTCTCGATCTGATTATACATTTCTCCACCTACTCCGTATTACCATAACCTGCTCCAATCATCCCTTGTTCATACCGTCTTCCTTGAACATTCTGCACCTATACCATCTCTGCAGTAGCTTGATTGTGTGGATTGGTCGCTGGAGGTTATTGTTGGTGTGTGGAGTGGAATTCATATTTTGACTAACCATGATAGACAGTTGATTGATAAGTTTTCCATGGTGTGTTTGAGTCTGGAGGCTTATATGCTGGATCAGGGATGAGCTTGTAATTACCATTACCCGTGGTATGACTTGAGAAGCTTTGGTGGTAATTCCAACATTGGTGTAAAAGGTTGTTGAATCATTTGTGAACTTGTTTCTCCCTATTTATTTAACTGTTCAAGAATCATTCGTTCAAACATAGCATGTCTCTCATTTTGCAGTAGGAAGGCATACAGTTGCTCATAGTTGGTGTTCTTTAATCCTTTGGTTAGCTTCACAGAGGTGACAAATTTGTGCCATTCGGATTCATGTTGTTCACAAACTTTGAGTTCAGCTGAATATTTGGCATGGTCATTTTGATATTCCTCATGTCATTCACAAGCTTGTGGAATCTCACGTAATATTCATAGACACTTTCTTCTGGTTTCATCTTAAAGTGCTCAAATTCATCATACAGTTGTGATTCTCTGTCATCCTTAGTCAATTCAGCAGAGAAGCATCTTGACATTATCCCAAACTGCCTTGGCTAGGTGTTGTGATTGATAGCTTGTAGATGTCTTTTGGAAGACCCTTATAATGTTTGAAGCCCGATATCAGCATCATATCTCTTTTTTCTCCTTATCAGGAGCTCATCATAATCTTTGGTATGTCCAATCCTAAGATCACTTGTATCATAGCGGTTTCAAGTATGTCTCTTGTAATCTCAATCTGATAAGGTCCTTCATCAATTGATTTGAGAATGTTAACCCCGTTTTCCTTACCCAAAAGTACAACTAATTCGTTGAGCCCATGAGTCATAATCAGTTCATCAAGCATAGGTGGACGAGTCTCGATCCGGTGCTTGAACGTCCTCACGCAGTAGAAACGATAGTAGGTATGTTGTTAGACATGATTCAGATTCTACGGATTTTACTATTCTTTGATTGAACGAAATTGATTCTTTCACGGGATTTTACTAAACCAAAAGAACAACCGTAAAAATGTAGCACGAAAAAGTAACAAGTCTCAATAGACAAAGTGGCTAAACAGTCAACTGCTTTTGGTATCATCATCATGTAAATAATAAGGAACAACTCGCTTAACCAAGAGTCACATAAATAGCCAAGTCGCTTTAGAACTCCAAGTCGCTTAAGAGAATCAACTCGCTAAATAGCCAAGTCGCATAAATCAACTCGCTTCCAATAACAAAGCAACTCACTTCCATGGCACAAGCAACTCACTTCCAAGAAATGCAACTCGGTAGCTCAACTCGCTTATACACTTTTTAAAAAACAACCACTTTATCAATAAAAAACAACCAAACCACAATGATTCAAGCCTTCCAATTCAAAACCTAAACACAATGATGATCCTAAACACAAAAGTACAATCAAAATTCAAACTTTAACACTAGAAATTGACCAAATAAATCAAACTCTTCTAAACTTTATAACTCCAAAAACCTTATGAAATCCACCAAAACAAAGAGCATGAAAGATGAGTGATGAAACCATGGCTCTTGATACCAATTGTAAGATATAGGATTTCACAAACACATCAAACCACAATCATAAGGGGCGAATACAAATGTTTAAGAGAAGTTCTAGAGAAAGGGAAGAGTTGGGAACTATGAGAAAGTATTGAAGCTCCAACCATCTACCTTGGGAGGTAGAGGGTATTTATAGTGTCTTACAATAAACGCCACCTACGGTCTGTGGATCAGGCATACATTGGGTAAAGACCCGTCCGTCCTCCACGGTTTTACTTAACTAACTACTTACTAACATTAAATAACTACGACTACGAGCTTTCTAATGATTACATATACTTGAGGTGACCGACACTTTAATGACTGAATTTTCTAATTCCTAACAATAGGAGGGCTATTCCGGAGTACATGCCCTGGAGACATCCAGACTCATGTGTTCTTGAGGATGATGTTCCTATCCGGGTTATAGTGGTAGAATTTGACTTATTAAAAGCTAAAATTGTAAGGCTTCGTGATATTCCCGAGGGATGTGGTATGTCGGACTTAGTAGGGTGTGGCTTAACCCGACGTGTGATCTGTGTTGGCCACGATGATCTTGTGGGGGTCCTATTTTTCTAAGTATCTTGATCTCTTTAGTATAAACAACCTCTCTAATATTAGTTACTTTTGCAGGTATGACTATTCATTACTTTCTGGTTATGCCTTCGTTGGATGGAAGCGAAGTGAGGGAAGAGCCGCATGGTTTAGATACTTCCATACGACATCGAATTGTTGATAGGACTACTCAGCCTGCACCAGAGGGAACTGCTATTCCTGGACCTACTGTGGAGGAGACTATTGCCACCCGGGCTAACCCTGGAGTGGTTGCAAAGGCTAAGAACGCGGCCAAGCGAAAAGCCTTTACTCGGTCGGAGGTGTCTACCGATGCAACCAGGAAGAAGAAAGTGGTCAAAAAGAACTCCGAAGTAGGGTCAAGTGTACGAGCAGCTGCGAATCACTCTGACCTTCCCGAGGGGGCCACCAAAGGTGAGTTCCTAAACGTTATACCTCTTCGAACTTTTGACTCACGAACCGGACTAGACGTGATCAACCCTTTTATTATTCTTCCAGATAAGGAGGTTTTTAATGCTCCTCATGCTGAGTCCTCAGTGACTTTGAGGGAGACCACTCGATCAGGATCTAGAGGAGCTCATGGTAAGCTCTTTTTCCTATACTACCTTACTAGACTTTCGTACTTTTCAGGTTTTTATTTTTCCTTTTGTCACTCTTTGTGCATGTACTACCACAGTTGTCCTGCATCCGGGGAGAACCTTCATGGTCATGCTGCAAATGGAGACATTCCTGCTACTGATGGAGACATGCATGATCTTGATTGATGATGAAGACATGCGTGATCTTCACTCTTGATGAGGATATGCATGATCACGATGTTGAGATGACATCCAGGGGTTCTTATGGGATTAGAATATGAGAGTGAGGATGGTGGATCTGATGATGGGTCATTGTTTGTTGATGGTGTTTACTATAAGCCTGTGAGGGGTAGCACTTGTGAGATAGACTTGAGAGGGAGTTGGTCCACTTGCTCCTTGTGACAAATTGTAATTCCGGTCATTTTACAAACTTTAAAATTTTACTACTATTCATCTCGAATTTACTATTCATCGGTTACTATTCATCATTTTTAAGTGATTTGATATTTTGAGAGGTTATTTCAAATTTTACTATTCACAAAAACACTATTCATTCCGGAAAAATCACTATTCATGTTTCACTATTCATCATTTTTCGTAAACTAGGTTTACAATTATCAAATTCATATAACCGTGAGGGTTAAGTTGCATATTCATGGAACATCATTGAAAACATTTCATATAGACTAGAGTTAGTCTACATATCATCAGTAACATCATTTTTCATATTAGTTTATGCATGGGTTTGCATATTTCATTAACGTATATTTATTTATTAAATAAACGCTATCATACGAACATTTATTTTGAATAATTGATCCGACACTTTCAACAATTATCCTAATATATTTTTATACTCATTTTAGGACTATAAAAATTATACTATTAGTTTACCCGTTGTTTTGAATTTATTTTGTATATAAATTGTTATGTATATATATTTACGACGGTTTTCGTAAATTCAACTCGATAATTATTTATTCGCTCAATACTTGCGAGAAATGTATTTTTATAATTTTTATGACTTCGATATATTTTATTTTGTTCCGTTAAAATCGATTCCTAGCTAACGCTACACTTAATCTCTACTACTTATAATACACGTATGCATCTCTCTCCTAAAAAAAATTCAGACTTTCAGACTTGCAACAAATTGAGCATGATGTACAACACTTGAAAACACATCATTTTCAGACTTACAACCAAATAAGCATAGTATACAACATATTAATGCACATATTAAAAAGACAAAACACCACTTTAATGCTATTAATATGGTCTATAAATACAATTAATGCAGTTATTAAAATACCCCTTACATAAAAAATACAAATTATCAAGCATATTGTACAACCATCTTAACACAATTCCTGCATTAAATGTCACTAATACAAATAATAAAGTACATTATACAAATATTCAAGCTCGAGGCAGACCTTGGGCCAAACATATCGAGCGAATGGGCTTACTTGGACCAAAACGGGCTCATGTTATACTCACGAATAACTTAAAAAACCCAAAAAGACAAAATAAATTTCTTAGTTAAGGATTAAAAATATGTCACATGAAATTCTTGATATCTGTAAATTTATGAGCATAATAAACTAAAATACATGATTCACCGGAAAATTTTATTTCAGGGTACCCGCCCATTTTACGCTTGGCTTGAGTACCACAGTAATTACTTATATGTACCAAATACATACTACACTTAACCTTTTATACATTTAACTCATCAAAAATTTACCACCTTATTTCCCCATATACCCTTGCCGACCACCCCATGAGTCACCACCTTTTTTATAAAAATCTTGGTCTTATAGATGTACACATACTCCCTAGTAGACTAGATACTTGTATTATACTCATATTATACTAATCAAAACATATACAAACTCATACCAAAAGGTGAAAATTGCAAGAACTCTCTCCCTTTCTCTTGTGGTGGTTCTGCCAAGCATAGAAACCAAGGAAGAAATCATAAGATTTTCAAGAACAAGTGATAATCACAACCCTAGTATACTTCTATATAAGGTTTTGAAATAAAAACCAAGAAGTAATTAGTACCTAGTTACTTAAACCTCATCATAATAACTAGTAAGCTTCTTATAATTTTTATTACACTTTCATAATCTTACTTGAGCTATTTTTATCATGCTAGTACAAAAACATGCAAGTATCATATGTATTTATACCGCTTTTACTTGTTTTTACTTCATATTATAAGTTTTAATCATCCTATAATTATTCCCATGAAACCTATCATTGTTGATAAAGTTTAGGAACCCATGACACCCTAAGAAGGTGTATGGTAATATTAGAGTAGATTTGGTGTTGATTTGAAGTGGTTAGAACAAGTATTACACTAGAAAAATCATTTTCGACAACACAAGATTGAGGTTTGTTCGTTTTTACAAAATCTGGAAATTCGGCCAATTCGTCGATTATTTTGGTTTATATTTCTAGAAAATAGACTTTAAAATGAAACCGTGGTCGCTTGAACGGGTTAAAACGGATTTATAACGAAGAAGTTACGTTATTTTTAAGTTTTGCGACGAAAACTAATTTTCTGAAAAAATACAATTTGTCAAGGTATATTTAAGGGGCAAAAATGAGTTTTAAACCTTATCTAAATGAGTCGATTTATAAAAAATATATTAGTATACATTAACACGAAACCAAGGATATATAAAACGGACTTATAACGACAAAGTTACACGCATTTTAAATATATGGCTATAAGTAACTATTTTTTACATAGTAATAACACTTACATTTTTTTACTAGACCAAAATGGTTATCGCAAGTGACCATGTTTGGAGTCATTTTCATATCGATAGAATATTTTGGTAAAAGCGATGTCTACAAGTAAAAGTGAGTTCAGCTAGCCTATTTTCCAAAATGTTCAACCGTTTGTCAAACGAAGGTATAACAATAATTTCTGATCACTCAAAATTAGTCATTTCATGGATTGTCAAAGTGTATTTATTTTCTGACAACATAATTTCTTAATAAATCACTAAATGACTATCGTAGAATATCATTTCACGTAAGTACTTGTAAGTAATTTATAACTTGACAATACGTTATAAACTTATTTTTGATGATAAAACTTTATTTTCAAAAATGCACAAGTGGTATGAATATCATAGAAAGTTTGCATGCACAACATTATTTCATGACTTACATTAGAACATATCATTCATATTAGGTTGCAGATAGAGATTTCACCTCATTTTAGTGTATCCACTTTTGTCATCATAATCATTGCATCGGTGAGTTCATAGTCCACTTTCTATTACTTAATTGTTTTACAAACTCTTGGGAGATACATGCTATATTTTTGTCGAACACAAATGCTTTTGTACATCGCGTTACATCCAAATGCTTTATTGTCACTAAGTATTCTATTGCCATGTTTGAAGTCCTACATCATGCAATGGTAAACTGCGGTGGTAGCGAATATTGTGAATAGGCCTATTGGAATTATGTAACACCCCAACCCGATAAGGGTAGAAGTATTATAAAATGGTGTCATATCAAAGCATACATAATGAACATAATAAAGCAGCGGAAGTCTTAAATAAATAACCAAAGGAAAATCCAGCCAACACGGCTTAAACGTTACATAAGTTCATCAAAAGGAGAAGGAATAAATCCAAGACATAAATAAGCATAATCCGAGTCTAAAATAATGCCAACATAATCAAGCAGAACTAAGATGACTAGAGCCATAGATCCACATAACCGCTCATCACTCAAACCCATAGCTAAGATCCCAGCTTCTAGCTTATTTACCTGCCGCATGGAAAGAAAACGCGGCTGAGCTTAAAAAGCCCAGTGAACAGATATATATAACAAAACGAATAATCGAAGGGTAAGTAATGAGGATATCATAATCATAAGGTGCAATGGAAAATATCATAAGGCATATCAAAGGATAATAAGAGAAAGGAAATGGAAGGTCAGTCATCTACCACGAGCCCATATCATATCAAACACTTATCATATCATATCATTATTCGGAGGGTGACCTCGGAATACCAAATATAATGGAGGGGAGACCTCAAGTAACAATGGAGTGATCAACTCCTAGAAATGTGAAGACGCGATTGCACCGACATCATTCACCATATATATCTCTCAAACAGATCAAATCCCTCGAAACATATCATATCTAGGATGCATCCATACGCCCCCGGAACATAATGGCCAAATCATATACATATCATATCATATCATAATAGGGACGGTGTACAACATCACTCGTGCACACTGGAGTCATGCCATTGGTGCATCAATGACATGGTCATGTTACCTTCATGACTAGGAACACATATTTGGCTGGGTATCAAACTGCGGGTCAAAGCATAATCATATCATATCATAAGGGTTCATATCAAAGTTCATATCATAGTTCATATCAAAGGTTCATATCAAATGGAGCATAGCAAAGTCATAGGGAAGCCCTAATAAGGAGGCTTAGAGTAAAGCATAACAGTTTAAACGAATATCGAAAAATGAGATACAATCATGAGAAACCCCTCTGAAAGGGATAGAATATCTGTACCTTATTCTGAGCAAATCACAACGAAAGTAAAATCAAGAAAGCAGATCAAACCCGTCGCCCGGAACCTATATGAATTAGATAACGTTCTATAAGAATCAGATCACTCGTTTAAGACGGCTTTCCATTTTTTAGCAGGTTTCCACTTTTAGTAATCTTTCCATTTTAAGTACTTTCTATTTTAGGTAACTTTCTATAGTAACTTTCCATAATATTGAGTTTCCATAATTAGCAGGTTCAGTTACTTATCTTAAGTTAAATAGTGAAAATGAGTGTTATTATGATATAAGGATCATTTATGACAACTTATAAAAGTTTAGGGTTTAAAATGTCAATATTGCAAAGTATAGGGTTAAAAGTGTAAATATAGCAAGTTTACTCATTTTACTCATTTAATCCATTTAGTTAACATATTAACAAGTTAATCCATCAAGTTTCATAATTTACAAATTAACCCCTTATCTTTATTAAATCATCAATTACAAAACCCTAGTTTTTGATTATGATTAACGTATAGGTTTTAACACATGTAAACTCGATTATCATAGATTACACAACACATTAACCAACACCCATATTGGAACGTGACATCCTCACCAAAACATATTATGTACGCCCCATATACAAATCAAAACACACTCGTAAATCATTCGTTATCGATTCCATTTATCACATACGTATACGCATAGTTTCACAAGCTCATTTAACCCTTTAATGTAATTCATATAAATCGACTTAATGAGAGACCAAAATCAGATTGTATAAAGATTTACATGTTACATATCATACGAATCACATAGGTTTAGAATCATGATTTTATGTAATCCATTTTATCATTTCATGTGACAAACATATTCATTATTTCATGTAACATATTTTCGTATAACAAGCCCTAAGGAGGACTCCATAGCCACGAATTGAATAAGAAAACACAAGAGAGAAGACGTGAGATGATGATACGTTACCCTAGTAGTGTGTACGTGACAAGGAAACAAGAGATAAACCACCACGATCAAAACCAAGCCTCCTTGGCTTTCACAACCCCACGACCTAGAAACCAAACCCACGACCAAGCTTCCTTTCGAACCAAACACGATCACAACGTCCACAAATCAATCACACAAGATCACAAGCCTCCTAGGAACACCTTGTTTGTTTGATTTTCGGATGGGAAATGAAGAAAAATAAGAGTATGCCGCCACTATGTTGGAGAAAGAGATCTAGGGTTTACTTGGTGTGTTTTTGAAATGAAATGGAAATGTGTAAATGAGATTAAGTAAATTTGATATGGATAATAATGAGGGAGGGTAATGTGGCCGGCCATCAAGGAGGGGGGGAGGACCAAATCTTTAACTTTCCAACTTATCTCTTTATTATGTATATAGTCTCCTTTGTAGTCCAAGTTAATTGTGTACATATTGATATGTTTATTTGTTACTTAGAGTTAAATCATTTATGTTCTATTAATTCATATCATAAGTTAATTACTTTCATTGTTTGTATATATTGATGAGATAAATTGTTAAATGATGTTGACGTGTTTTCCGAGTTTACATAATTATTAAGTTGAAGGGTAAAAGTGTCATTTACGCGTTTGAGATTTTAGGGTTTTACAACTCTTCCCCTCTAAAAGAAAATTTTCGTCCTCGAAAATTGAAAGGAAACGAAGCAATAAATGAAGACATACCAGATGACGAAAAGAAATGTGGATAACTAGCTTGCATAGATTCCTCGGTCTCCCAGGTAGCTTCACGCTCTGGGTGATTCTTCCAAAGAATCTTAACAAACGGAATTACTTTGTTTCTCATGACTCGATCTCGCCGATCTAAGATAGCCTCAGGTTCTTCCGGTAAGGACATATCCGGCTGAATCTGATCCAAAGGATAGGAAACCACGTGTAACGGATGATAGTTGTATCCCCGCAGTAGAGATACATGGAACACATCATGAACATGAGATAACTGAGGAGGTAGAGCTAAACGGTAGGAAACCTCCCCAACACGATCCAGAATCTCGAAAGGTCCGATGAATCGAGGACTGAGCTTGCCCTTGATTCCAAAACGCTTAACACCACGGAACGGTGAAACTTTCAGAAAAACACGATCACCAACACGAAACTCCAAGTCGCGCCTATGCTTATCAGCATAACTCTTTTGCCGTGAACGAGCCTCCTTCAATCTTTCCCTAGCAATCGCCACCTTCTCATTAGTAATCTCGATGAGTTCTGGACCTTCAATCAAACGTTCACCTACCTCATCCCAGCAAATAGGTGCTCTACATTTCCTCCCATATAACAACTCATACGGTGCTCCCTTGATGCTAGCGTGCCAACTATTGTTGTAGGCAAACTCCACCAAGCACAGATACTCATCCCAGTTCCCAGTCCATTCCAATGCACAAGCCCTCAACATGTCCTCAAGAGTCTGAATGGTCCTCTCCGTCTGACCATCAGTTTGAGGATGAAAAGCAGTACTGAACTTAAGACGCGTGCCCCAAGCTTTCTGCAGACTCTTCCAAAACGTGACGTGAAGCGCGGATCTCTATCGAAATAATAGCGTAGGAGTACCATGCAATCTAATAATCTCTTGCTGAAAAATCTCCGCCAATCTACTAACACGATAATCTTTCCGGATAGGTAAGAAATGAGCGGGTTTGGTTAGTCGATCAACAACCACCCAAATCGCATCATGTCTTTTTCGAGTAGGAGGCAAACCCGTGACAAAATCCATGGAGATTTCTTCCCACTTCCATGTAGGAATATCTAACGGCTGCAACAAACCACTAGCCCTCTGATGCTCAATCTTAACCTGCTGACGGTCATACACTTAGACAAACGAAGCCACATCTTGTTTCATACCATTCCACGAAATCTGCTTAAGATCCCGATACATCTTGGTAGAACCAGGATGGATAGTGAAAGGGGAACTATGAGCTTCAGACAAAACAGCTTCACGCAAAGCAGGATCATTAGGAACACAAAGTCGACCCTCATACCACACGACGCCGAAACCATCAACACTGAACTCAGTCTGCTTACCCGCCTCGATATTCTGAACCACAGACCAAAGCTCACCATCATCCTTCTGAGCTTCCTTAATCTGTAACATAAGGTTGGACTCTACCTTCAAGCTAGCCCAATAACCATCATAACCCCGGAAACACAATTCCACCTCCATAAGCTCAAGATCGTGAAGAACCTTGGGTTCAATCTCCAAACTAGCAATCATACCCGACTTTCGGCTCAGCGCATCAGCAACTACATTAGCCTTACCCGGATGATACTGGATGTTCGTGTCATAATCCTTAAGAAGCTCTAACCACCTCCGTTGCCTCATATTGAGCTCCTTTTGTGTGAATATATACTTTAAACTTTTGTGGTCAGTAAAGATATCACACGATTCACCATACAAATAATGCCTCCAAATCTTTAAGGCAAAAACCACCGCAGCTAACTCCAAATCATGCGTGGGATAATTTTCTTCATATGATTTCAATTGCCTCGAAGCATAGGCAATCACCTTACCATGCTGCATCAATACACAACCCAAACCTTTCTTCGATGCGTCGCTGTAAATCTGAAAACCTCCGGAATCTGATGGAAGTGTCAAAGGCGCAGAACCAATCTCCGTTTCAACTCCTCGAAACTCTGTTCACGCTCATCCGTCCATTCAAACTTTTCTCCTTTCCTCATCAATTGCGTCAAAGGTAACGCCAATCGAGAGAAACCCTCAACAAAACGACGGTAATAACCAGCAAGCCCCAGAAAACTTCTAATCTCCGTCACAGTAGTAGGTCTCGGCCATTTTGTGATAGCCTCAACCTTAGATGTGTCCATCTTAATACCATCAGCAGACACAACGTGACCAAGGAAAGCAACTTGACTCAGCCAGAATTCACACTTAGAGAATTTTGCATACAACTTCTGCTGTCGAAGAGTCTCCAATACAATACGAAGGTGCTGCTCGTGCTCAGCCTCACTCTTAGAATACACGAGGATGTCATCGATGAAGACGATTACAAATTTATCGAGATACTCGTGGAAAACACGATTCATAAGGTCCATGAAAACTGCAGGTGCATTAGTCAAACCAAAAGGCATAACCAGGAACTCATAATGGCCATAACAGTACGGACGCGGTCTTAGAAACATCTTGCTCCTTCACACGTAATTGATGATAACCAGACCTTAAATCAATCTTAGAGAAAAATTTTGCACCTTGCAACTGATCAAACAAGTCGTCGATGCGCGGAAGAGGATAACGGTTACGGATAGTGATACGGTTCAGTTCGCGGTGTCAATACACAAACCTCATACTCCCATCTTTCTTCTTAACAAATAACACAGGTGCGCCCCAAGGTGAAACACTAGGCCTAATAAAGCCGTTCTCCAACAGTTCTTGCAACTGTTCCTTCAATTCCTTCAACTCGATCGGTGCCATACGGTAAGGAGCTTTAGATATAGGTTCAGCACCAGGAATCAAAACGATGCCAAATTCAACTTCCTAGCCGGAGAATGCCAGGAAGTTCATCAGGAAAAACATCAGAAAATTCACGTACGACGGAAAGACTTTCGATGGTAGGAACTTCAAGAGAAGTATCCTTAATGGATGCCAGAAAACCAAGGCAACCATGAGAAATGAGAGTGCGAGCTTTCATAGCCGAGATGATCTTAGCTGACTTAAGCGGTTGAGCACCATGATAAACGAAATCAGGTTGGTGAATATTACCAAAGATAACATTTCGAGCATAACAGTCAATGGTAGCCCTATGCAAAGCCAACCAATCCATACCCAAAATAATATCAAAATCAAACATATCCAAAGGAGGAAGATTAGCCGAGAATACCATCATCGAAACGTAGGGGACAATCCAAGTATTCACGCGTCAATAAGCACTTGGTTTTCATAGGGGTGGAAATAGAGATTCGGGCTAACAAAGGTGTGGGTGTCATATTTAATTTCCTTAGTAACGAAGTAGATATCATAGAATGTGTAGCACCGGTATCGAATAAAGTAAAGGCAGTAATATCACCAATATAAAGAATGCCGGTAATGGTACCTGAAGAGTTCGCGCTTGGTCGAGTAACAGAATACACACGGCCCTTGGTCGGAGCTGGTTTGGCCGTGTTTCCTGGAGTAGTCAGTTTCCCTTGAGTGCAGTCCTTCACCCTATGAGTAGTAGACCCACATGCATAGCATCCACCTGTGGCCTTGAAGCAAACGCCCGGGTGAGGCTTTCCACAAGTGTTGCAAAGTGGAGGAGGAGGCAAAATCTCAGCTGGCTTCTTATGATAAGAAGAACCAGAAGAACGGTCCTGCTGACCACCACGATAAGGTTGATCCCGAACCTGACGCTGACCCCCACTATCACGACCCTGACGGTCGTTTCCTGATCTGTCATACCTCTGTGAACCCTGTGCCCGAGTGTCCTGACGTCCACGGTCATAACCACCCCTAACTCCGAGTATGGTCCTGTCGATCCCGATGATAAATACGATCACCGTCCCTGTTCCTCTTGTTGAAGCCCTGTTCCTCATGTAGCAACTCAATGTTGCGGGCAGCATCCGCAAATGCAGCTACCTCAGTGTACTCGTTATTAATCACCCGGTCCAACACCCATTTCTTCAACCCCCATTTGTACTTCCGAGCCTGACGACGTGCATCTCCAGCAATCTCACCTACGAACCCAACCAACCTCATAAACCGTTGCATGTACTCGTGGGAAGTTTCCCTATCCAGTGATGTAGGCGTTGTACTCTCTTTCATATCGCTTCTTTGATTCGAGGAAAATACTGTTTGTAGAAGATATCCCTAAAAGTATTCCAAACACAAGTATCCAGAAAGTTCTCTTCCCTGGACAAGAGATAGGCCTTCCACCAGTTAAGGGCATCACCCTCGAGTTTGAAGGTCGCTAGTCTGGTTTTCACCTCGTCATCACAACCCAGCACATTGAATAGCTTTTCCATGTGCGTAATCCAGTCCTCTGCCTCATTAGGTGAAGCTGCCGGCGAAAGGGATTGGCTTAAGTTTGTTGAAGCGTTCGATCCAAACATGAATGGGAGTAGGTGGGTTGGCACCCCCACCATTATCCCCACCGGAAGAGCTAGCGCCATTTCGGACATTATTAGTGATGGTAGCAACGATCTCGGGCATAGCAGAGGCGGCGCGGCGCAATCAAAGCAGTTAGGATTACCATCCCCGTTATCGTCGCCATTCCTTCGAGTAGTCACCATCTGAAGAGTTCATTAAACGATTAGCAAAGGTTAGGAAGTAAGATGGAGATCATGAACGGAAATGATGAAAATGAACCTAGAATCTACCCAAACCTCACCAATCAAATCTTAAGCTCTACGGATTAACGCTTAGGGTCCATATGTCACAAGTCCTGACTACAAGTCGTAAACCTGGGCTCTGATACCATAATTGTAACACCCCAACCCGATAAGGGTAGGAGTATTATAAAATGGTGTCATATCAAAGCATACATAATGAACATAATAAAGCAGCGGAAGTTAAATAAATACCAAAGGGAAATCCAGCCAACACGGCTTAAACGTTACATAAGTTCATCAAAAGGGGAAGGAATAAATCCAAGACATAAATAAGCATAATCCGAGTCTAAAATAATGTCAACATAATCAAGCAGAACTAAGATGACTAGAGCCATAGATCCACATAACCGCTCATCACTCAAACCCATAGCTAAAATCCCAGCTTCTAGCAATTACACGCATGGAAAAACGCGGTGAGCTTAAAAAGCCCAATGAACAGATATATATATAACAAAACGAATAATCGAAGGGTAAGTAATGAGGATATCATAATCATAAGGTGCAATGGGAAATATCATAAGGCATATCCAAGGATAATAAGAGAAATGGAAGGTCGGTCATCTACCACGAGCCCATATCATATCATACACATATCATATCATATCATATCATATTGGTATTGAGGGGTGACCTCGGAATACCAAATATAATGGAGGTGAGACCTCAAGTAACAATGGAGTGATCAACTCCCGGAAATGTGAACGCGGATTGCACCGACATCATTCACCATATATATCTCCAAACAGATCAAATCCCTCGAAACATATCATATCTAGGATGCATCCATACGCCCCCCGGAACATAATGGCCAAATCATATACATATCATATCATATCATAATGGGGACGGTGTACAACATCACTCGTACACACTGGAGTCATGCCATTGGTGCATCAATGACATGGTCATGTTACCTTCATGACTAGGAACACATATTTGGCTCGGGTATCAAACTGACGGGTCAAAACATAATCATATCATATCATAAGGGTTCATATCAAAGTTCATATCATAGTTCATATCAAATGGAGCATAGCAAAGTCATAGGGAAGCCCTAATAATGAGGCTTAGAGTAAAGCATAACAGTTCAAGCGAATATCGAAAAATGAGATACGAATCATGAGAAACCCCTTGAAAAGGGATAGAATATCGTACCTTATTCTGCAAATCACAACGAAAGTAAAATCAAGAAAGCAGATCAAACCCGTCGCCCGGAACCTATATGAATTAGATAACGTTCTATAAGAATCAGATCACTAGTTTAAGATGGCTTTCTATTTTTAGAGGTTTCACTTTTAAGTACTTTCTATTTTAGGTAACTTTCTATTTTTGGTAACTTTCCATAATTAGCAGGTTTTCATAATTAGCAGGTTCAGTTACTTATCTTAAGTTAAATAGTGAAAATGAGTGTTATTATGATTTAAGGATCATTTATGACAAGTTATAAAAGTTTAGGGTTTAAAATGTCAATATTGCAAAGTATAGGGTTAAAAGTGTAAATATAGCAAGTTTACTCATTTTACTCATTTAATCCATTTAGTTAACATATTAACAAGTTAATCCATCAAGTTTCATAATTTATAAATTAACCCCTTATCTTTATTAAATCATCAATTACAAAACCCTAGTTTTCGATTATGATTAACGTATAGGTTTTAACACATGTAGACTCGATTATCATAGACTACACAACACATTAACCAATACCCATATTGGTACGTGACATCCTCACCAAAAACATATTATGTACGCCCCATATACAAATCAAAACAACCTCGTAAATCATTCGTTATCGATTCCATTTATCACATCATATACGCATAGTTTCACAAGCTCATTTAACCCTTTAATATAATTCACATATGTCGACATAATGAGAGACCAAAATCAGATTTGTATAAAGGTTTACATGCTACATATCATACGAATCACATAGGTTTAGAATCATGATTTTATGTAATCCATTTTATCATTTCATGTGACAAACATATTCATTATTTCATGTAACATATTTTCGTATAACAAGCCCTAAGGAGGACTCCATAGCCACGAATTGAATAAGAAAACACAAGAGACGTGAGATGATGATACGTTACCCTAGTAGCGTGTACGTGACAAGAAAACAAGAATAATAAACCACGATCAAAACCAAACCTCCTTGGCTTTCACAACCCCACGACCTAGAAACCAAACCCACGATAGCTTCCTTTCGAACCCAAACACGATCACAACGTCCACCAATCAATCACACACGATCACAAGCCTCCTAGGAACACCTTGTTTGTTTGATTTTCGGATGGGAAATGAAGAAAAATAAGAGTATGCCGCCACTATGTTGGAAGAAAGAGATCTAGGGTTTACTTGGTGTGTTTTTGAAATGAAATGGAAATGTGTAAATGAGATTAAGTAAATTTGATATGGATAATAATGAGGGAGGGTAATGTGGCCGGCCATCAGGAGGGGAGGACCAAATCTTTAACTTCCAAACTTATCACTTTATTATGTATGTAGTCTCCTTTGTAGTCCAAGTTAATTGTGTACATATTGATATGTTTATTTGTTACTTAGAGTTTAATCATTTATGTTCTATTAATTCATATCATAAGTTAATTTCTTTCATTGTTTGTGTATATTATTGATGAGATAAATAGTTAAATGATGTTTGACGTGTTTTCCGAGTTTACATAATTATTAAGTTGGAGGGCAAAATTGTCATTTCACGTGTTTGAGACTTTAGGGTTTTACAACTACCTTTTTGATCATGTTATGGTGACTTTGAGTGATAAAAGGGTAGCTAACACCAAGTCCGTAGGAAAGCGTCCTCAACCTCCAACTTCCTCATCATCGTCCAATAGCTCGGATGATGGACTTCCTAACTCGAAGCTTCCTCCTCTTGACTACCTAAGGCAACTCCCAGAGATTTAACAACCATCAGAAGAGTTCAAGCAAACTAAAGGAATGCTCAAATGTCTTGGAAGGTTTCTCACCAAGATAAACAATAAGCTTGATAAACAATGAAGGTTTTATGAATGTTTGGTACAATTCTTTGAAAAAAATGATGTATGCTTTATGTTACTATTCTTAAGATATTAACTTGTTAAAACGCTTATCTAAACTAACCAAGTATCATGCAGGTAGATAACATTCGTATGTTTTCACTTTTCACATTTTCGTGAAATATCTATCAAATTACATGTTATATATTTTTACATATGTGTACATTTGTTTCATTCATGTTTCTTTATCACAATCTATGAAATACACACACTCCAAGAAAAATTACGAGATTAAAATGTGTTTTGGAGGGAAATAAATGTCCTTTGTAAAAGAAACAGACACCCACGGATGGGGCAGACCCAAAAATTTGGTATCGGCCCTTGAAATTTTGGGCACCACCAAAAGATTTCAACCACGGTTTGGACGGTACCAAATTTTTGGGTCCGCCCATTATAAAATTTGGTACCGCCATACTGGCCAGAAAACTTATTCTTTTTCGTTTAAATTCACGACTTTAGATCACTCATATATATTCATTAGAACCATTCTCACTTATATTTACACATATTAGGATCATAGTACTACATTTACACCTTTAGAATAAGAATTTCCCACCAAAATTTGAAAATTCAAAAAAACCACTCAAGGTACCTTTCTCTATAAAGGAAGGAACCCTTTATTTGGTACCTTGCAATCCGTGGATCACTGACTTCATATATTTAGCAATCATTACACAACATTTACTGCATATCTTCTTCCCTTTACTCAATCCATTCTCATTAGCTTGACTTTTAATTGATTAGACACCTAATTAACACCTCTCAATCATTAGAAATAACAAATTCTAAGTGGATTCATATTAACTCAAGGCACATAAATCCATAGTTCTAAACCATTATAAATTTGAAGCTCCAGGATCTTTACTTTCCATCACCTTCACCACAAATTCATGTGAATCTTAGCAACATTCAAAGATAATTCACAATGACAAAATCTACAAACTTATCACCATCCAATAGGGCTTCTAAAAGAACCGCTAGAATTAGTGTGCGACCTTGTTGTTTCGTTAACCTAAGCTCTTCATCCTCTGTTGAATCTCCCATTAACATATCATCACCTATTCATGATGAAAATATCATCAATTTAAGCACTCCAAGACCTCAACAAAGATCACTAATCATTGTGACAACTCCACCTCCCACCAAAACTCTAGTGGCAACTTCACCACCTCCTGCTCGCCATAACCACCAAAATCATCATCACCAAGATCTTCAAAACTTGAACCTATTGAACTATTCACTACTCCACCAACATATCCTTATCCATTTATGAAAACCTTGGAAGACTTGCCACCAAGGACATCTAATCCACCACCTTTACCATTATTTGAATCCATTAAGTGCATTCCCCATGAACCACCTCGTGCCTCATTTATGGCAAATGAAATGTTTCTTGATCAAACTCAACCCTCTCTCCTTACCTATAGGGAAATTGATGAACCAATTTGGATAGAACCTCCACAATCTCAACAACAAATAAATCAAGACCTCAATGGCCTCTATGCATTCTCAAACATGGTGGACTCCCACCTTCAAGAGGCCATGAATCTCCAAACCGTCCTACTATCCTTAACCATGGAACCACCACAAAATCCAACCTCTCAACCAACCAATGAACAACTACCACCTCACAATCATACTATATCACAAGACCTTACTCTCATGGATGTACACATTCTGAAAGGACCGCTAGGATTAGTGAGAGAACTTCATAATAGTTCATGAGCTTCAAGATGAAATGAGGTTCATTCTCACTCACATCCTTGAGCGTCTCAATGCTCTCTCCCATCCTCCACCACAATCGATTACATTAGGAATGATGATGTAATAAGTCCAACTCTATTAGGACTATCTTAATTTCTCTAGGAATCTTCTTCCTAAGTTATTTTTATTATTTTGCATTTTCCTTAATCATCATTATTATTGTCTCCTCATTGTGACATTGGTCATAATGATATTTTACATAATGTATGATGTTTTATTATTTTTGTTGGTTGATTATTATCTTAGTTATTTATGTTATATATTGTATGAATGGTGAATTACTTCACACACTTGTTTTGGATTAATTGTCACTAACCTTTGTTTTGTAGCTTTCAAAATTCATGCATCTCATTCTTAGCACCCCAACAAAGGGGAGCGCACAAGCTCGGGCTCATTTTGCATTTTTGCTTCGCTTCTCTTTTTGTTTCGATGAAAATGGGGAGAAAAATAATCTTCACATTTTATACAAAATGTTACATTAAAACAAGTTTAATTCTATATTTTTAAAACACTTGCATATATTTATCTCATTTCGTAAAAATAAACTTTATGTTTTGTCCTCAACAAAAAGGGGGAGATTGTTAATACCAATATCGCCTAAAAACGTTATTTATATTTTATGTTCTTTTCTATGTTTTGTTGATAACAATAATAAACTTTATTTAAGCAAAGTATAAATTTAGTCAAGTCTTTTATTCATATAGATATAAGTTTTGCTTAACATCACTAAAAGGCTCAAACCATATATTACACACGATTGATTTTTATCACATGTACACTATGCTTCATGTGTTGTACATTTCTTTGAAGAAATGATCATTACATATTTATCCAAGTCATACGCTATCATAAGTAATCAAACATTCTTAGTAAGTCATAAATCAACATTGTACATTTTATTAAAACACACTTTAGCTAGTTACATTTTACACTTTACAAGTGATAACATCAAATAATCCTGACTTTTAAGTGTCAATTTCCCCCATTTATGCTCATATTTTTATGTCATTTATATGGATTTATACTCTTATTCCTTTATATTTTGTTTCCAGGTAAAATATGAGCATTGGAGCTTAGAGACGCGGATTTGGAGATTTTTCTAACGGTTTTATCTTAGTATGCTATTAATGAAGAAGCTACGGCGTAACTCACATTCTCAATTACGCCATAGCTGGGATTTGTCACAGAGACCAACTCAACTGCATCTACGGCGTAACTCTCAACTTAAGTTACGCCGTAGCCATCTAGGTCATAAAGAATTCCGCGCCTCCGTCAACTACGCCGTAACCTCCTCACATGCATTACGACTTAACAACCTTCTGTTAGAAGATATTCAAGACACGGCATAGCTATCTACTAAATTACGGCGGAGCCACTATTACGACGTAACTAATCCATAGGTTACGTTGTAGTAACTTCTACGAGCTTTCTGTTTAGAAGACACTGAAGTTACGGCATAACTCTCAACTTTGGTTACGTCGTAACTCTAATCGGGCCTATAAATACAAACCCTAAAATCTGCATTTTACATCATTAACTTACAACACAAAGGCAGAGAACGTGAAGAGGGTTTCAAGGGCAGATCATACCAAGCATAAGGAGCCATCTCCAAGGGAGGAATCACACCATATCGATAAGCTTTAGCGATTACTACTATCTTTCACTTTAATCATGTTAAACATTGAATTCATTGTGTCTTTTAATATGATCGGCTAAGCACCCTTGGTGCTAGCCTTGTTATGATTCCTTGATTATATTGTTTGTGTTTTCACGCTTCTATAATTGTGTAGTGTATGGATGCATAGTTCGATGGTAGTTACCCTAGCTTCGGTAGTTTTGAAGTGCGGTCGTATATAATTGCTTCAGAGAATTGACCAACTAATCCAAGTAAGTTGGTAGAGAAGGGCTAGTAAGAATTGAACAAAAGACTACATTTCCCTCTTGTGCGAATTAACCAAAGGATCACCGTTTGAATGGATGAACTTAAGAAGTTAGGGATGTGTGCCTAAGATGCTAGCGCCCAGGTACACATTTAGAATCTTGCATGTAGGGTACTTAATGACTTGGCTTAGGTTGCTTGAGACCCTTGACTCCCCAAAGGGTAGGCCTTTGACAGAGGGTAGGAACCTTTGTTGATAGGTTATGTCGAATTGACCAAATGCTGTCATAGCGGCTTAAACCCCCACTTGAATCAATAGGAAGTAATTAGAAAACTTAGACATTACATGATAGGATGAATAATTAGGTTAGCAAACTTTCTTACCATTGTTCACAACGTTAATTTATTTTTCACATTTCATTTCTTGTCTTTAGTTTAATTAATCATTTCAATCTTAAAACCATTTAAAACAGTGACACTTGAAATTAATAGGATCCTCATCTACATAGCTCTTGGGAATGACCTCGGCTTTACCACCTTCTATACTACGCATGATCGGGTTCACTGCTCGTTAGTGCAATAGGTAGACCTTAGGTAGACGACAATTATAAATATTAAATCCTGGTCGGAAAACCTGCATCAGAATTTTGGCGCTGCTGCCGAGGAGCTATATTAGGGTTTTCGTTAAGTCTTTTATTTTTGTTTTAGTTTATTTAATTTTTGTTTTCTCATGATCTTCTTTAAGTTTCAGGTACCATGGCTGTTGTGGACATCGATAACCTCACTCTCGAGGATTACCTTGCTATGAATCGGGATGAGCAAGGGCCGGGGCTTGTTAGGCGGCTATTGGAGCGGAGGTCCGATTCGAGATCAAGGACCAGTTTATGAGGGAGCTGTGTGCTAACCCTTTTTCCAGAAGTAAGAACGAAGATGCTTACGAGCATGCTGAAAATGTTTTGTACATTGTAAGCCTCTTCAACATCCCGGGTGTTTCTCATGATGCAGTCATGCTTCGGGTATTCCCTATGACACTTACGGGATTGGCTAAACAATGGGCTGTTAGACTTGCTGGTAGGACCATTGACACGTGGAATCTTCTCAAAAGAGCTTTCATTCAAAGATTTTGCCCTCCCTCAAGAACGGCAAAACAATTAGAAGAAATCCGCAATTTCAGACAAGAAGATGGCGAAACATTATACCAAGCTTGGAATAGGTATAATGACCTCTTATACAAATTCCCTACCCATGACCTCAATAATCAACAAAACGTCAGCATTTTCTACAAGGGTATTGGAGTTGCTACAAGGAAAATGCTCGATTCTCAGGGGCCAATCCTTGGAATGACACCTTCTCTTGATTTAGAAGTCATACAAAACATGGCCACTCACTCTCAAAAGTGGTATGAAGGAGGGATCCATAGAACTTTAGGCGAAAGTTTTGATGGTATTGCCGCCATAACCAGCAAACTAGATACTCTTGGTCGTGATATGCTCAAACTCAAATAAAGTGTGCACACTATCCAAGTAGGGTGCGAAATATGTGATGGAGTTCATCTTACTAAAAATTTCCCTCTTAATGATGCAGATACAAAAATTGAAGAGGTCAAGTATGGTGAAGCTAATAGGCCTTTTCAAGGGTCTAATGGTAACGGATATCGTGGAGGACCTCCGGGTTATTAAAATCATGGACATTATGGAGAAAGAAGGTCTAATGTCAAGGATACTATCAACAAATACCTTGAGGTATCTACTAAAAGGCAGAAGGAACGGGACGAGTGGTTAAAAAGCTTCCAAGAAAATACAAACAAAAGCCTCTCTAGCCATGACGAATCTTTAAAGAACTTAGAAGCATGGTTGAAAAGCTCAGAGAAGAGGTGAAAAGATGTAATACTAAACCAGAAGGAAGTAAACTTATGGTGGTTTGCACGGCCGTCTTTGTGGACGAGGAGGTAAATGCATCAACCAATGATTTTCATACTTCTTTTACTAAGCATGATTTTGAAGCTGGATCGGATGACAGTAACCAATTACGCGGTAACTCTTGCGATGAGTTACAGTGTAACCAAGGAACAGATATCGAGCCAAAGTTGGAAAGCACTAATTAAATGCCTACCCAATTACCAAAAAAGGATATTTGCACAGATAGTTTTGTTATGTTGTTCCTTTTTCACAATCGTATTAAAAAAGTTAAAATCAATAAACAACCAGATTGTGAATAATGACTGAAATCAAGTAAGTAAAAACACACTGATAAATTTTCAACGTTTATATTCTTTATTAGAAGTGAATAAAAAAGAATACATTACCCAAGTACTTGCGGAATAGTACTTGGGATTGAAATGACAAGTATGGTATCTCCTCACTAAGCTCAGGCTAACACTGAGCACAACTACAAAGGAACTATTGAGCTATCTCAGGGACAGAGTTGTATTTGGAGGAGTGGAAGATGGCTTGTGTGTGTGTTTTACAATTAATCCACAAGCTTAAAATCTTCCACTCCAACTCTTATGCTATTTATACAAGTATGGTTTTTAACTCTTTCCTAAAGGACAAACTGACAGGTTACAAAAGACAAAATACTGATGTATTTTGTCTCTGTTTACATTGGGTATTTTGAGTAAGTGACAAGGCTGCTTTCTTCTTGTCAGTGATGACACTGAGCCTGATAGTTAACGATTCATGGAAAGTTGACTTTGGTTGATAAGGACTTCGTCTTATCTGTTCAAACTTATCCCGCCTTGTCCCGCTCATTCTTCAGTCTTCATAGCCTTCAATCTTCAGTCTTTAGTTTGTATTCAGTGTTAGTAGTTGGTGAGGAGTTTCGGGATTCAGTGAGTTATTGTCATTACTCACTGAATCCACCATCTTCTTCTTGACTCAGTCTTCACCCCTTAAGTTCCGCCTTACTGAGTGGAGAGACTTCTTTTTTGTCTCTTACTGAGTATCCTCAAGACAGCTCACTGAGAGACTATTCGCTCAGTGACTTGTTAATGTTTAAAGGATTAAAAACTTGGGATATTTTCTATTCAAATCCTATACTTAAGGGGTTTGGGTATTTACTGAACCCAACACGTTCTTCCATGCTCCATCGGTAATCATGATCTATCGGCATTAGCCGATCTTGGGTCTAGTGTGAATGTTATGCCACTTTCAATATTTCTAAAATTTAGATTAACTAATCTTTGGAAAACAAGTATGGTGATTGAAATGGCATATATGACTAAGGTCACTCCGATTGGAATTGCAGGTAATGTATTGGTTAAGGTCGATAAGTTTCTCTTTCCTTCCGACTTCGTGAATATTGATATGGCAAACACCCCTAGAGAGCATTTAATTTTTGGGAGACCTTTCCTTGCTACCTCTCGCGCCCCAATCAAGGTCTTTGAAAAAGAGCTTTCATTAGGATACAGTCATGATTGGGTGGTGTTTAAGATGGACAAGGTTCTTTTTCAAGAAACTAAAGAAGTAGTAAGCTCGTGCATGGCGGACTTACTTACTAAGGAGCAGCCAGCTATCTTTCCCGACAGTGCTAACGATAATTTTACTCCTTCATATATTTTTCATTCACAGGAAACAGAGTCAAATGATAGCTACGATAGCGATAAATCTTCTTGGCAGGATGACGAAGAAGATCGGACTTCACCTAGGGAAATGGAAAAAAGTGGTATAACTGTCGTAACGGGAAAGCTACATTGTTGTACTCCTATGATGACTATGATAGAGGGCTCAAAATTAACTTTACCAACATGTTCCCCATTTATCAAAAGTTGCAATGGGGGAGGCCAGTTCTTTGTGAAACGAATGAAAAAAGAGGCGACCGTTTGGTGGTGTTTCGAAGAGGAGAAAATAATTAAGGAAAATTGGTTCCAGGAACACCATATTATGGCCGATTGGTTTGAAAATATAGGATGTACTATCCACTTCTATGAACCAGCAATTATGATGTCTGGAGGAATTACTCAAGCTTGGCCTACGTGTGATCCCTGATATGTGCTAAAACACATACCATTTCTTTACCAAATCAGGCCCAAAATAACCAGAAAAGAGCCGTTTATTGCTAATATCTATTGGTTTCTTGAGTTTATGCATGTGCAGATACGGATATGATAAAACACACAAAAGAAAGTCAAATCAGACAAAAACCCTAGCACGAGAGAGAAAGAGTGCTAAAGCTGAGCCGGAAGGTCAGAAGTGAGCATTTGTAAAGATTTTCATGCTGAGAGAATGATTTATGAAAGATTTTTGCAACTTTAAAGAAATGTCAGAATCAGTCCCTCAAGTTTCACCATTTGGCAGAAATTACCCCTGAAGATTCAGAATTGGCAAATATGGTCCTTGGTTTATTTGAGATTGACAAGAATGATCCTTGGAAGACATTTTCAGAATGTACAGAACTGGTCCTTGGAAAATCAGAAATTACAAGTTTAGTCCCTAAAGTATTAAACGGATTCATTTACATGTCCAAGTCCAAATCTCATTTACACCTTTGGCCCAAATATCTCAAAAGCCCAACACCACACCCGTTATTAACTTTTTACCCGTCCAACACCCAGGTCAACCGGTCAACTAATACAAGAATGATTTGAACCCTTTCACACATTTTGGCCGGGTCAATTCACTAATTTGAACCCTCAATTAAACAGTCAAAGAAGTCAAACATATTTTAATATTACTTGTACCCTTCCGCCAAACGTTTTCCCCCTTTTACCATTTACCAGAAAATGAAGAACCCTAAAAAGCCCTCGACTCAATTAAGCACAATTACTACATATAAGGGCAATTGTGTACTTACACCTGACACGCCTGACACACGGAATGCCAGCGTGGCAATCCGTGTGTCATTCCACCCCTATTCTGCTCTCCTATTGGTGGATGGTTCGTGGATGGATTGATCTAAGGGTTGAAATGCAGACATGATTGAAGGGATTGAATCCAAGGGCCACAAATGATTGAGAGAAAGCACAGATTGCCAAATTCTAGATCCTTCTTTAGTCATGGCTTCGCTATAAATAGCCTTTCATTTTCACATTTGTAATCATGTAATTCTTAGTAGCAAATAGATTTAAGATAGTGTTTTAAAGCTTTTAGTTAATTTCAGCATTTGTACTCCTTATTTGTATTAAGCTTTTGATTAATAAAATTTTTTAGTTATTCATAATCTCTGTTTGAATTTTTGTTTTAGCTACTTTCATTTCATCTCAGTTACAATCATAGCTTGTTTACAAATCAATGTAGCTTATAAGTTTTTCCTAAACAAAAATCTAAAAAAAACCGAAAAATCCTTGAAAAATTAAAGAAAATATAGTTAATCTGTTTTCAGTTTGATTTCAATGATTAAAATTGTTCTCATAAGCTCTTATAAGCTTCTTAGTAGCTTAATGAGTGTTTATTAAGTCACCTACTCAGATTCTACTCTCTATACATACTTGGTCAACACAAGTCAAACAGCAGGCATAGAATTATGTTGGATCTGGATTGCTGAATTATACTTGGATATGGGTTGATTATAGTTGATTTGGGTTGAATTCAGAACTAGGTTAGTGGCTAGTTAATTTATTTGGCAAGCCATTGTGGCTGGACCAACTGTGAGTACTCATTCTCTTTTTAAATCTGTTTTAGCTTATCAATCTTGTTAGTTTAGTTTAATTAGCATTAAATCTAGTATAATCTAGCTTATTCTTAGTTGTTTACTTGTTAATTTCATCTATATCATTGCTGTCATTATTGTAGTTTCTGCATTAAGTCTAATTTTGCATCAGTTAGATCAGACTAGTTTTAGGTGTGTAGATTGGTTCATTTAGTATTAATTTGGCATATTGAATCTAGATATAGCATTGTGGTGGATCAGATTAGTGTTTTAGAGTTTCTAATATCAAAACAGTCTCTAGATCTGGTGTTTGGATCAAGTGGAGAATCTGAGTTTAAGGTGTTATCAGTAGTTAAGTTGTATTGCAGTAATTTCTATTAGGTTTATTAGAGTCTCTTAGCTCATAATTTTGCATCATAGAACTACAATAGTCAAACTTGCATCATATCTGCTTGCATTTCCATTTCGGTTTGAATCAGTGGTCTAATTCTTGAATTTAGGTTTATAAATAGTTAAGATAGCTTGCATTAGGTTCATTTTATTATTAAACATCATTTTCATTAAGAATCATTAGCTCAAAATTCATTTTGGTCAAAGTTCCATATCTGTGATAAAAGTCAAATTTGTCAAAAATCTTTCTAAACACCAAACTTTGTGGATTTTTACAAACTTCATCTGTGGTTCAAATTCTTTGAAACTCTGGGATTTTAAACTTCAGCTGGTTGTGTTTCTAAATATATTTTTAGTATAATTTTTATAAATTCTTATAAGCACTTAATCAGCTTGTCTTTTAGGTCAAAAAATCCCCTGTGCACACTCTTAGCATACACTGAGTGTGCACAGGCCTGTCTTATAGAGCATATTTGGTTCATTAAAGTTAGTTTTTGGCTCAAAATTGGTATATGAGCTCTCTGGTTGGTTGAATAGAGATTCCTAGTTCTGGATTTCACATTAGCGTTTTGGATAAGCCTGTGCATAAGCTTAAAGTTAGCTAGTTAGGCCTGTTTGGCTCTTGAGCTTAAATCACATCAGATCCGTGTGCTTGTTCATTTTAGGTGTAGACTAGTTGTTTTAGGTTGAATTTGAGTAGTTTTAGTGTAATTCATGTTCTGGTAGCTTATATTGCACTGTAGAAGCTATTTGCTTATTTTAGTTTGCTTATAATTAAGCAGTTTCATAGCATCTCATAATTCCAACATACTAGCATAGTTTTTATCATTTTTCCTAGTTTCCTAATAATATTTTAGAATTTTCCTAAAATTTTCATAATTTTTCATTACTGTTTGCTATTTTTCCCATTTAAAATTAGATTTTAATACTTTTTAATTAGTGTTTAATACAAATAAATCAGAAAAGGTTCAAAAAAATAAGTTTTCAATTTTCCTAGATTAAGAAAAATATAAAAAGCCAAAAAATTATTTTTCCATAATTTTCCTAGTTCAAATAGTAATTTTTAGCAAATTAATTAGTTTAAATTAGTTTTTAAATCATAAAAATTCGAAAACAATTCAGAAAAATACAAATCCAATTGTCAAAATTCTTTTTAGTTATTTTAGATTTTTAAAAAATAGTTTCATAATTTTCCCACTTGTTTTCATCATTTTTAGTTATTTAGTTTTAATTTAGAAATTAGAAATTAGTTTTTAATTCAAATAAATTCAAGAAAAAAATCATAAAAATTAGTTTTAAATCTTATTTAACTTTTAAATTTCATTTTTAGTTTAAAAGTAATTTTAGATCATTTTTAGGACTTAGTTTAGACTTAGTTGCATTTAATTCACATTTCATTTAATCGTTACTTGCGTAATTAGTATAATTCTTTGTTTCCCCGTAGATTAATTCCCTTTTATGCTTCCCATTTCCCGTATTTTAGATAAAATCAAATCAAAATCCAAAACATCGAGCATTTTAATAACAAACCTTAAACGACGTTGTCCATTCACACCTCGTTGGGCACGACTCGGATTTCCTAATCCGATATCACTTATCACTCACGGGATTTGATTCACTAACATTTTTCCTAAGAGGTTTTTAAATCATTCCTTGTGGTTATTTTTGGTATTGATATCATATATTTTCTCCATACACACCACCCTAAACTTACACGTAATCAATCCCTATCTCAAGATGTGTAATGGTGGAGAATTCCCTGGGCCAAACTTGATCAAACGTAATGAATGGGCATGTTTTAATGAAGAAAAGATAGAAGAAGTCGGCTACGAAGGTATTTCGTTTGAGAATTGGATCAAAGTAAAATTTGGATAGGTTAAATTAAGATGGGAAGTTGAAGCTAAATTTCGTTGTGAATGGGCCAAAACTAATTTTATGCAAGAGACTAAATATTTCATGACTCCTTACATTACTCCATCTGTTTGGGACCAGCCTTGCTCCGGATAAAAAAGCGATTGAGGATGGTCAAGTCTGAAGGCCCCCATAAAGCCCCATGGCTTTAAGTCTAACTTAAAGACTCATTAATAAATAAAAGTGCTCTTTCGGGAGACAACCCGAATTATCTTTTTCCTTTTTGTTTTCTTTTCATTATTTATTGTTGGGTTTTGTGTTTGTAACATTTTTGTAGGAATTGGAGTTATATGATCGGCTTTTAACAGAAAGATGGATTATGTCTCGATTAGCAAGTTACGGTGTAACTTTTCCAATGGTTACGCCGTAACCATCTTACCAGGTTTCAACCAGTTACGACGTAACTTCCTTCCATCATTACGCCATAACAGTCTTCTGTAGACAATTTCCAGGTTCAAACCAATTACGGCGTAACTCATTCTTGTGGTTACGCCATAATTCATTCTGCAGTTCAATTTTAATTCTTAAACATTAGCACAATAATCTTGTATTAGTTCTAAATGAACTTTGTGGGTATGTTCGCTGTAAGCCCTCACGAGACTACACTCGTCCACTTAGGACACCAAGTGGTTTAAAAGGTTTGTTGCATATGCTAAATGCAACCGTGATTCCTACGAAAGTGAGTTAGGTTTGTTTTGTTTTTTATTTTTCCTTTTTATTTGTAGAATTATGCGTGTTGGTTAGTTGCGATTTCAGGGATTGAAGTTTGCTCATGGATACTTAACGAAGGCACGATTTTCTTCATGGGCCTTCTCTTTTTAGGAGCAAATTTCAGGGAAGTTGTCGCTCCAATTCTACTTTCTCTTCACCTTTATTTAATATTTAGTAAAAAAGGGACTTTGTACATCTCAAGTTGGGGGACGGGAGTAGAATTAATACTTGAACTCATTTGCCATCTTTTTTCTAGTTTATTTTGAAAAATTGTGCCATTTTTTTTTACATGTTTTTCTTAACCTAACTAGATTAGACCTTAGCCGAGCACACTATAACCTTTGATATTCCATGGTGAGATTAGCCTTATCCGTTTCCATTTATTTACCCAAATCACAAAATTATGAGTGTGTCGGTAGCTTGTAAACTTTAGAACTTGGCCTTTGCATCATTACGAGACCATAAACGAGGTATGTCGAGTTAGCTTCATATATATGGAATAATCAATTTGAGAAGGCAATATTTTAGGATTATCACCCAAATAGCCTATTTATGTGTGTCTATCGATCAGTCACCTCGAATATTCGACCCCCATGTTAAACCCTTTTGTTGCACTCACCGTTAGTGCAAGATACCCCTAGATACACCCTTCAAAGCCATTCCTTTCATTTCATACCCTTATTATGTTTGTTTTGTTACACCGATACGCCTTAGCCTACCATGTAGTCTTAATTTATGATCGGGAAGTCACTGTTTGCCCAAGTTCGAGTTTTAAGTAGAGAGGTTCTGGAATCACGCTTTCGTCAAAGACTTAAATTTGAAGATCATCTAAGACCCCCTATATTCTCCATATATGTTCATCTCAAGTGGGGGGATGTTTATCTTTTTATTTGTAATATATATGATTCAAAAATATATATATATATATATATATATATATATATATATATATATATATATATATTATTTTTTATTAGTTATGTTATTAAGTGCAATGTATAAACACTTTGAGCTTAATAGATATTAGCATCGAGGAGGCCACCTCGGTCACATTTGAAGATTTGAGTTGGTGACGTATTACACCAACAGTTTGAAGAACATGTGATGTGCCCATCATGACGTACGCTAATGGCATATTTACTTGATACATCATGATCCGGTTTCTTCACCTTGAAGCTTGAATTTTGGATGGATGGTAGGCGGTGACAACTTGGTTATAGATTAAGACTATTTTTTTTGTTATTTTTCATTTTACACCAATTATTTCCCATGTCTTATCCTACCTTTTAGTCATGAAGCGTGTCTAGGTGATGAAGCGAGCAATCTTTAGTGTCTTGGCCATTGAATTTGGTCATGTATCATTGATTTTTTCCACTTTGTCGTGACACGTTAGTAATGACATTTCACCCTTAACCTCATATTGTGTTCACCCATATTGCCTTCAAAGATTGTTTAGTCCTTAACTCTAGTGGTGGAGATTCGTGTAACCGCCAAGCTTATGATAGAATACATGGTATGATTGTGCTTTGATAGATCACCCCAAAATTAACACTTAGACTAGAAGAGAGAATATGAGTGTTCGTTCCCATTTCGTGAGGTGTTCGACTTTGATTTATTCTAGCATAAGGAATTTTAAACTCATATCTTCCAGGTATTTGGGGGATATCTTTTTAAGAATTATTTTAATAAGGTCTACTTGAGGGCAAGTAGAGTTCAAGTGGGGGATATTTGATAACATCAAATAATCCTGACTTTTAAGTGTCAATTTCCCCCGTTTATGCTCATATTTTATGTCATTTATATGGATTTAAACTCTTATTCCTTTATATTTCGTTTCTAGGTAAAATATGAGCATTGGAGCTTAGGGACGCGGATTTGGAGATTTTCCTAACGGTTTTATCTTAGTATGCTATTAATGAAGAAACTTGGTAACTCACATTCTCAATTGCCGTAGCTGGGATTTTTCACGAGACCAACTTAGCTGCAGATTCGGCGTAACTCTCAACTTAAGTTACTTGCGTAGCCATCTAGGTCATGAAGAACTTAGCACCTCAGTAAACTACACCGTAACCTCCTCACATGCATTCGACGTAACAACCTTCGTTTAGAAGATTTTCAAGTTCGGACATAACTATCTACTAAATTACGGCGAACCACTATTAGCGTAACTAATCCATAGGTTACGCCGTGATAAACTTCTCTGACTTTTTGTTTAGAAGACACATGCATTCGACGTAACAATACTGTTTAGAAGATTTTCAAGTTCGACATAACTATCTACTAAATTACGGCGGAACCCTATTACTGGCGTAACTAATCCATAGGTTACGTAGTAGTCACTCTGAGCTTTTTGTTTAGAACGAAGTTCTGGCGTAACTCTCAACTTTGGTTACGCCGTAACTTTGATCGGGTCTAAAAATACAAACCCTAAAATCTACATTTTACATCATTCACTCACAACACAAAGGCAGAGAACGTGAAGAGGGTTCCAATGGCAGATCATACCAAGCATACGGAGCCATCTCCAAGTGAGGAATCACACCATATCGATAAGCTTTAGCGATTACTACTATCTTTCACTTTAATTCATTGTCTTTAATCATGTTAAACATTGAATTCATTGTGTCTTTTAATATGATCGGCTAAGCACCTTTGGTGCTAGCCTAGTTATGATTCCTTGATTGTATTGTTTGTGTTTTCATGCTTCTATAATTGTTTCTAGTGTATGCATGCATTGTTCAATGGTAGTTAACCTAGCTTCAGTAGTTTTCAAGTGCGTTCATATCTAATTGCTTAGGAGAATTGACCAACTAACCCTAAGTAAGTAGGTAGAGAAGGGACTGGTAAGAATTGACCAAAAGACTACCTTTCCTTCTTGTGCGAATTGACCAAAGGATCACCGTTTGGATTGTTGGGATACAGAAGATTAAAGTACTGAAGATTAACAAAGTCTTTACTGAGAAGACAAAATCTGCAAGAAGTCAAAAATCTGCTAAGTAAAAGTCAAAGTCTTGCTTATTCATTAAAGTCTTGTAAGTTAAAGTCGGTTGTATTTGATTAAAGATAGAAAGTAATGTTTATCTAGAACTTTCTAAGTATTGTTTACTTGACGTACAAGGATAAGAATTGTAAACCATTTAGGGTTATCCTTGAGCCTATAAAAGGACCCCTAGATTGGTATTAGAAAAACGAGTTTTAGAATCCTAAAGTACGATCAATATTAGAGTTTTAGAGTTCGATATTTAGTGTTTTAGAGTTATTAATAAAGTTATATTCTTCTTAGATTTGTTAAGTAAATTCCGCATACTTGATAAAGATTACTCAGTGTTTCATTGTTAATAGCTTAGGATTTATCCGAGGTTATTAAACCCTTAACAAGCTATTTAAGTTAGTTTGGTTAGAGTACATCGATCCAACAAGTGGTATCAGGCTTGTGTGGAAACTCTAACTAAGAAGAAACAATTTAAACCTAGTTAAATAACAAAACCACGAAGATGTCGGTGAAGGTCATTCCACCCCCTCCATCACCTCACTAAGAATTCCAATCATTAAGAAGGGCGAATATGATCTATGCAGCATGAAGATGAGACAGTATAATGCAATCACAGACCATGCATTGTGGAATGTGATTGTTAATGGCAATGAAGTAGTTCCAGATCCTATAGAGGTTCTTGGACAACCTAAACCACCCAAACCGGTCTTACGGCCAGCAATACTAAGGAATCAAGAGAAGGCTCTCAACATACGGTTATGCGCTATTCGGATGGACACCTACTCAAATTCCATGATGCTAAAGATGCCAAGCAACTCGGGGGCGCTCTCAAATCTAGATTTGGAGGTAATGATGCTTCCAGAGAAGATGCAGAAATCATTAGCGACAATTTGAAACCTTCTTGTTGGAGAAAGAAAGCCTTGATGTTGCCTATAGCGGGTTCTAAAATCTTCGGTATCTTTGGAGCTATACAAAGCGAGTCTCGATGAAGATGCTAATCTTAAGTTCTTAAGGAGTCTGCCATCGACATGGCATGTGATAGCTACAATGATCGAGAGGACAACCTGGTTTGGATGTTATGGACTTTGATGATCTCTACAATCATCTGAAGGTGTATGAGCATGAGATGAATGGCCAAACAAGCTCAAAGTCGCACAGTATTGCTTTTGTGTCATCGAGAAAAGAGGCGGTACTTCTACTAAAAGTCTTGCTTCTCCCTCAAAATCTTGTGGCTCAAAGTATTGTTTCCTATTCTACCCCCACCTTTGCTCGACAACCCACCCCAACTCATTCCTTCCACTCGGATGAAGTTGTATGCTCTTTCTTTGCCGCGACAAGCTTCTCTACCTCACACATGAAGAAGATCTCTAACAGTTGAAGAAGATGCACTTGAAGAAATTGATATCGGGGTGCAAGTTGCTATGATTCTGCAAGGATCAAGAAGTATATGAAGAAAGCAGGAAAAAGCATTGACTTCAAACCAAAGCGGGTATTACTTTTGACAAATCCAAAATTAAATGTTTCAATTGTCAAAGATTGGACATTGCAAGGGAATGCAGGTTTGCTAAGTATCAAGCAAACATGATGGCTGAGAAACCAAAGTTAGAGCTGAAAGAAATTCCTATTACGAAACAAAAAGCTTTGGTTGCTCAAGAGTTTATCGAGGTTGGTGGAGTCTTGAGTTTGATGATGAACGGTCACCTCTGTATGGTAGTATGGAAGATTAGATTGGAAGAATTGATTAGAACACGACTTTTGATGAAGAACGAACATCTTTGCTTTGGAATTGAGAGATGGTCTAGGAAGTTTTGATTGGAGCATGGAGAGTGAAGATGATCCTGTTCTACTTGCTATGATGGCTACTTCACCCGGTACACCCCCATCTCTGAGGTATGTTCAAATTGTCATGACTTTTATCAAAAAGTACTGAATAGTTATGTGATTGAAAGAGATAAGCGTATAAAGGCTAGGTCTGAGGTAGCAGGTTATCAAATAACTTTAGAGTCAATGGAAGCCAAAATAATAACACATGAGAATAATGAAATGGCTTGGGCAGAAAAATATGAACAACAGGATTATCAGTTGAAATTAAGTGAATGGAAGTTAAACTGTAAGATCTCTGAAATTGAGAAATTAACTAAGGAGAGAGATGAATTACTAGAAAAGTTTAATGCTTGGGGACAATCGGGTCTTTCTCATGTCACTTATGTTGAAAAGCAGAAGAGCTTACATTAAAAGCGGCTTAGGTTTTGGTATGGATTTTAATAACATAGAAAACCCCTAGTGATCGGGATGAATGTGATTTTGAGGATATAACCACTAGTGATGATGACTCATTAATTATGTAGACACATCTAGTAATGAGGAATCGATTAGTGACTACACCTCGAGTTTAAGATAGATAATGCCTATCATGCGGTCCCATCCTACGGTAGTCATCAACCTCCTAGGCACGATGTTTCTCGTTTTGGAGTAGATAGCTTAGAGTTTAGGAAGAAACTTAAAGGTCAATCTAGGTTGAAATCTCAAAAGAAAGCTGTTGAAACACCTAAGGTAGATGATGTTCAAAGCCAAGCGGTACTTTCACCCCAAAGTATCGCTACACCTCAAAATCTTGTTGCACCTTGGTACCTTTAAGAAAACCTTTTCAACAGACTGCTAAACCTTTTTAGGATAATTTTGGTCAAAATAGTTTTCAACATTCACCTAGAAGACAGGATCGGTTTAGTCATACACATAGAAGAAGAAACTTTGGAAACACAGAACAAAAACTTTGTTTTGTTTGTTTTAGTCCTACTCACTTGATTAAGGTGTAACTTGCATTGAGTACTTAAGTAAGTTCCCAAAACAGAGGCCAACCAAAAACCAAGGGAGACTAGACCAGCTTGGAATCATTCACATAGGGATAACCATAGAAACTTCTCACGGGACTATAGATACCCTCACCGAGAAGACCCTTTTCAAAACCTCCATTACCTTCAAATACTTTCCAAGGATGCTTTGCTAAAGCCAAGACGATTACTTTCTCAAAGTCTGCTTTCAGTTTCACCAAACACCTCTTTGAATAGGAACCCTAGGAGACCTAACTACTATCAATCTAGAAGGCGTTACAACTCCAATAGAGTATATAGATCTAGAGACTCTTCACGGAAGTTAAAACTCAATGGGTTAAGAAAGTATTGATGATGAACAAAGCAGTACTTTCAACAAGTCTTCTTTGAAATAGTGATTTTTGATGAGATGATTTTGTTGAAAATAAAAAGGAGATTTTTGTTGAAAAAGTTTTCTTTGAAAATCCACCACAAGTTTGAAACAAAAGATAATGCTTGATTACGTCTACAAAAGCTGTGAAGATTACATACTCAAGGAATTTGAGTATGTTACTCCACAAGGGGAACACAAGTCATTAATGGCTTGGGTTCCTAAAAGACACTAACTTTTTTATCTTTGTGCGAGGGCAACCGGAAGAGGAGCTTAAAGATCATCTTATTGTGGATAGTGGTTGTTGGAAGCATGGCAGAGACAAGGAGATTCAGTAGGATTTTGGGCATATATTGTGGAGGAAAAGTGGCATTTGGGAATGATGCTAGTGGAGGAAGAATTAGTGGAAAAGGAACCATCAAGACGGGAAGCATAGATTTTGAGAATGTTAGATATGTGAAGGAGCTCAAGTTCAACCTTTTGTCATCTCTCAAATGCGTGACAAAAAGCATCTTGTGTTGTTCACTGATACAGAATGTCTCATACTTTCACCTAAATTCAAGCTTGATGATGATAATTTGGTGATACTCAAAGTACCAAGAACCAATGATGTGTACAGTTTGGATATGAAGAGTCTTCACTCTTCTGAAAGAGCTACATGTTTAAGGATGATACTTTTGATGCTATTTCTGATCTAATTATAGCACTTGAAAACCAACTGAGACTGAAAGTCAGAGGTATTTGTCACACCCCCAAATTACCTGTTTTGCAGCGGAATGGAATTCACGGGGTTGACTGTCATAGCATCAAAGTTACAGTTATATCGAATGACCTAAAGTGTCATTTTGAAAATATCGTTTGATTACGTAAAAATAATCGAGTTTACAAAACATAAGTCCCAATAGATTTCCAAGATACCAAAATAAGTTTGTTACAATCAAACGATAGTTAAGTGCATAAAATATAGGTGAGGCAGCGTCGACACCGCGACTCTAAATAAATCCACATGCATGCCATGAAGTGAATGCCTTAGATACCCGAGATAAAACATGCTAAAAGTGTCAACACAATGGTTGAGTGAGTTCATAGAGTTTGTTTAACAAGTAAAGCTTTTAAAAAACGTTCATGCAACAAAGGCAAAGTTTTTGGTCATATAGAATAGTCCACAAAGCAAAGGCATTGTAAATCCACTCAGTTCAAAGTTCCGCCCATACAAACTTGCAACTTTGTGTGTTCACAACCCACTGCCAAAATATGTATGTCAATTATGTATGCATGTATCATAGTAGTTAAAAGTATAAATGTTTCAAGTATGCAACTAGTATGTTGATCGCATTACGTGCATCAAAACTTATGCAATTAGCCATTAGTCTCCACTCCATCTCGAAACCTCGGATGGGTATGATGCTCATAAGAGAAGTAATAGCATTAGTTTTACTTCATCTCCGAAACTCAATGCATGTGTTATCCAAGGAGACTTTGTGTTGCTCATAAGGAAAGTAATATCATTAGTTTTACTTCATCTCGAGAAACCAATGCATGTGTTATCCAAAGAGACTTATCATGCAAACGAGGGGACTGCTTCGTGTATGTTAGGAGACTTTCAAGTTTAGTATAACACAATCAAGTATAACGCATTCAAGTATATAACGTAATCAAGTATAATGCAATCAAGTGTAATGAAATCAAGTATAATGCAATCAAGTGTAATGAAATCAAGTATAATGCAATCAAGTGTAATGAAATCAAGTATAATGCAATCAAGTATAAAAAGTATAGCGTAGCATAAAAGTCTAAATGTTTTGAATATTTGTATTTGTAAAAGCAAGTAGTTGAGCATGTATCTCCCCCAAGAGTTTGTAAAACAATTAAGAAATAGAAAGTGGGGCTATGAAAACTCACCTGGTGCAATGTTTATGATGACAAAAGTAGATACTGCTGAAATGAGTGCGATCTCTATCCGCAACCTAATATGAATGATGTGCTCTAATATAAGTCATGAAACAATGTCGCGCATGCAAAATCATATGATATCCATACCACTTATGCGTTTTGAAAATAGAGTTTATCGTCGAAATATATGTTTATGACATCTCGTCATGTTTATAAAATACTTTACAAGTATATACGTTGAATCAACATCCTATGATAATCGTTTTGTGATTTATTGTGAAATTATAACTTTTCGTCGTAAAATAATGTTATTTGACAATTTCATGAAAGTGACTAAACGGCCTTGAAAAGCTAGTCGTAAAATGGTGCACGTCGAGTGTCAGGAAACAAACTCGACGGTTTTGGGAAGCTTGTATCATTATCTCAAAGTTTTAGCATTTAAGTTTTCATCCTAGAGGTCTCGATCATGGAGAAAAATATAGGTAAAGTATGGTACTTGTGTCCAAAATATTGTTTAAGGGTGGTTTCCGGCAAACTTTGAGTGACCGTATTTTATTCGTTAAAACTCCGCTTGACGAACGGTTGGACATTTAGGAAAATATGCTAGGCGAACTTACTTTTACTAGAAGACATCACGTTATGAAAAGTATTACATCCTTGTTAAAAACGACCCTCAACATGGTCACTTGTTGCCGTAAGGTTTGCCTAATAGAAATATATTAGTTTTTCTTATATAATTAAGTTACGGCAACTTTGTTATGCGTGTATAATTTAATCGTTACAAGTCCGTTTTCTACGTTTTCTACATCCTTAGATTCGTATTTAAGTATACTAATATATTTTTGATAAGTCGACACAATTTATAACGCCTAAGCTTCATTTTGACTCGTAAAAGTGACATTAAAATGCTGAAATTTCGGAATTAATAGTAGTTTCGTCGTCAAACTTCAAAATAGCATAACTTTTTCGTTATAGCTCCGTTTTAACCCGTTCAAGCGGCCAGGTTTTCGTTTTAAAGCGTATTTTCCAAATATCTAGCCCAAAATATTTTACCAACTGTCGAATTTTCCCAGATTTAAAAATAAGATCAGACCGTTAACTAAAGTTGTCGAAATGAGTTTTTCTCGCGCAAAACCTATTCTAACCAATTCAAAACAACTCCGAAGCTATTCTAATCCTACCATACACCTTCTTAGGGTGTCATGGGTTCCTAGACATCACAAAAATTGATATGTTTCAAGGAGTAATTATAGGATGACATAAATATATATAACTCTTAAAAACAATTAAAAAGTGGTATAAACATCCATAAGACTTGCATGTTTTTCTCAAATATGATGTAATGAACATAAAATAAATATGAAGTATGAAGACGAATATGAGATGCTTACTAGTTACTTGATGAGGTTTTATGAACAAAGGATTAATCCTAAACACCCAAGGTTTTTATTTCACAACCTTAACCAAGAGTGTGTCTAGATTGTGAATTAACTTGTCTTGAAAAAAATTTGTGATCTCCTTCTTGTTTCTATGGGTGGCCGGTCACAATGGAGAAAGGAAGAAGAGAGGAACTTTTCCTTCACCTAGGATATTTTGGTTCTATGTGTTTGATTTGCAATTATAGAATGAATATAATGTATTGTGTAGTAGATATTTAGTTTGCAAATGTGTGACTCATCTAGTGCATGTCGACCCATATATAAAAAAATAAAAGAGTTTGCATTTAGTTATAATTAAGTGTATTTATGTAGAGTAAATGTGTAGTTAATTAAGGATAATTAATAACTTGTGTACATATTTAAGCTTTTAGGGTAGTGTTAGCTAAAAATAAATTTTAACGGAGCAAAATAAAATATATTAAAGTCATAAAAATTATAAAAACACATTTCTTACAAGAATTGAGTGAATAATTAATTATCGAGTTGAATTTACGAAACCGTCGTAAATATATATATGTAACAATTTATATACAAAATAAATTTAAAACACCGGGTAAACTAATAATATTATTTTTATAATCTTAATATGAGTATAAAAATATATCGGGATAATTTTTGGAAGTATCAGATCAAATGTTCAAAATAATTAATTACGCGATAACGTTTATTTAATAAGAGATTATGCGTTTAATGTGAAATTCAAAACTATGCATGAGCTAATATGATGAATATTGAGTTTGAGAAATGACCGAAAATTGAGAATTGTGACAGTATTAGATGTGATAATGGAACTGAATTCAAGAACAAACTTATGTATGAATTTTGTGCTAACAAAGGAATCAAGAGGGAGTTCGATATATTGCCAGAACACCACGCGAGAATGGTGTTGCAGAGAGAAAGAATAGGACATTGATAGAAGCTGACCAGAACAATGCTTGCAGACTCACACCTACCTATTCATTATGGGGTACGAAGGCCATGAAATCTGCTTGCTATGTACTTAACAGTATCGATCCACCAAACCACAAATGAAGACACCTTATGAGTTGCTGATGGGAAACAAACCCAACATTTGATTTATGAAGCCTTTTGGATGCCCTCTCACTATTCTAAATACAATTGATAATGCTGGTAAATTTTATGGCAAGTCGAAGAAGGTTATTTAATTGGTTTCTTGCCAACAGCAAGGGATTTAGAGTGTACAACAGAGTCACTAAGAAGGTTCAAGATTGTATTCATGTTGAGTTTTTAGAAGATCAAGAAAATCAAAAGGGTAAAGGTCCCGATTGGATGTTTGATCTTGAAGTTTTGACTCCTTCAATGAATTATGTTCTGTTAGAGAGAATCAACTTGTACACAATGAAGAAGAATGCGATTATGTTGTTCATGGAGTCCATATTAGACCAGATTCTGTTCATGATGAAGAACCACAACTTCTTTGAGATAGAGAAAAGTATTGATGAGCCAAAATCCTCATTGTCTGCTGAGGATCAATCTATTCAAGATGAACTTAATCAGATGCTTCTTCAAGATGTTTTAGCACATTCTTATATTGATGAACAAAGAAAAGCTTATGACGAAGCAAAGAAAAGAACACATCTGCGAGTACTCTCACAGTACTTTGGATAATACTTTTGAAAAAAGAATCTTGCTGCACAGATTACCGGCACTTTGGATGATTTGGATGATCCTACCATGCATGGATTAGAAGATACTGATGATGAGTTTGAAGATGAAGTTATTTTCTCGATTCCAATGAAGATGCTGATTTCACTAATTTGGATGATACTTATGGAGTTCCACAGTCTCCAAACTTAATAATTCATAAGAATCATCTACTTGATCAAATCATTGGTCCTTCTACTTACGGGTGATGACTAGAACAGCGAGCTAAGACTTTTACTAAACCACATAATGCTTTTACTTAGCTTTGTCTATAAAAGCGAGTGAATCATAAGGACCATCAAACATGTCTGTTTACTTGCTTTATCTCTCAAGAGGAACCCAAGAATATTGCTCAAGCATTGACTAAAGAAAGTTGGGATGAAGCTATGCAAGAAAAACGCTACAATTAGGACTTCAAGAAGTTTGGGTCTTATGTGATCCTCACGATGGTAGAAGGTCATTGGTACAAGATGGATGTTGAGAGTCAAGAGATGAAAGAGGGAATGTTATCAAAAACAAAGCAAGGTTAGTTGCACAAGGCTCTGAACAAGAAGAAGGAGTTGATTATGATGAAGTATTTGCTCTGTAGCAAGGATTGAAGGTTCAATTTGCCTTGCTTTTGCTTCTTATATGGGATTTCAGGTTTATCAAATGGATGTCAAGAGTGCCTTTTTATATGGCAAGATTAGAGAGGAAGTTTATGTCAAACAACCTCCTGGTTTTGAAGATCCTAAACATCCAAACAAAGTCTACAAAGTTGTCAAAGCTCTGTATGGCTTACATCAGGCACCTAGAGCTTGGTATGAAAGGCTCTCTACCTTTTTATTGCAACATGGCTATAGGAGAGGAGCTATAGATAAGACCTTGTTTATCAAAAGAGATAAGAAGGATATCATGCTAGTTCAAGTGTATGTAGATGATATCATCTTTGGAGCTACCAAACAATCTATGTCAAGGAGTTTGAGAAGGCGATGCAGAATGAATTTCAAATGAGTTCAATGGGTGAGTTAACTTTCTTTTTGGGACTTCAAGTCAAGCAGTCAAAGGAAGGAATTTTCATAAGTCAAGACAAGTATGTGGCGACATACTTAAAGTTCAATTTTGATGACATAGGCTTTGTTACTACACCATTAAATCTATCAACTCATTGGGCAAGGATGAAGATGGACAACCAGTTGAAGTCAAGTTATACAGATCCATGATTGGATGTCTTATGTATCTTACTGCATCAAGCCCTGATATCATGTTTCTGTTTGTTTAATGTGTACGATATCAAGTCACACCCAAGGTCTCTCACATGAATGCAGGAAGAGAATTTTTGTTATTTGAAACAACAACCTAAGTTGGGGTTGTGGTATCCAAAGGATTCACCTTTTCACTTGGAAGCTTTTTCAGATAGTGATTATGCTGGTGATAACTATGATGAAGATCAACCACGGTGGATGCCAATATCTTGGAAGAAGATTAGTTTCATGGCAGCAGTGTAAAAGCAAACAATTGCAGAACATCATCAACTCGTGAATATGTGGTCGTCAGAAGTTGTGGGAGGTGTTGTGGATGTAATCAACTCTTGGACTATGGGTTCAATTTCAAGAATACTCCTATCAATATTGATAATGAGAGTACCATTTGCATTGTGAAGAATCCAGTTTATCATTCCAAGACCAAGCATATTCAGATTAGGCACCATTTCATCAGAGATTGTTATGAGCATAGGCTCATTAATGTTGTCAAGGTGCATACAGATGATAATGTAGTTGATTTACTCACCAAAGGATTTGATGTTTCAAGATTTACTCACTTGATGGTGAGTATTGGCATGATTAATTACTGAGCTACATTTAAGGGGAGGACTATTTAGTGTAAGTATAGTCCTATGCATTGCTTGAGGGGAGGATATTCATGTTTATTTGCTATTGTAAGGAAGAGAATGGAAAAGTACTGCTTTTTGCTTTTATGAAAGTACTCGCTGGAAAGTATCGCACACGTGGAAAGTACTGTTTGTCTTATTTAAGTACTGTTCCAACGATAATATTGAGGGGTAACTACTACTAACGGTAACTTTGTTATTTAATGGTGTGATTTTTAAATCTCACCTATAAATAACTACTCAATTTCCTCTCATATTGATATCTCATAATCTTTTCCATATTTCTCTCACTTTCACCTATATTATTCGTTCTATCTCTTACTGTGATCATATAATCATCAATGGCGAATCTTAATATTGTTTCCAAACACAACATGGTGGCGAATTTAGACAAGACTGAAGCAAATGTAATCTTTCATGACATCATCGATTTTCATCGGTCGCCAATTAGTTATGCGCTGTTAATAGAACCATGTTATTGAGCCCTGGATTCAACAATTTTGGGAAACTGCTAGGGTTCATATGGAGAATGATGAAGAATATATTCATGCTATGGTTGCTGGGAGAACTGTCAAGGTTACTGAAGCCTCTATTTGTGAAGACTTATTGTTTGATGATGCTGATGGGGCTATTCGCTTTGATAAGCAACCGATATGGGATACTTTTGGGCACATTGGTTATGAAGGTCTTTAACTGAACAAACATTCAGGAAACCCTTATTTTGTCCTCACTGGAAGTTTTTAGTACATGTCTTGCTTCTTTGTATTAGTGCTAAAAGTACATCTTGGGAACAATTTGGGTCTAATATAGCATCTGCTATAGTAGGATTGGCAACTGATCATGTTTTCAATTTTTCAAGGCTAATTTCTGATGGAATGCTTTCACACATCTCTCATGGTTCTAAATGGTTGATGTATCCAAGGTTTATTCAAGTGTTCCTAAATAAAACTTTCGATGTCCCTAAACCTACAAGTCTTTTACTTATTGTGGTACAACAAGCCAAGATTTTCACTTTCATGGCTAGGAAGAGTGATTTATTCACTGGAAGGGACACTCCCTTAACTACTTCTTTGATGGAAGTTGTTCGCTGCCGAGCTGAGCTCGCGAAGATGAAGATAGTGAAGGTACTGCTTCTGAAGGTACTGCTACATCTCAAGGTACTGCTTCTGAAGATACTGCTTCTCAGAGTGCTGCATCTCAAGAAGGTACTGCATCACAAGGTACTGCTTTGCAAAGTACTGAAGTTCAAGATGATGTTGTCGTTTCACCTTCTCCATCTCCACAAATATCTGTTCCTGATTCTCAACCAGAGGAACATTCACCAATTCGTGGGGATGATCCACATACTATATCCCCTGACCGTTTGACATTGGATAATTATGTTCTGACAAAGGAGTTAGTTAAATTGAAGAAAACAACTAAGGCTCAAGCTAAACAGATTAAGAAGTTGAAGCTCAAGTTTAGAAGACTCAAGAATTTTGTCTGGCCATTGGTTCAACATCATCGTCTATGGTTCAAATCTAAAAAGAAGGATCAAAGGCAGTTTAAGAATACTAAACGCCAAAAGGTTCACCAACAATCTTCATTCCAATTGGGGAGGAATTTAGAAGAAAAGAATTTGAAAGAAGATGTTGTTAAGGAGAATGAACCTCAAGATACTGAAGAATAGGTTATTGAAAGTACTGAGGAAGAAATCAAAGTTCAAAGTACTGAGGAGCAAGCTATTGATGTTCAAGTTCAAAGTACTGATGATCAAGGTACTGCTGATCAAAGTACTGATTTTATGGAACTTACAGACAAGGGTTAATTTCACCAAGGTTGATAGATTTTGAAGAGGAAGTTGGTCCAACCGCTTTTAACTGAAGAGGAAGTTGGTCCTTCAACTGTCATACCGAAAAGGAAGTGATACACCAAAACCTATACATACTGCAAGTGATGACGAAACCATTGCTGAGATCTTGCATGATTTATCAAGACCAAGGGGTGTTAGCATTCCAGGAGTGCAAGAAGAAGAACAACCAAGAGCTTCTCAACCTGTTATTGATCCTAAGGATAAAGGAAAGGTATATTGGAAGTAAAGAAGAAAAGAAACCTACTTTAGCACAGATAAGGGCTGCTCAAAATGTTATGAATGAGGAAGCAGCTAGAAAGGTACAAGCTGAACTGAATGCTGAGGTAGCTAATGAAGAAGAAGCTTTGAATGAAGAAGCAGGTAGGAAATTACAAGAAGAATTGAATGCTGAAGCTGCTATACCATCACCACTTCCTATTTCTTCTCTTCCAAGGAAACCAAATCTTCCAAAGGAAATGAATGCAATGATGGCTTATCTAAAGAAGATGGGATATGTTGGTTTAAACAAGCTGAATTATGTTAATATGAAAGAGTTATATGATGCTATCAGAGAAGAATATAAAAGACAAGTTGATAGTATTAAAGATTCTAAAGATGATGATGCTTACAAAGAAGAAGAAAGAAAAGGAAGCTTAAAAAGAAAAAGAAAAACTGGAGTTAAATATCAACAGTCATCAAAGAAAGTTGAGTTAAGGTCCGATACTGATGATGAGCTAAGAAATTACTTAAGAGTAATAGATTTTGAGTATTCTAAAGATGATGTCAATTCAAGATGAACAAATCTCCAATAACTACTTTTGAAGTTGTTGAGTCAAAAGATGGGAATTATCTGATGTTTCACAAAGAAGATGAAAGTTTCAAGGTATTCAATATGCTATGGGATTTATTGCATATAATTGATAGAGTGGATTTACTCCATTTGTATCATGTGGTAAAAGAATATTATGAACACAATCCATCAGAAGGATATGGTTTAGTCTTGCTTGGAGATATCATAACCGTTTGGGAAACCAAGAAACAAGTATCTGAGATCCGAAAACAAGAAGATTGGGACATTAGTTGGGAGATTTTGAAGAATCTGGAGTACATGTTCTAGAGCTATAAGATGGGACAATGATTCATATGTTAGTCGAGAAGATATCCTCTTACACTAGAACTTATGAGGAGGATGCTGGAGCATGGAATGGAAGTAGAAGAAGATAATGAAATAGCACGTCGGGTCATCAAGTCGTTTATCGATGGACTACAATTGTTGATGATGATGAATAACTGGTATGAATCTTAATTGATTAAATTTTTTATGTATCAGTACTTTATTCAGTATCGCTGATCAAACAGATACTTTAATCAAAGTATCTTTGCAGTAAACCAGCATCTGATTTTGAAAACTTTTGTTAAGTAATAAATGTTTTGAAACAAAGGTTAAAAGAAATAAATGGTTTTTGAGATGGTAATACCAATAGGTTATCAATCCACCATGGTTACAAAAGGATTGACTAATCCATGAGCAAACGGCTCTAGTAAAGATATTTCAAACTTTTTAGTTAACAACTTGCTAATAAGTTGTATGGTCATCAACTCACCATATCAATAATGTGAAGAGTTGGCTAGCCCACAAGAAAATGGCTGTGGTAAAGGTCAGGAAAAACCATTATATGGTAATTAGTTCACCATGATGAAAGAACTAACTAGTCCAAAAGGGTACAGCTTTTGGTAAAGACAAATCAAATCTGTTGATAGCTGATGATTTGCTAAAAATCATATGGTTATCAGTGTACCATGATCTTACACATCAAAACATTTGGCTACTCCAGAGTTAATGGCTTTGGTAAAGAGAACTCAAATCCATTAAATTTTCAATGATTCACCTCTCACAGGAGTTTACACACTTGGAAGTGATGAGAATAGACTGAAACTTAAACTGAATTAAATGTACAAATTGTCTTATGTTGCTGAAAAGATGGAGTTTGTGAATGTTGCGAAAAGAAATAAGATTGTTGATTGATGCTAAAAAGAATTATACAAATCAAGACTACTTTGATGATGATATAAGCACAGAATCTACAAAGATAAAATTTGATGATAAAGTCACAATTCCTCTTTGAAGACAAAGATGTTAAAGCTAAATCTACAAAGGAACTTGAAATCAAACAAGTTGAATTCCAGTTAGGGGAGGATTGTTGGGATAAGAAGATTAAAGTACTCAAGATTAACAGTACTGCAGAAAGACAAAGTACGCAAGAAGTCAAAGTACGCTAAGTAAAAGTCAAAGTAATCGCTTATTCATTAAAGTACTATAAAGTTAAAGTCGGTTGTATTTGATTAAAGATAGAAAGTAATGTTTATCTAGAACTTTCTAAGTATTGTTTACTTGACATACAAGGATAAGAATTAAAACCGTTAGGGTTATCATTGAGCCTATAAAAGGACCCCTAGATTGGTATTAGAGTAACGAGTTTTAGAATCCTAAAGTACGATCAATATTAGAGTTTTAGAGAGTTCGATATTTAGTGTTTTAGAGTTATTAATAAAGTTATATTCTTCTTAGCTTTGTTAAGTAAATTCCGCATACTTGATAAAGATTACTCAGTGTTTCATTGTTAATAGCTTAGGATTTATCTGAGGTTATTAAACCCTTAACAAGCTATTTAAGTTAGTTTGGTTAGAGTACATCGATCCAACATGGATGGATGAACTTAAGAAGTTAGGGATGTGTGCCTAAGATGCTAACGCCCGGGAACATATTGTTTCGAATCTTGCATGTAGGGTACTTAATGACTTGGCTTAGGTTTCTTGAGACCCTCGACTCCCCAAAGGGTATGCCTTTGACGTCGGATAGGAACCTTTGTTGATAGGTTATGACGAATTGACCAAATGTTGTCATAGCGACTTAAACCCCTACTTGAATCAATAGGAAGTAATTAGAAAACATAGACATTACATGATAGGATGAATAATTAGGTTAGCACACTTTCTCACTATTGTTCACAACCTTAATTTATTTTGCGCATTTCATTTCTTTTCTTTAGTTTAATTAATCATTTAAATCTTAAAACCATTTAAAACAGTGACACTTAGACTTAATAGGATCCTCATCTACATAGCTCTTGGGAACGACCTCGGCTTTACAACCTTCTATACTACGTACGATTGGGTTCACTGCTCTTTAGTGCAATAGGTAGACCTTAAGTAGACGAGAATTATAAATATTAAATCTTGGTCGGAAAACCTGCATCAATAAGTTAACTTTGTTAAATATTTTAATCAAAATGAAATTGATTTATAGCATCACTACTTGGATCATCCTATACTAGCAAAATCTAAGATAGCAAAATCTAGTAGGATCACAGAGAATATTTTGAAAAGATTTTAACTAGATTTGGAAGATTTGCAAAATCTCCTGTCAAGACTAGCGGAACCAAAAATTAACAAAGGCGGACCCCTTTTTTGGTTCCAACCAATCCGTGGGTTGCTGAGCCAAAATGGCTATAAATAGCATCCCAATTTCAGTTTTTTTTCTCACCACTTACATACATAAATATTGTACATTCTCTCTCACTCATATTTCCCTATATCTAACCCACTCATATTCATTTTAGTTAACTTCTTAAATTGCAAGAAGATCAAAGTATTATTGAAGACTTACAAGCTTCAACAAGTGTTGCAAGTCTTGTATATTCATCACAGTGTGTATTATAATTGTTCATACATCATTGTTTGTACCAAACCATCATAAAACCCATGTAGTGATTGGTTAGTATTTTAGTCCTCAAAATACGTAGTGTGACGGGAGTGGCTGTACCCTTGTAAAAGAACTCGATATCTAGCTTTGTGTCGGAAATAGTGTGTGTTTAATGTAAAGGTTTTTCTCCCACTAAGTAAAGGAGCTTGTGACTAGTGAAAGGATACTCTCGAGTTGGATACTCGGGGAGTGGAGTTGGGCAAGGAAAAAGAGTCCCTGTAGACCGAACCACTATAAATCCTCGTGTTGTGGTTTGATTATTTCTATCTTTACTTAGTTGCTTGTTATTATTTACATCTCGAATTCACATAAAGTTTTCAAAGAAAAAAAATTTAAAAACAGTAAAACTATTTAACCCCCCTTCTTGTTTTCCATACATCAGACAGAGTTCTTGGCTTAAACATTCTGACATTCATTTCAAGTTCAGTTGGTAAACCACCCAAATACAGACTTACAACATGTTCTTGACAAATGTCAACTTCGCACAAAAGTTTATCAAACAAGTCCTGGTATTCTTTGGCATTCTTGTAATACTTAGCATTTTTCAAGGTTGCCATTGGATCTTCAAATATTGACAAGGCTGTTATTGTACTTCCCAACCCACATTTTCACCTTTAACTCTAGCATATTGTCAATGCCATAGTAAATCTTTGTCACTCAAATGAACAGATACAAGCTTTGCCCTATCTTCATTTGGTGTGTTGTCAATCAAGAAGAACTATTCACATCTGAACACCCAACCTCTCATATCATCTCCTTGAAACTTTGGAAACTCAAGCTTTGCTAGCATTCGCCAACTGATTGCTTTGTATTCCCAAGGTTGTTATTGTACTTGTCAATGTAGTCAAAGTTTGCCTTACTTCTACTAAAGCATCAAATTATTGTCTTGAAACCCCTTCATCATCATTACTGCTAGAACCTGTTCTTGTTGAAGGAGCCATGGAGATTCACTCAATATGCAATTTTCTTGATTTCTTGATTTGTTTGTAATTAACTATTACTCCTTCATCTACAATTGAACATAGTTAACAACTCATAACCGTTTCTTGGTCAACTCAAACCAATCACCACAGATCATGGGTTCGTAAAAGAGGATTTAACCACTTATGTGCTCTTCACGTGATCGTTATGATTGTTTGACACTAAATTGTATTTCTGAACAGAATAGCATACACTTCGCTGGAAAATGACCGGAGAAGATGATCGGAGTGCCAGGATAGCAGCTCTTATACCAATTGATAGATTGCAAAACCAAGATTTCTCGAAGTAATGCTAGAATAGAACTAATCAGGAGCTATCGAAATGGAGAATCAAAATCGAAATGTAGTTCTATTAGTTGTTATAACTGAATGATTACAATGATTGTGAAATGAAAGAAACGAGAGAAAATACAAATCTTGATAGGTTCTAACTAGAACTACAACGGGTATTTAAACAAGAGGAATGAGCGCCAAAATTAGTTACGAACCAATGTGGGAAAGCCACGTGCACCTCACATGTTGGATTCAAACCAAACCCGTGCACCTCACGTGCCACACTAGCTTCTAACTAAACACTGCTTATCAAATTGGCTACACGTCAAAGGGAAAACAAGAAAAATAAAATAAAATTAAGCTAAATGGAATGTTAGGGTGAGTTTAGATGAAAGAAAACACTCTTGTTTTCTACAAAATGTTTTGTACAAAACTAGAAAAATAGAGATTTCGTTCAAATCAAACTTTTCCCAACACATTTTTTGCAAAACACAAAGCATGCATTTTCCAACTTAACAAGAGAGCAACTACAAAACACATTTTTCCCTTTTCTTTTCTTCAAAATAGAAAAGCAAAACACAAAACATGCATTTTTCAACTTAACAAGAGTAACTACAAAACACGTTGTTTGTGTTTTCTTTTTTCCCTTGCAACTCCCTTTCTTTTCTTCAAAATAAAAAAGTGTCACACACGCGTTTTTTATTTTTTGTGAAAAGTTTAATCCCATTCGTTTTTATTTTTTTTTTACAAAACTTAAAATAGAAAATTAAGAAATTTTTCTCGTACTAAACGCACTCTATCTTTCCAGTTTTTAAGAAGTAAATTCAATAGCAAAGATAGGATACATAATACATGTATATGAAATGACACTTATCAAAAACTGAATCGATTAAGCCTGTAAGTACGTTTATTTATCACCACTCATGGATCAAAAAAGCAACTAAGCATTGTGGTAATTATTCCCCATGTATTCTTAACAGTTCATATCCAAATGTGTCGAATACAAAGACCAGTACACGTATAAATTGTATAAACAAAACAAAAGAAGAAGAAGAAGGGGGGGAAAAAATTAACTAACCTTCAGATCATTGACGGATGTATGTAGGAGTATATGTTTGCAAAAACTCTGAATTAAAGAAGAAAATTTGATGCTATTACAGCATAACAATGTCGAGACTAACCACCAACATTACTCATTTTAATGTATATGTGAAGCCAAACTAAGCTATTCAAACAAGACAATTACAGTTTATTTGAAAACCAAAGCAACGGTGTGCTTGCTCACTGCCTTAATGTTTGTTGTCTCTTGGGATGTCGAGATCCTTGAAAACAGGGCTGTCAACTCCAACTCCCATTGCATTCAAACCATTGTCTACATACAAAACTGTCCCAGTAATGGCTGAAGCCAGTGGTGATGCCAGGAAAGCAGCAGCATTTCCCACCTCCTCTGTTTAAATAGATGAATTTTCAAGATTTTAATAAAAGACAACTAGGAAAAACACATATAACATACTTGTAATCACATATATGATTGACTAAGATGGCAATTTATAGGTATATGAAATCAACTTCGCTAGCTTCATTGCGTTTAGTAATTAATTGATAAAAGTGGGTCATATTTTATCTCTAACGGTCAAACAGAAAGCTGCCATTAGTATATTTTTTGTTACAAAACCTCCAAAATCATTTCATTCGAAAGTTAAAATTGTTAATCAAATAATATAATTTTTATGCAAATGTTAAAAACTTAAAATCAGGGACAAAAAGTGTAATGGGTCGACCCAACTTGACCCGTACCAAAATGTACTTTATAATGACAAATCTAACTAGCTATATCATCCGGATCAAGTCCACTTCTTTATAATGAATTAGCTATGTAGTTGAAATGATTGTGACCTAATGCTGTGCTACCTCCACTATATATGTTGTCAATAACATATTGACAGACTTATGGTAGATCAATATGATTCAAAACTAATTTATTTGTAACATAAAGGAACATTAAATGCACCTCGATTTAAGGTTTTCAAATGCGAAAAGAACATTAAAGTTGCAGAGGGAGATTCACACAGACCTGCTGATAATTCTTTCTGCAGCGGTGCATTCTCTGATGAATAATCAATCATCATATCAATAAAACCAATCGCCTTGGCAGCACGACTTCTTAGTGGTCCTGGTACATATGACGACAATACCATAGCATAACCATAAAGCATTTCTGTTGCTGCTGCCTTCCTGTGATGACAAAAATAATAGTTTATAGTGAAAGCTGCTGCAGTACCTGCAGATATTGTGTTCACTCTAATTCTATGTTTTCTTCCCGCTTCAAACGCCAACACCTGTGTGTAAATTAAATTAAATATACAAATTTCAAAGCCACTAAAAGTATAAAACAACACCATGAAGGTAATATCGGGATATAAAAACTAACTTGTGTGTCACTCTCCAGAGCAGCCTTTGCTGAACTCATACCTCCACCATATCTGCGGTATAAATAGTGAATTTATAACATACTGTGAAAGAAAGCTCAAAATGAAGAAAAATATGTAAAACATGTAATATTTACCCAGGAATGACCCTCTCAGAAGCAATGTAGGTCAGAGAAACTGTAGAGCCACCTGCAATGTAATAGTAAAGCTTAAAATGGTTAAAAATTTGAGTTTAATCAGTCAACAGCCGCATGCAGATGAAGTTTGGAATGGAAGTCATACCTGGGTTCATTATTGGGACAAAATGCTTGAGCAAAGATATGAAAGAATAGCTTGATGCTGAGATGGCAGTCAGATACCCATACCTTGATGTTTCCAATAGAGGTTTGGTAACCTGCAAAATAGATGTGTCAATAAGAACCAATTTACTAATGAATGGGTCGATTTGTGTAAATTATATCAGACAGCTCAACTAAGTTGAACGCATTGAAAGTGACCTGTAATCTATTTTTAATCCATAAAACCTCAAATATCATTTTTTTTCTTTTTTTTTCATAAAAGTAATAAAACTTTTTAAATAATGCCAATTATGTAATCATAATACTTAAGTCATTAATCCTTTGTGAAAAAAAAATATCATAGATTGCCTATTTTGCCACATACACTGGAAACCATGCTTAATAAGCATCCCTAATATGAATAATGGGGAGAAACTGACATCCGCTAATAGGTTATGACTATCATTACTTTAAAAAAAATAATATTGATATGCAAAGCATACCTCAGGTCCATTTGCTAAAGAATGAACAAGGATGTCAATACTACCAAAGTCCTCTTTCACAGATTCAGCTACTTCCTACAATTACATAAACACTAAATCAGTTGTGCGATATGCAGAATGTTAATCAGTTAACTTAAATCACGGTTGATAAATTGATACCTTAACGGTCCACTTTGAGGACCCCGCGTAGCGTTTGTTTGACTTAACCTGCATAAGGGTTAAGGAATATATATGAGACTTTAAAATTCGATTAACCCTATTATTTTCTTTATAAAAGTTTGTACTTACATCCTCAGGTACATCTTCAGGGGTATCATAAACAGCATCTAACGGGTACACTTTAGTAATTTCCATTAAAGACCCATCTGGCAACCTAACACAACACATTGTTGTTACATCGTTGGTTAAGCAATCATCATATAATCTTCAAATAACAGAACACTTTATTGGTCGAATAAAACACTTACACACGCGATTCGTCAAACTTTCCCCTTCGAAGACTTGTCTCAAATATGTTGAGTGCCTACAAAGGTGAATAGTTTGTCAACAAGAAGATAACTCCTTAAAAAGCTTAAGAAACTCTAGCCAATGAAGATTTCAAGGAATTTACTTATGAGCAGGTCGTTTTGCTGCATCTCAATTGTTCAAACAAAATATATCAACCAAAAGGGGAAAGGGTCAAATGTCTTAATAGTCTCCCAAAGACTATAATTAATGCGTAAAATGTTTTTTATAAAAGGAAATATTGCTTTTGTAATATATGTATTCTTTTTGTTAAAAAAAAGGCACAAAAAAGGGTATCGGGTCAACCTGCACCAACCCGTTTTGGTATGACATAAAAATGATTAACCACTTTTGAGTGACAGAACACGTCAAGCGTGCCACCTCTAATATTAAATAGTGGGAACGTAGGATCAGTAACGTACCGGAACCCACGTGCCAACAAGAATCTCAGCACCAGCAGCAGCTAGAGACTTTGCTATTGCCCAACCATATCCGTTATCATCTGCTATACCAGCAATGAATGCCCTCTTTCCTGCATATTTCCAAATGTCAGTAAATCATAACTTGTTAAACAAAAATCATCCACAGTATATATATTATCGACAATGGTACTCAAAGCTAACCTCTCAAATCAACAGGCAGCCCTGGAAGGGGTTTTGTGTCACCGGAATCAGACATTGCTTTTGTGATCATCTTTCCAAATCTCAAAGGACTGGATTTGACATTTTGTGATAATGATTGTGTCGAAGAGATGTGACATGAGCTTTTAAGCTTCCCACATGACACCCCTTTAACATCGCTACTGAAAACTGCAATGCTCGACTTTGAAACTTCACGGGAAGAAAAGGTAGAGGGTCTTGGTATAGCAATGTGCATATTGGGAGTAGTAGTTGCCATTTTATTAACTCTGTCACAAACCTGCAATTCATGTAAAAGTTATAACAATTGGCATTTACAATGATATTAGTTTCAAATTTGACTTTTACAGCCAACAATAACTTTGGTTTGTTGTCCAAAAAAACGAAATGGAATTCTATTTTATTTTTATTTTTTTTTATTTCATGATCACAAAGTTCATTCTCTATTCTACATCTTACCGTTTAAACTATGAAGAATAACCCATTTGCTATCAAATTGATATGAAGCTTATTTCACTCACAAGTTATCATGTTGGATAATAAACCCAAACACCCTCAAAAAGTATCAAAACGCAAAAGCAGTTTTAATCAGCAATTTAGGAGGTGTGTCAAGTTACCTTATCTCCTTGGTGTGTATTTCTTAAACTCAGATTAAGAATTTCAAGTATTCAAAAAAACATATATTCTTAGACGTTTTTTAGGCGAAATAAGTAGTTTTTACACCAATTACTAAACAAATCATAGATAACAAAAAACGGGTAAACAGAGAGGGATCCCCTTTTTGGCTCTAATGTACGTGGCCTAACCGATATTCCCTCTAGCCATCTCAAGATGTTCACCCAAGACCTTCGGGCAGCCTTACGACTAAGCCACCTCGAAGACGAGCTAATGTGCAACACTAACTTAAAATGAGCTAATTATCTGATTCTAAACCTAATTCAATTAGCCAATTTTCATAAACCAACCTAAAAAAAGTTGACACAATAAATAATGGAAAGCTAGTGGGGGACACAACATTTTCAATCCATCTAATACGTGGATTTAATAACAAAGTACTAACAATAAAAACTATACCACCTATCATTTTTACACAACATTTAGATTAATAAAAACACAAGGGATTGAATATAAACTGATCAGTTACCTTTTAGATCGCAGATTTTATATAGAAGAAAATGATCAAGTTTTTGTGTGTGTGCGACAGTGAGTGAATGTGTGTGTATATATATAAAGGGGGTTTCGATTAAAACAAGGATGAAATTGTTGAGAATGTCCGTTGGGAAGCTTTGGTAGTATCGAAATAAATAGTGCTACTAATAAACAGGTGAGAATTGGGTGACATTTCAAACAGGGTTTAGTGTGTGGGGCCCTTTGGGTTTAAGTGGGTGTTTGGCTTTTTCAATACTGAGTGTTTGGTTTTAGGCGTTTTATGCAAAGTTATAGTTTTACTCTTAATTTATTACAGTAGTTAGTTAGTAACTTTTTTAAAATTAGTTTTGGAAACATGGTTTTTGTTAGTGGTATGTGTTTGTATATATTAGCCCAAATAACATATTGTCATACTTTATCTTTAACAAACTTCATGAATATTATATATGTTACTAACGTGTGTATACTAGTCTTTATAAACAAGTTTTATTTATTTGTATAACCCTCATGATATCTTCATTCTTTATGCCTTCTCTGACAATAATGATATCGTAGGCGATATGTTATATGGTCCTTACATCTTTTGCCAAATTGTGTTAAATGCTTACGACTATTAACAACGAAATTGTGTTAATGTGTGGTTTTGCTATGAAATACTTCATTGAGTCTAAAACTTTGTGTAAAAGTTATTATAATAGCATATAGAATATGATAAGGATGGTGCATGAAAGTGATACTACAAGTGTGGTTAATATAATGATGAACATATACGCTTTTACAACACTTTGTGAGATTTTTGAAACTAGATGGGGGTAAGAAATACTCTTTTTAACCTTTTACTATCTTCCGCCATTCAAAACGAAATACCTTTTAAACGGTTGTTCAAAAAGAACCTAATTATTCATGTCTCCGAATTTTTGGTTGCCTATGTTATCCACATCTCCATACACCCCATAAACTTGTCACTCGTGGCACGCCGTGTATATTTTTAGGCTACCCCACATACCATCGAGGATATCATTTCCAAGAACTTTCCACCAACAAATTACTTCTTTCACGACATGTTACCTTTGATGAATTTCTATGTTTATACGTCGCCAAGTTTCCTACCACTACATCATCTTACACCTTCCTAGACTCCTCGTCATCACCACTCACTCGGCACATTATTACGACTACAACGTAAACACCAATCCACTTATATTCGATCCATTTATTGTCACAAACATGCAACCCCCCCCCCCCGGCCCCATCTACTATCTCACGACTCATTCCTCCCATTCTAGATTCACGCCCCCCCGGCGTCCCGAGCCCATCCAGCACCCAACCCACCACTTTATCCTATAATATAGACTAGCAGCTCACTTATTCTAGCCCAACAGCATCACCAACCAGCTCCCCATATTCGGCTAACAACAATAACCACGCCAACCTACTGGATCAACATCTACAACCAAATATCAGTCCATTAACCCAGCCGCAACTTTGACCCACCCTACTCCGATACCCGCTTGTTCCCATCCCATGGTCACACACGCTCAAGTCGGTACTATTAAACCCACTCTTAGGAATTAGAAATTCCAAGTATTAAAGAGTCGGTCACCTCAAGTATATGTAATCGTTAGAAAGCTCGTAGTCGTAGTTATTTTATGTTAAGTAGTATTTAGTTAAGTAACACCGTGGTGGACGGACGGGTCTTTCCCATGTATGATCCTGACCCGTTGTGTGGCGTTTTATTGTAAGACTATAAATACTCTCTACCTTCCAAGGTAGAGAGTTGGAGCTCATAATAAGATTTTTCTTTCTCTCGCTAAAGTTCCCAAACCTCTAACTTTCTCTCTCTAAAACCTCTTGTACGCTTACTTTGTGTTATGGTTTGATGTGTATGTGAAATCCAATATCTTACAATTGGTATCAAGAGCCATGGTTGATCATCTCTTTATATCTTTGGATTTCTAGTGACTTTTAGGTGGTTTTAGAGTTTGAATAAGTTTAGTGGTTTTTGCATCATTTGGATCATTTCTAGTGTTAAAGTTTGAATCTTGGGTATTGTTTTATGTTTAGAATCATTGTATGTGCTTGGGTTTTGATTTGGCAAGCTTGAATCATCGATGTTAGGTGGTGTTTGGATTGAAAAGTGGTGTTTATGTGTTTTTTCTAGCTAGCGACTTAAGCCTCGGTTGTTGTTTTTCTTGCTAGCGACTTTGCTTTGTAAGTTGTTTTGCGGTTGTGAAGTGAAGTTCTTAGCGAGTTGAGCTAGCGACTTGTCTATTGAGACAAGCCGACAAACAGTACACTTAGTGGCTACTCCATACGGTAGCGACTTGGTGAAAGTTAGCGTGTACTTAAGTTTGTTAGCGACTTGGTGGTGTTGCTTTTGATGCTTAGCGAGTTGCTCCTAGCGACTTGACAACTTAGCGATTTGGTGCTTAGCGAGTTTCTCTTTAGCGACTTGACAACTTAGCGACTTGGTGCTTAGCGACTTATTGTCAAAAAATTGCTAGCGACTTGGTGCTTAGCGAGTTATTATTTAGCGACTTGACGTGTCTAGCGACTTGGTGCTTAGCGACTGTTCAGTTTTTCTTAGCGACTTGGTTGACTCTGCGTAATACGGTTTTCTCTTGATTTAGTAAAATTCCGTGAAAGAATCTATTTCCCAGTTTAATCATAGAGTTATAAAATCCCGTTTATTATGTCAACATGTCTACCAACGCTCCTACAATCATCTCCACTGTTCTTGAGGATGTTCAAGCAGCTGGTTCGATACTCGTCCACCCATTCTTGACATAACGATTACGACTCTTGGGCTCAAGAAATCAGATTGTGTCTTGGAAAGGAAAATGGGGTCAACATTCTCAAATCAATTGATGAAGGACTGTATCTAGTTGAGACTACTAGAGACATAATTGATCACAGTGAAGATGGAACAATGATCTATGGGATAGACAGACCAAAGACATATGATGAGCTCAATGATAAGGAGAAAAGAGATTCGATCACGGATATCAGGGCTTCTAACATCATATTGCAAGGTCTACCAAAACACATCTACAAGCTTATCAATCACAACAACTGAAGCAAAAGTATGGGATAATGTTAAGATGCTTTTCTCAGGTTCTGAATTAACTATGGAAGACAGAGAATCACAACTCTATGATGAATTTGATTACTTCAAGATGAAACCGATGAAGTGTCTATGAGTATTACATGAGATTCCATAAGCTTGTTAATGACATGAGGAACATCAGAATGACTATGCCAACATTCAGGTTAAAATCAAAGTTTGTGAACAACATGAATCCCGAATGGCACAAGTTTGTCACCTCTGTGAAGCTAACCAAAGGATTGAAGAATACAAACTATGAGCAACTCTATGTCTTCCTTCTTTAGAATGAGAGACATGCCATGTTTGAAAAAGTTCTTGAACAATTCAAAACAAATCCAGGAGAGACAAGCTCATCAAATGATTCGCCTTACTCAAACATTGGGATTACCACTAAAGCCTCACAAGTTATACCCATGGGTGATGGAACTCACAAACTCATTCGATCAATGTTCAAACAAGCGTCTTTGTCACACGTGGGTAACTTCATTAATCAACGGCTCTCGATTAGTCAAAACATGAACTCTCTCCCCACACCAACAATAACCTCGAAACAGACATCTAATCCACACAATCAAGCCCTTTACAGATTAGAGGGAAGGTTATATAATAACCAGTTCATGGCGTTATGATCAAGGAAGAGGTGGAGTTGGTAGAGGCTATGTGACAAATCGAACAGGGGAAAAATGGAAATCAGGGACAAGGCGATCAAATGTGTGACAACTGTGGAGGTGAGGGTCACATTGCAAGGAACGCACATCAAAGCACGCCCTCAAAATCTGAATATTTCAGGGATAAGATGTTGCTTGTTCAAGCTCAGGATAATGGTGTAGCTTTGGATGAAGAAGAGTTGTTGTTTCTGGCGAGGGAAATGCCAAGACATATGATGAGATATGTGGATGAGCGGCCTATTCAGGAGATAGGTCACAATCATCAGAATGCCTTTCAAGTTCGCTGATTGTGATGCATCGACTCGATGTTGATGATGATGGACCTCTGCACAAACAATTTTCATGGCTAGCATTACTCCAATGGTCTCTCCTAAGGTCCCATCTTCACCACAAGTGGTCCATCCAAGACAAACTCATTCGAGGTACTAAAACTATACGATGATGCTGATGTGCAAAAGATGCATGACAAAGTACAATCAACTGAAACTATTGAGTCAAATATTGAAGATATGGGTAATATCAATGTTGTCCCATATGATCAATATGTGAAACAAAGTAAAAGTGAAGTTGTACCAAGTGATGCATCTTCTGCAGTCAACTGACTATGTTTTTATGAATACACTGCATGTGCCGATGATTCGTTATCTCTGACGAATGCCTATAAAGAACGTTGCCATTTATGAACAACGTGCTAAGTTTGAGCTTAACTGCGTGAGCAGGGTTGGATAACCAAATGAGTACAATATTAGAAAAGTAATTTTAGAGAAGAAGTGTTAAAACAAGAGTTAAACTCCTTAGAAGAAAAGCAAAACGCTAAGCAAAAACAAGAACTTCAAGAAAATGTTAAAGTGCTTAAGCAAGAATTTCATGCTAAGGAATCAAAAATTTTGAAATGATTTTTCTAATCTAAAAACTTTGAAGAACAAGCTTGAAAATAAGTTGTACGTACAAGGGAACACCATTCAGCCACATGATCACTAAGCATAGAGTATAAGCGATAAGCATAGCATTCCCCCTGTTGAGGAACCAAATCCAGAGGTCATTAAAAAGGCTAGAAATGCTCATAAGGTACTCTATGATGGCAATGAAATCCTTAAACCTATATAGAAACCTAGTTGCGCGAGTGCTGAGAGGAAGATAATAAATATGATGAAGTCACTAGGGAAAGGATGAACAAGAAGTTAGATGATCCTAAATGTAAAGAGAAGAAAATAATTATCACACCCCATGATTACAAGAAGGAGAATTGGATTTCCTTAAACAAATTTAATCCTTAGACGTTGTTAACACCGAACAAGTGTTCGGAAAAGGATTAGATAAGCAAAGAGAATCTTGTTGAAACGAACCCCCCTTTAGGAAAATGCCTCCAGCGGCATTGTATCCCCAAATACACCAATGCATTTAGTTCCTAGGACTATTGCCACTAAAAGCAAGACCTTAATCAGTCAATATGTTATTCTTCAACTATTTGTCGATTTTGAGAAAACTTGGAAGAAAAGGATCACACCATTGGGATAACGAAGGGGAAAGGGTTTTGAGCAAACAAAAGAATGCTATCTAACCGAGGTCATGCCTTTCTTTAAACTACTAAAAGATCATTTTGAGAGTCTTAAAAATGGGATAAATTAGATATTAAGGAATGGAAAGGAATTTGATGCAATGATAGTTGAGGTTAGTGACTATGAGCGAGCATTAAAATATAATGAGATTGAGAGGAAGAACTTGCATACCTTGAATGAGAATCTTATTTCTAATGTATTGCTCAAGATGTGTTTACATTCTGAATTGCTCCATTAATGCTTTTCAATTTCATGAATTATCGTTGCTCTGAAAGTCTCCCATGATCGTGTCATTGAGCTTGAAAAGACTAATTCTAAACTAATGAGAAAATTCGAGGATGATCACGATAATTTGGTAAAGCATCTTTTAAACTAGAAGTTGAACATTTTGATTTACAACTAAAATATCAACATCTAAAGAAAATGTTAAAACCTCAAATATCAAGACATCCTTGGATGCTCCTGAATTTAATGCATTTTTTGAAATACAAAGCGTGATGAACAGATTCGAGCTCATTATAACACGATCAAAAAGTTGAAAGCCCAAATCTCTCAATTGAAGGGTGAAAAGAACAATGTGACTGGATCCCAAATGCCTCCTCCTTTAGATTCTCAGTTTTCTCAAACTTTTCATCTTCAAAACTTAGTTAATGCCTTACAAAAGGAAAACGAGAGTTTTCTAGAAGAAAATGAAAAAGTTAAACGACACTTTAAAGAGTTATATGATTCAATGAAAGTCACTCGTGACCAAAAGAACGAAAAAATAACGTCTTTACAAAAGGAACTTGAGAATATGAGAAGTCAGGAAAATTGGAAACTGCCACTTGTTTTCAATAAGAATGTTGTCTCAAAGTCACCCTTAGACTCAAATACACTGTGACAGTTAAATATATTCCTCCTCATCTTAGGAATAATGAACATGCTTTTCATGACTACTGTGCTTACCTTAAGGATAGTCTAGAATGTCTCCGTGAGATTGTCGAAGAGGATTTCATTAACAAACCTCTTGATAGAGAAATTAGGTTTGCTTGCCTCCAGGCCAAACGATCTCAAGAGCCGCTAGAATGTGTAATTGCAACATGTCCTAAATCCTTAGGTGCAAAAGGCAAAGCTGTAATGCCTTGTTCTATGCCTAGTGCCAAGCATTCAAACCATTCTAGGCCCAGTTTTAAGAAAGTGAACATCAATGTGCGTTCTAGTAATACAGATCCTACGTCTAGTTAGGGGGCAAAAAGTAGATCAACCAACTAATGTTCCCATAATTCCCTCTGAGAAGTATCAGGTGACATTAAAGCGGCGGGTCAAAGTCTCAAGAGACAATACAAGAATGATAGGACCTCGCAAGCTAAAAATGTGCATTGGAAAAGTGTAGAAGACCAACCTAGGAACTTTAAGCTTGAGTTGAATAAAACGAATCGTGTTGATTCTTTTATTAGCCTTAGGCGTCTTGTAATTCGAATTCGATACTATTTGCAAACCTTGTAATGATGTCTGCTTGAATTCTGTTGCTAATCATGAATGTAGTGTGAATGCTTTGTCTATCTGCGTCAAATGCCCGTTATTGTTAAGGCTAATAATCGTGCAAAGAAGGCTAAAAGGCAAAGACGAAAGATTGTTAGAAAACATTGGAAACCCCGGGAAGAACATTTATAAAGATAGGTTATTATTGGATACCTTTTGTCCATAAGAATAATCAGTTTTGCCCTCAAACTACTAAGACTATGCCCACTAGAAAATGGATGCCTACTGGTAGAACTATTCCTTAAGAAGTGAACATACTTTGAATAGGTCAAATCTGAGACACCAACATTGCATCTATTCCAATGATTCCATTCTTCTACTTACGATATGGATGTTTTATTTCTGATGTGGGTGTTCCAATTACTGTTACTAACCAAGTGGAACCCTTTCTTGCATGGGGATCCCAATTATCATGTTATCCATTCTTGTGCGTGTTCAACGCAGGTCGTTCAAATCGTTCTTGGTACTTGGACTCAGCGTTCCAAGCATATAGCGGGACCGGTCGCTGCTCATGAACTTCGTGAGCAAATTCATCGGGACTGTTAGATTCGAGAACGACCATTTTGGAGCAATTATGGGTTATGGTGCTTATGTAGTTGGCAAAAGTGTAATCTCCAGGGTATATTATGTGGAAGGTCTTGGTCATAATTTGTTCTCTGTTGGTCAATCTGCGTGATTCGGTCTAGAGGTGGCCTTTAGAAAACATACTTGTCTTGTTAGAACAACTTGATGGTGTGGAATTATTAAGAGGTACTTGAGGTTCTAACCTATTCACCATTTCTATCGAAGACATGATGAAGTCTTCTCAATGCGCTAAAGGCTTCAAAACAAAGTCATGGTTATGGCATCGTCGTCTCAATCACTTGAACTTCGGCGCCATAAACAACCTTTCGAAAGGATCTTGTCGAGGCTTACCCGATTAAAATATGAAAAAGATCATCTTTGTTCAGTCGCCAACTGGGAAAAGCGCGAGGAAATATCTTATAAATCAAAACCACAAACTTCGTAATGGAAGTCCTTCATATCCTTCATATGGATGTATGCTGACCCAATGAGAGTCACAAACTATTAGCGGGGAAAGATATGTGTTAGTAGTGGTTGATGACTACTTCAATTACTTGGGTTAAGAATTTTTGAGGACGAAGGATGAAACTCAGATGTCATCATTAAACTCATTAAACAACCGAATCCGTCTTAACAAAATATTCGAATAGATCGTCTTACGACAATGGACGAGTTTGTTAATAAGAACTCAATGAATTTGTTAATACAAATATCGTCATTAAACGTTATTTATATTTTTGATCTTTACCTAAGTTTTGTTAACGACAAAAGTAAATTTAATTTGTATAAAAGCTTAAAGCTTGTCAAGTTTAATAGATATTAAAACAAGCTTTTCAAACAATATATTCATCATTCAAGCATTTACATTTATGATTAGTAACATCTTGATATAACTCTAATCATTATGTATGATAGTAGTTTTAGAATGTGTTAGGTTCTTAAAACCAAACACTACTTAAGTACTTGCATATTTCTAAAATAGAAATACAACATATGACATCATGTGATGCATCATGGAAATCATTGGAAGATTTCATTAGATATTTTGTGTGGATTTGTACTCTTCATATCTTGCACAATCTCACTTAGATAGAGTTGACTTTAGCAAAGATTTGATATCTTGACTGTCAGACCGGCGATACCAAAATGGTACATGGTAGGAACCCTTTTAGGGTTCGCGGTCCGTCGGCTCATCCCCACGGCTATAAATAGCAATGCCAAGCCAAGTAGTTTTTCATCCCTTTCTAACATACTCTCATACATATCTTCTCTCTAACCTTTCTAACTCGGTTTCATATCATATTAGTGATCTCTTTTGTAGCAAAGAAGATCAAGTCACATTCAAGCTTCAAACGCGAAGTTGGAAGTCTTGTTTGTTTAGTGTTGTATGATCTTGTGTTGATTCATACTTCATTGTTGTATTAAACCATCATAATCTTGTGGTGTTGGGTTAGTATTTTAGTCCTCAAAATACATTGTGTGGGGGAGTGGTTGTACCCTTGGAAAGAACTCGACATCTAGCTTAGTGTAAATAGTGTAGCGAAGTGTAAAGGTTTTCTCCCCCGGTGAAAGGAGCTTGTTGACTAGTGAAGTTAAACTCTCGAGTGTGAGACTCGAGGGGTGGAGTAGGGCAAGGAAAAAGAGTCCTTGTAGACCGAACCACTATAAACAACTTGTTGTGGTTTGATCATTTCTTTCCTTATTTACTCCTTACATATTGCTTGCATATTTCATTAACATATATAAGATCAATATCAATTGATCTTTACAATAAGTTTCAAAACAAAGTTTTAATTGGTAAACTATTCAACCCCCTTCTAGTTTTCTACAATTGGTACCGAGCCTCGTTGCTCAAGAATTTCTAAAATATATTGTATTTTATAAACTTGAAACGATCCATGGATTCGAAAACTTTAAAGAAGGGCAATCTATGCAAAGACCACCACTCTTTGAAACCAATGGATTTATATATTGGAAAAACCGTTTGAAACATATGTAAAATCAAAAGATATAGATCTTTGGTTTATTATTGTTAAAGGGGATTTTAGTTCTACAACAAAGGATAATTATGTTGATGAACAAAAAAAACTAGTTGCTAAAAATAATGAAGCTAAAATGATGCTTTATAATGCTTTACCTAGAAAAGAATATGAAAGAATTTATATGTGTGAAACCGCCAAAGATATTTGGGAATCTTTAATTGTTACACATCAAGGTAATTCACAAGTCAAGGATAACAAAATTGATCTTCTTGTTCAACAATATGAACAATTTGTTATTCTGAAGATGAAACCATTGATTGTGGCTTTGCTCGCTTTAACACTATTATTACATCACTTAAAGTACTTGATGAATCTTTTTAGTGTAAACTTTGTCGAGAAATTTCTTAGCACTCCATCCCAAATGGAGAGCTAAAGTGACCGCCATTGAGGAATCAAAAGATCTCTCAATAATGTCACTAGACGAGTTGATCGGTAACCTCAAAGTACACGAAATGGTGATGGAGAAAGTTTGGAGATCATCAAAGGAAAAAGGGAGAAGATCAAATCCGTTGCTCTAAAAGCAAAGCGGAATCAAGTGATGATGACGAATCTTGCTCCGGTAGTGAAGATGAGGAATATGCCATGGCCGTTAGAGATTTTAAGTTCTTTAGAAGAAGAGGAAAGTTCGTAAGACAACCTCGAGAAGAAACCATTCGAAAAGATCGGGATGACAAGAAGGGTAAAGGTGAAAGAAAATGTTTTAGATGTGGTGATGCAAGTCAACTCATAGGAGAATGTCCCAAGCCACCTAAAAGCAAAACTCAACGAGCTTTTGTAAGTGGTGTTTGGAGTGATAGTGAAGACGATGAAGAATCAAGCAAGGAAGAGATCGCTCTAATGGCGCATGAGTCAAATGAGGTACTTTCCGACTCTTCTTATTCTTCTATTGATGATGACACTTTGCAAAAACAATATAATCAATTGTGTGAGCTAAGTCTAAAAATCATAACTAAAAATAAATTTTAAAAACCAAAAAGGAATTTTTGGAAAATGAAGTTTATGAGTTAAAAGAAAAGCAAAACGACTAGAAAAAGGAAAAGCAAATGACGATGATTGTAAATCATGTCAAGAGCTTAAACTTGAAATAGAAAAACTAAAGCTCACACAAGATGTTTTAATCGAAAACAATTCTAAATTTAAAAGGTTTAACAAGAACATCGCTCTTGCCGATGAAATAGTTTAAATTCATAAAACACCGGGGAATGAATGGGGCTAGGTTTTAATGAAGTATTAATTCCAAAGAGTCAAATTAAAACGGCCGAAAAGGACGAACATTCATCAAAATTGCTGCAGTTAGCACGGACGAGACGGAACCAAAATAAGGGTTCGTCCGTTGTGCAAAATGGTACGTGGGTACTTCAGCAGAACAAAATGTTCGCAATACGGACCGATCTGAATTTGTTAAAATAACAAAGCCAATAATAGTATTAAACTAAAACCAGACGTTACACTTGAGGAGTAGGACTTGTCAAAATGAATTTAGATCAAAAACTACTCAACAACGATATAAAACTCCTTTTGCCAAACGCCCTTTCCTAAGAGCAACCACAACGTACAACCCCACTACCAACACAATGGTTGGAATCAAAACTTTCCTAGACCATATCAAACTCAGATTACATGCCATGGAACTCTTACCCATCGTTTCCATACATGAATCAAATAAATGGTATGTGTAACCCAAATGGACCCATGAGATATTGGGGACCAAATGCTTGAGTTATTTGCTTCTTAGGTATGCTTGAAAGTTGGATTGGAACCTGATGAATGGATAAAAGATAGTGGTTGCTCACGACACATGACGGGCAACAAAAGTCTCTTCTCATCATACCAAGAGTATGACGGAGGTAATGTCACCTTTGGTAGCAATCTCAAAAGCAAAATTATTGGCAAAGGTACGATTGCTCATAACTCCCTAACTATTGAAAATGTTGCTCATGTGGATAGGTTAGGATTTAATCTACTTAGTATTAGCCAACTATGTGATAAAAAGTATAAAGTACTATTTGATGAAAATGGTAGTAAAATACTAAAAGATGGTATCACCATAGCTAAAGGAGTTAGGAAAAATAATATATACGTCATGAAAATAGATAAAACATATAATGACAAACTTTGCCTAACAACATTAGACGATAGCTCATCTCTTTGGCATAGACGTTTAGGTCACGCTAATATGAGACTTATACAACACCTATCTTCAAAAGATGGTTTAGAATTTACCAAAACTTAAATATGACCAACACTTTTGCGCGCTTGCAAAATTGGTAAACAAACACATAGTAGTCACAAATCTAAAAATATGGTGTCCACATCTAAGTGTCTAGAATTATTACATATGGACTTGTTTGGACCATCCGCTATAAGAAGCTATGGAGGCAACTTATACACTTTGGTCATAGTAGATGATTACTCAAGGTTTACTTGGACGTTATTTTTGAAAACCAAAATGAAGCTTTTGATAAATTTGAAATACTTAGCAAGAAAATTCAAAATCTTCTAGGTGTCAAAATTGTGTCGATCCTAACGGATCATGGTCGTGGTTTGACAACGAAACTCAATTTGGAAACTTTTGTGATACAAATGGTATAACACATAACTTTTCCGCTCCACGAACACCTCAATCAAATGGAGTAGTAGAACGTAAAATAGAACAATTCAAGAAATGAGTAGAACAATGCTTAATGAACAAAACATTCCTCAAAGTTTTGTGTAACGCCGTTGACACTTCTACATATATTTTGAATAGAGTCTTAATACGCCCTTTCTTAAACAAAACACCATATGAACTCTATAAAGGTAAAAAGCCAACGTTAGGATATTTTAGAGTCTTTGGTTGTAAATGCTTTATTCTTAATACTAAGGATTATCTCACCAAGTTTGACCCAAAGTCTTATGAAGGTGTATTTCTTGGTTACTCTCAAACTAGTAAAGCTTACATTGTCCTAAACAAAGAAACAATGATAGTCGAGGAATCGTTGAACATAACATTCGACGAAAGTCCACCTCCTCTAAGACATCACCTTTGGTAGATGATGACTTAGTTGAAAGTCAAATGATAGAAGGTCAAGAAATAATTAATAATAACAAGGAAGATGAACCATTAAATAAAGAAATTGTCAACATCAAAGAATCTAAAAGTCATCCTTTAGAAAAGTCATAGGACAACTTAATCAAAGAACCTTAAGGTCACAAGCCCAAAATCAAAGTAATTATTTTTTTTGTATCCACCATTGAACCCAAAACCATAAATGAAGCAATAAAAGATGAATCATGGGTTATTGCCATGCAAGAAGAATTAAACCAATTAGTTAGAAATGATGTTTGGAAATTAGTTCCAAAACCTAAAGATCAAACTATAATTGGAACAAAATGGGTTTTTCTAAATAAGATGGATGAAAATGGGATAGTATCTAGAAACAAAGCTAGGCTTGGCAAGCAAGGTTATAATCAACAAGAGGGGATTGATTATGATGAAACTTATGCACCGGTAGCTAGGCTTGAGTCTATTAGAATATTGCTTGCTTATGCATGTGCCTATGATTTTAAATTATTTCAAATGGATGTTAAAAGTGCCTTTCTTAATGGGTTTATTAACGAAGAAGTGTATGTTGCTCAACCTCCGGTTTTACCGACTTTGAGAAACCACATCATGTCTTCAAACTCAAGAAAGTATGGTCTTAAGCAAGCACCAAAAGCTTGGTACGACCGACTTAAGACTTTCCTTATTGATAACAAATATACTATGGGATTAGTAGATAATACTCTTTTTACCAAGAAAAGGAATCACATATTATCATTGTTCAAATATCGTTGATGACATTATATTCGGATCAACTTGTCAAGAATTATGTGATGATTTCTCTAAAATCATGCGCGACGAGTTTGAAATGAGTATGATGGGTGAGTTAAATTTCTTTCTAGGACTTCAAATTAAACAACTAGAAGATGGCATATTCTTTAACCAATCTAAATATATAAAAGACATGCTTAGGAAATTTGGTCTTGAAGATTCCAAACCAACTAAAACACCCATGTCCTCGGACACTAAACTAACCAAGGATGAGGAAGGTGAATCTAGATAACACTAAATATAGAGGAATGATTGGTAGCCTACTCTATCTTACGGCTAGTAGACCCGAAAATATGTTTAGTGTTTGTGTCTGTCATGCTAAACCCAAAAGGCATCACACTTAGAAGCCTTAAAAGGATTTTTAGATACATTAAGGGAACAACGTGTTTAGGATTATGGTATCCCAAAGGAACGGTATAGAAACCATAGTGTATGCACTTCGGATCATGCCGGTGACTATGTCGATAGAAAAGTACAAGTGGTATTTGCACTTTTGTTGGACATTGTCTCACCTCATGGTTTGCAAAGAAGCAAACGGACTTGGCCATCTCAACTCTTGGCCGATACGTCTCAGCCGGAAAAGCATGTCAACAAGCTCTTTGGATGAAGCAAGCGCTCGTAGATTACGGAATTCATCTCAACGACATTGTGATACTTTGCGACAACAAAGGAGCCATCGATCTCAGCAAGAATCCCGTTCAACATGCTCATACAAAGCATATTGAAATCCGCCATCACTTTCTTTGCGACAATGTTCAAAAAGGAAACATTTCAATCGAGAAAGTATCCTCCGAAGACAACATTGCCGACATCTTAACTAAGCCTCTTAAACGAGAACCTTTTAATCTTCTTAGACTTGGTTTAGGGTTAATGGAACCAAACATGTAGGATAAACATAGCCTAAAACATTAGAATAGTCAAACTAAACAATTTGTCTTGTACCTGCTCTGTAGCCAGCCGCACCAAACGACAACAAAGACGGAACCAAATTTTTGGTGCCGTCGGTCTCATGGTGTCTACAGAAGCAAAAGCACTATAAAATCATCCTCTTCCTCAAAACCCACGTGTAAAACTTAAACCAAGCTCATTATTGTCATCTTCCAACTCACTAATCACTGAAGATAACATCATTGTAAGTATCCTAACTACATTTCATCTCTTAATTCTGAGTCTAGGATTCTTATTTATGCACATAACTATCACAAATCATGGGGTTTTATGTATGCTTTTATACCAAATATGAATTCAATTGGCAAATTGCATAACTAGTCATTGAAATTAGGTACTACATTATCATATTGCATAAACAAATCATGCTTCCCACTAATTGATAGATAATGAATATAAGGTCTTATTCAAACAACCAAACACCCCATGTCAAAAGTTTTGAAAAGCTTCTCACTTGTAGGAAAACATTTTTTCATTGCTAATACAAATAGAAACGTTAAATTTTCATCACTTGCATGCTCTTGAATACTAAAGGTATTGCATAACTAATATGCATTCCCGTATATTCAAATGAAGCCACATTGAATTAGGAGCATTTGGGTTATCTCATGGTATTTGCCAAACAACCCACTAAAACCATCTTTGTGCATAAAATGAGTCGAGATAACCGCAACTCCAAATTGTTTTCATATAGGCACACACTAGAACCAAAACGTTAAAACTTATTCTCTTTTTTTAACATATTAACTCTTGTCCTTAGGAATAACCATGGTAGCCGCAAGATTCTATGATCACAAAGACACCCCTAACTACATTCCCAAACACCACAAAACCAAAGGACTTACCAAGGAACAAGTAGAAATATTTAGGTGTCTAGAATCAAGGTATTTCCATGAGGGTAGAACCATTCACTCATCCTTCCTTGAAACACCAACCTTCGTGAAGAACTAGCCGCCATTCAATTCAACTGTCTTCTTGACATCGATGAACCAATTTGTCCTAGATTTGTGTTAGAATTCTATGCTAGTGTGACCGGCTTTAATGATGAAGACGATGATGAATTTTGTCTTAGGTTTAGATTTAATCAAAACGACTACACCATCACCTTAGCCAACTTTGCTCAAGTGCTAGGAATTCCCAACCGAGGAACTTGTCTCTACTCGGATAAATGGTCACTCACCGCTCTTGATGCTATCAATGACCGCTCTCTCCCCTACCAAACCCGTTTGGCCGACAAGGATGTCATCCGTGAACACCTTTTTAACCCAAAGGGTGATACAACCCGAGTTACCCGAAAAGGAAAAGAGGTAAACCGAGATCCATATGGAATGAAGCTAAATGAACTTAAGCCCGAATTTAAGAAATGGGAGGAGCTACTTAGAGCCAACGTCATTAGCACCATAGGAAATAGGGATCACATTAACGCTTGCCTTTGTCATATGCTCTACAACTTGTCCACCCGTCAACCATTCAATTTAGCTTACTACATAGCTAGGAGAATGATTGATATTCCAACTCAAGGATCGGTTGCTCTTCCATACGGGATGCTTCTCACCCGTCTCTATAGAAACTTCGCACCAATTCCACCAACACCAAAAGGGATGCACCTTCACTATGAGCTCATCCCTCACATCTTTGTACCGTTGAGTGATGCACGAGTTGCTAAGACAAAGGCAAGAGAGCAAAACCTCCAACTCCATCATCATCATCATCAAATAGCCCCGAGGATGGTCTTCCAAGCTCTCGTCTTCCGCCTCATGAGTATTATGCATCTCTTCCCGAAATAGAGAATGAATCAACGGAGTTCAAGCAAACTAAGGGAATGTTCAAGTGCCTTGGTAGGATGATGAACAAGATTTACAAGAAGTTGGACAAATAAGGGTAATTTAAGGAGTGTTTGGAACAATGCATTATCGTTAATGTTTGATACAATTTCGTTGTTTTTATTATGTAGGATGATAATATAACCCGAAACAATGGTGAATGCTAACAATTTCATGCAGGGGGATAGCGCAAGTATGCTATCAAATTTTACCCATTTTCACTATAATGTGAAAATCAAAAGCCTTGCTCAAAATACATGCTCCACTATGTTTATATATATGTTATTTGCTTTTCCTAACTAGAAATGTTTAGTATAACATGTTTTGAGAAAAATTTCAGGTTTCGGAAAAGTCCCCGACACCTAAAACGAACTCGTCCATTTTTTCGCCTTCACGGATCGGACGGCACCATAAATTTGGTACCGTCCATTATGTAAATGGTACCGCCGTTACGCGTACAGGCGGACCAGACGGCACCAGGGGTTCGGCCGTGTAAGTTTTGGTGCCGTGGATCCTCCAGGTAACTTTCAGAATTTCGACTCTTTCGTGATTCCAAATTACCATCCATGCTTATAAATCAATCCTAAATTGCTTATACTCTTATTAGAACTAGTATAATTCACTTAGGTATATAAGAAATCCATTTCCCACCAAAATTCAAAAATTTGAAAAATCCACCCAAGGAGCCCTTTGCATAAAGGAAGGAACCAAATTTTTGGTACCTTCAAATCCGTGGGTGATCTGAATATTAGGAAATTCCACTCACAAGAACACATTTATTGCAAATCTTTTCTTCTTCCTCCATCTCTCTTTGAATGGCTTGACTTGGGTGATATGACTAGCATTCAACCCACTTCCAAATCATTAGGAACCTCATCTCTTCAATGGTTTAACATCAAATCAAACACATTTCTCCATGATTTTTCACTTCTATAAATTGAGAGGTTTTACCATGATCATCCTCACACCTTCTTCATTCTTACTATCATCTAGCAAAGAAAAACCAAAGTCAAAATGACAAAATCATCTCCAAAACCTTGCAAGAAAACCGCTAAGAATTAGTGAGGCCTTGTTGCTTCGTTAAACTTAGCTCCTCATCCGAGTCTTCTCCACTCACAATCTCATCTCCCATCCGAGATGATACAAACCTTACCTTAGCCACACCTACTCAATCACACATTGTGATCACCACTCCACCACCAACAAAACACCAACTTCACCTCCACCGGCACCCATCCAAACATCCAAAACACCCTCACCACCTTCACCAAGGTCTCCAACTCTCATTCCTATGGAGTTATTTTCCACTCCACCAACTTCACCAAATCCTTTCTTGGAGGACTTGGATGACTTGCCTCCTAGGCCAAATCATCCACCACCATTGCCATCATTTGGCTCAATTAAGCAGATGGCTCATGAGTCAGTCATCGGTCATCTTTGACCCAAACGCCCCATTAGGGCCTAAACCTCTTCTCTTCCACCCCATTCACAAAAGACATTCATGGTCCTTTGTATGGGGATCATTCACTCCTCACATCAATGTCCCTCATCTTGAGGACATTGAGGAGTGTATGTGGGATGCCAATCCCACTAGAGAGGAGATTCGAACCGAACTCCACAACCTCCACCAATTCAAAGGCATGGTGGACTTCTCACTTAGTGAGACAATGCAAATGCAAAGTGCTGCTGCTTGCTCCATCATGACCACCCCAAACATTTCCACCCACACCAACACATCTACCATTCCACCACCACAACCTCCCCAAACATACTACCCCCCAAGGCATGGTTGCTCAACTTGTGAGCAAACGGCCCAAACCGTTGATAGGACCGGTTATGGTCCTGACTTCCAAGAAGAAATGAGGTTCATCCTCAATCACATCCTTGAGCCCTCAAGCTCTTTCTCATCCACCATCAAATTAGGATGGTCATAGTTTAGCATTTCTAGTTTTCTCTTCTTAGGATTATTTTTTTTTTTCTTCTTGTACTAAAACACATCATTGTGTTCTCTTTTCATGATCTTTATTCATGAAAATTTTAACTAATGAATGGTGTTTTTATTATATTGTTGGTGCTTTTACATAGTGTTTGGAAATGCTTGTGAATGATCATTATTACTAACATTTTTTGTAGCTTTATTTTCACAATCCATGTATCTTCCCATTAAGCACCCAATTTAGGGTGAGCTTTGATCAAGGGAGATAATTGCAGCTCATTACATTCCGCATAGCCTTTCTTTTGTTGAGACAAAGGGAGAAAATATAAAACTTGATTACATTTTGACTTTTTTCTTAAAGTCAACTGCATACTTGACTTTACAAAAGTCAACATCATGCATTAACTAGTGAATACTTTGACTTTCATAAATAGGCAAACATCATACACTGCATTATCATTTCTCTTTTCAAGTTCTAAAACTAATATTTTTATAACTCTTGTACAAACTTTGTATCTTTTATAAAAATAAAATTTATATTTTGTCCTCAACAAAAGGGGAGATTGTTAATACAAATATCGTCATTAAACGTTATTTATATTTTTGATCTTTACCTAAGTTTTGTTAACGACAAAAGTAAATTTAATTTGTATAAAAAGCTTAAAGCTTGTCAAGTTTAATAGATATTAAAACAAGCTTTTTCAAACAATATATTCATCATTCAAGCATTTACATTTATGATTAGTAACATCTTGATATGACTCTAATCATTATGTATGATAGTAGTTTTTAGAATGTGTTAGGTTCTTAAAACCAAACACTACTTAAGTACTTGCATATTTCTAAAATAGAAATACAACATATGACATCATGTGATGCATCATGGAAATCATTGGAAGATTTCATTAGATATTTTGTGTGGGTTTGTACTCTTCATATCTTGCACAATCTCACTTAGATAGAGTTGACTTTAGCAAGATTTGATATCTTGATCGTGTCGACCGGCGGTACCAAAATGGTACATGGGAACCCTTTTAAGGGTTCGCGGTCCGTGGAGCTTTCTGTCCACTTTGGCTATAAATAGCAATGCCAAGCCAAGTAGTTTTTCATCCCTTTCTAACATACTCTCACATATCTTCTTCTAACCTTTCTAACTCGGTTCATATCATATTAGTGATCTCTTTGTAGCAAAGAAGATCAAGTCACATTCAAGCTTCAACGAGAAGTTGGAAGTCTTGTTTGTTTAGTGTTGTATGATCTTGTGTTGATTCATACTTCATTGTTGTATTAAACCATCATAATCTTGTGAGTGTGAGTGGTTAGTATTTTAGTCCTCAAAATACGTTGTGTGTGGGGGTGGTTGTACCCTTGGAAAGAACTCGACATCTAGCTTAGTGTCGGAAATAGTGTAAGCGAAGTGTAAAGGTTTTCTCCGCCGGTGAAAGGAGCTTGTTGACTAGTGAAGTTAAACTCTCGGGTGTGAGACTCGAGGAGTGGAGTAGGGCAAGAAAAAGAGTCCTTGTAGACCGAACCACTATAAACAACTTGTTGTGGTTTGATCATTTCTTTCCTTATTTACACCTTACATATTGCTTGCATATTTCATTAACATATCTAAGATCAATATCAATTGATCTTTCAACAAGTTTTAAAACAAAGTTTTTAATTGGTAAACTATTCAACCCCCCTTCTAGTTTTCTATAGTTTTTATGGAAATGTTGGAATCAGTCCCAAAAGTGTCCCTCGAACTCACCAACTGAACAGGTGTAGTTGAAAATAATCGAACTCTTGTAGAAATTTTGCAAGGATATCTTGATTTACTGAGTTCCAATGTTTCTATGGTGAAGCATTACTTGTACTTGTTACTTTCAAATCGATCTCACTAATTCCCATTCTCATGGAAAGACTCCTTATGAACTTGTCCACAATAGAAAACGATATATACTTACATGTGTGTTTTGGTGCTTTATACTATCCAATACAATGATGGTCAAGACTTAGGAAAAGCGAGGAAACTAAAGCGGACATTGGAGTTTTGTAGGTTATGCACCAAATAGAAAAGGTTACCGATCTATAACAAGAACCCAAATATCATGGAAACAATTCTGTCACGTTTGATGAGCTAACGGTCAAATGGCTCACGGACCATCAGGTTCAGACCCGCACTCAGTCCCATTGGTTCATTCCTTGTACCAAACTCTTCTCAGCAACTCCATATGTACTTCCTCCATAGAAGATGATTTAAAGAATTTTGATCCTATGTTGATGAAAATTTAAGCCAAGTAACAAATGATATGATAATTCAATAAACGAAGGCTTTCGTATCCCTGTAGCGAAGACAATCCTTAGGTCTCAATATCATTAAGTCAGAAGCGCTGCTTCTGGCGATCACTCGATCTCATCAACAATCATCAATCTTGAATGTACATCATGGAAATGTTTTGGCATCAATGATGAAGTTAATCCCTTTGCTACTCCCGGCCCCCATTTGAAAATGTCTTTGCTCTGAATCATCATGGAACCATCTTCATCCGGAGACATCGACTGCCTTTCCGGTCCCTCAACAATAGCTACATGAACACCTTAGAAAATGGACACATGATCACCCATTGGACAACATCATTGGAAACCCTTCTCGCCCAGTATCCACACGAGAAACAACTTTACAACAAATGCCTTATGGTGTTTCTTCAACTCCGTACTTTCTAGGTGAACCAAAAGACATTAAAACCACCATGAATGAAGGCTGGCACGGTTCAATGCCATGCAAGAAAAATTCATGAGTTTGATCGACTTGATGTATGGGGTTAGTACTGCTCCAGTGTGCTATGATCATTGCTCGAAATGGTTTTCAAAGTGAAACTTGATGAGCATGGTGATGTCCTAAAGAACAAGGCGTTAGTTGCCAAAGGATACCGTCAAGAAGAGGGTATTGACTTTGAAGAATCATTTGCTCCTGTTGCTCGTATCGAGCAATCAGAATCTTCTTGGCTATCTTGCAGTAAGAACATGATAGTCTATCAAATGGATGTAAGGCGGCGGCATTTACGGCGGAGATCTTAAGTAAAAAATTAAAATTGACCAACTGATTTGTGAATCCGAGCATCCTACTCACGTGTATCGTTTGAAGAAGTCTCTTTATGGTTTAAAGAAGCTCCCAAGTGGTATGATACGTTATAAAGTTTCTTCTATCAGGCTTTAGCAAAAGGAAGCGGTTGATCCTACTCGTTCACCGGGAAGTCCGGAAAAACATTTAATTCACGTTCAAATTTATATTGATGATATTATTTTTGCCTCGACCGACCCTAATGAAGTGTGACCGTTTTCAAATGAAATGGGTTCCAAATTCCAAATGTCTATGATGGGACAAATGTCATTTTCTTGGGATTACAAATTTCACAAAGTCCCGGAGGCATTTTCATAAATCAATCTAAATATGCAAATGAGATTTTAAAGAAATTTGGATTTGTATCATGTGACACTGTTGACACTCCCATGATTGAACGAACCAAGTTGGATGAGGACCACTCGAGGATCATGGTAGATCAACGAAATATCGTAGCATGATTGGATCACGATGTACCTCACAGCTAGCGAGACCAAACATCTTGTTATTTGTGTGCATGTGTGCTAGATATAGAGCTAAGCCTACTAAAAAGCACCTTGAAGGTTAAACGGTGTCTTCGGTATCTCCAGGAACCATCAATATGGGACTATGGTACAGGACAGGTATGTCTCTACCGACCTATGCAGACGATCATGCAGGATGTCAAGATACGTCGAAGTACATCGAGGTGCTCAGTTTTGAATTTGATAAGCTTGTGATTAATTTCAAAGCAAATGAAAGTACTTCTATTTCCTCTACAGATTTGAATACATAGCCATGTCATCTGTTGCTCAAATCCTTTGGATGAGAACCCAATTATCTGACTATGGCTTTGAATTCAACAAAATCCCTGCAATACGTGATAATAAAAGTGCTATTGCTCTCTCATGCAACAACGTTCAACACTCAAGAGCAAAACACATCGACATCCGACATCATTTCATCAGGGAGCAAGTGGAAACCGGTGTGGTGGAACTCTATTTTGTGAAGTTAGAATACCGGTTAGCGAACATCTTCACCAAACTCTTCCAAGCGTTTTGAGTTTATTCTTCCACGACTTGGATTGATAAGCCTTCAACCGAAACACTCAAGCGTCTTGAGGAAGACGAGGAAAGGTCTTTCTTCATCATCTCTTTGTATATATTTATTCAAAAAGCAAAATACAAAATTACAAAACCTTTAAAAATCAAATAGAAAATTATAAAACTTTCAAAATCCTCAAAAATATTGTCATTTTGTCATGCTTTTCTCGATTCGATAACATATACGGTCTTAATGCTATCCTTCAAAGAATGATACGGGACTTTAGATATGTTGTTGGTATAAAAAAGTGAGAAGTGAAAAATGGTTTATTGTCATTTCAGGCAATAACCCGCTTTTCATAGAAAGAACAGAGCCATGCTTTATCTTGTTTTTCAAATCTCATGCTCTGATTCTATAAACATTTATCTGCTGAAAACTAATTGCTTTGTACAAGAACTTGGACTCAAGTTTTGAAAATCATCCGGACTTATTTGTCAAAATATCTATCTCTCAATCAACAACCTATGTCATTGATTGAGGGGGGAATGATTTCAATTAATTCAAAAAGTTAGTTGTCATACAATTGTTTTCAAAAGATAATCATGCATGTTTAACCAATGGAGTTTAAAGTCTCAAAATCATATCCTTATCAGTTAAAACGCTTTCATAATCAAGTCACAATTCTCCTTAAAAGCTTTTCAAAATCAATTTAAATCTATATAGATCACAAATCTCAAATGTTTTGATAATTGTGATGGGGAGAAATTGTGATTTAAATTGGATTTAAACGATAATTGATTATGGTTTCATAAGTGATTAGCATGTTTGCCTCCCCGTAAGTGACAAACGATTTCAAATTTTCCATGCACACGTTGAGGGGAGCATCTATCTTAAACCACAAATATTTGAAACGTGATCAATTTATCTCAATGTGCAGTCTTTTTCTAATATGTGCAAAACATTCTCAAACATCTATGCACATATTGAGGGGAGCAAACTTGTGAAAACCTCATCCTTCCTTAAAATGTTTTATCTACTCAAATTGATTAGGAAGTGATGATGATCATTTTTGAAAATGTTAATCAAAAGATTGGACCTTTCATTCTCAATCTAGATTTCAAGATCTCTTGCCTCCATGTGCTAAACAATTTCTAAATTTTTATGCATATGTTGAGGAGGAACATTTCTAAAATATCAAAACAATTGGTACAAAATGCTTTGATAATATATCACAAGTATCTGAATTGATTTTCAAATGGTTTTATATTGGTTCCAATGGCGGAGTATGCGATACCAAAAAGGCGACCAACTTTACTTTATGTACGGTGATATAAGGATGATAAGGTTAGGTTGAGGTCCCATGATCGCCCGAGCAGGAGGGATCTACCGAGGGGATAATCCACTAATAGTGTAGAGTCCTTGGGTATGATGAAAAAGGAGAAAAGTGAGATATGGGAAGAGTCTTGGACTGAGACAAGCTAGTCTTTGGAACAAACCAACAAGGTTCTAGTTATGAAGTCTCGGTAGCTTAGCGAGAAGGGGTTGAAGAATGAAAATTGAATGAGAAAAGGGTGAAAAGAAATAGCCCTCATTTATTTATTCAACCTTAGAGGCGTGCTTAGGGTTCAATACATATGCTACTTGGTGGTTACTAAGGTAACATAGGTATTGAAGACAAAAGGCGTCATGGACCCATGGACGCACTACACTTCAACTTTCCAAACCACTCAAGTTCCTCTTAAAAGGGCTTGTTTCATTCTTACGGGGAACCGACATAATCTATCGACTCTCTTAGAGATAGTTGGTATTAAGAAGGAGACCCTCTCCCAGTCTCGTAGGAACCAAATATGCAAAATTGAGTCTAGAGCCACGAGATCATCAATAAATCTCTTTAGGACACTTATTTCTTGAAGACTCACTAACAATGTGGAATGTGAGATTATATCTTATGAGTCCTACGCACTATCCTTGTGGTATTGCCAAGACTTGATTGTGTCATATGGACCTCATCAGTGGAGCGATTCAAAATTGAATTAATCCAGGTCCAAGAAAATGGATTGACGGATGCCTTTGAAAAACCGGTTGTTGTGTTTAAAAATCTTTTCAAACACATGTGTACAATTATTTCAAATCAAAAGGTGTTTATGATTGATAAATGACTTTTCACTAAAACTTCATTGTATTGCAAAAACAATTTCTATTGAGCGATACATGATTGTTTTCAAATCTCTTTTCATCAATCGATTGAATCTCTACCATTTGGTTCACTCACTCCGTGTTGTCTTCTTTGAGATGCTCGGGTTTGAGGCTAGAAGCATTTAGCGGAAAACCTGTCGAAATTCTTGAATTATACGTACCGAGCGGTACTATGCTTGATCAGCGAGAACCGTGGGCGTGTACCTCAATTCATCGAAAGTGTTCAAAGACACTTGGTCGCTTCTATTATACTTGTCTTATCACGAATTACACCCCAGGCGTCTCTGGTGATCAGAATGGAGCGGTCAATCCATAGCCGCATGCTCACCAACACATTCATATATAAAATAAATCATGATTGGTACATCAATGACTCGATATTTTCACTCCATGCTTCTACCCGGCTAGCGCCAATATCATGAATCAATGAAAGCTTCCGCTACTCTGATAAGAAGAAATCATGATCCAGATGTGAGCATAATCGGTCCAAAAGTCACAACATCACTAATTACCAACACCACAAAGGTTGAGTCAGAGATTTAAAGTGGCTGATGATCTCAAAGCTGGCTCAAAAGCTTCAGTATCCGTGGATCAGTTAAAGACCTCCACTCAGATTATCCAAACATGCAATTATGAAGAATCAAAGACTACGAGCTACATAACAAAGAACATGGACAAGAATTCAAGAACAATCTCAATGTAATATATGTTTGTATTCAATGTAATTTTAATGTATGTTTGAGGTGACCTCCCTTAGGGGGAGATTCTTAGGAATTAGAAATTCCAAGTATTAAAGAGTCGGTCACCTCAAGTATATGTAATCGTTAAGCTTCGTAGTCATAGTTATTTTTATGTTAAGTAGTATTTAGTTAAGTAACACCAGTGAGAGGGCCGGGGCCAGTCTTTTACCTTGTATGCACGATCGCGGCAGTTGTGTGGCGTTTTATTGTAAGACTATAAATACTCTCTACCTTCCAAGGTAGAGAGTTGGAGCTCATAATAGATTTTTTCTTTCTCTTACTAAAGTTCCCAAACCTCTAACTTTCTCTCTCTAAAAACCTCTTGTACGCCTACTTTGTGTTATGGTTTGATGTGTATGTGAAATCCAATATGTTACACCAACTCATTGTCTTAATCTTCATACGTTTCATGTGTCTCCTATTCCTAAGTCTCCTTTTGTTTCATTAAAAGATGTTCATTAGAATTATGTCTGACAAATATAATGTGTTAATTACAAATAATACATGGGTTTTTGTACAAAAACAACCTATTGTTAATGTGGTTCAGTCTATATGGTTGTTTCGGCATAAGTATCATGCAGATGAAAGTTTGAGTCGCTATAAGGGTCGTTTGATTGCAAATGGTAATAGTTAGCAGCTCGGTATTGATTGTGATGAAACTTTTATTCTAGTTGGTAAACCTGTCGGTATTGAGTGTTGTTTCTGAGCTTTCTTGAGGAACGAAGGAGGTGAGTTACCAAGAGCCATTTTATGAGTAGTATGAAAAATCGGATTTACTTGATTAGAAAGTATCTTGTTTGTTTTAGCGGAATGACCCGTTGTAAGAAGTAAATTATCCAATTTTTCGATAGTTTCATTTTTATCGAAATTTCATCAAGAAGAAGAATCTTCTCATTTTGAAAAATCGACAATCAACTGTTTCTTCTCTTTTTTTCGTCGAGAAAAGCATTAACTTTGTTTAGAAAGTTGGTCATTTAGTTCAAAAATTTCCTTGTTTAAAGATTTTATTTTCAAGTTCAGATTCACATCAAGTGTATCATACTTGATTTGCAATTGTTTTTTCTCTTAAAACGAATCTCGGTAACCAATTTCTAATTAGATATTTTGTTTTGTATGAAATGTAGGCTCTGCGTTCTAGCACAACTCTCAATTTCAGGGTCAATTTAACATTCGCGGCCTTAACTTCGCGATTGACCTTACTCACTTTCTCAATTTCAATGCCACTGTTATTGATTAATGATTCTAAAATAAAGCGTGTTTCCTCATCGGTCTGTATTTTTGGTACCACACAACCTTCATTAGGATCCACATCTTTGAGTTTCAGAGTTAGTATTGCTACAACTTCAGATTGTCGGTATGTATCATAAGTAGGTCTTGGCTGAATCTTTCATCATGATTAACATATCGAGATATGACATTGTTATAGCATGGATCAATGATTGGTACCTCATATACTGCGTTGGCGTCATAGACAGGAGGTGCGTCGAGTCGATTAATGCGTACTTACCTCAAGATTTGCCATGAAGATGCAGTTTGCATTGAGTTCCTCGAGGTCTTCCAAATCATCCACAATAGCGAAGAAATCATTTTCCTCGGCACTCAAACTGCATCCCGCTTCTTGCTTACGTGCTACAGCATAGCTTTCCGAAGAAACTCAGCATTCTTCTTGTGCTGCTTAGTGGGGACAGTTTAGATGCCATGTGACCCATTCCTTGACAGTTATAACACTTAACTGATAATTCACGATTTCCATAATTCCCAACGACAGGGGAGCTGCAACATTCCCATTCGATTACCCACTACTCTATTCCCAACATTTTGTCCCATCTCGATTTCCAACATTGGACCATGATTACCACGATACAGAACGCGATTACCCATGCGAAATCCAAGAGCATATCCTCTGATTCCCAATAACTCCAACCATTTGACCTTGATTACCCATATTCATACCGCGTGTAATTTGCCGGTTGCGGTGTTTGATGAAATCCTTTGGTTGTTGTTAGTTGGTGTGGAATAAGCGACTCTTGAATGCTTTACCCAATAAAGAAAATACTTGTCGCAAAAGCTTCTTCTTGTTAGGTTCAGGATCGATTGATTCCTTGTTCCGGTATTGTGGATACTGGTTGTTGAATGACTTGTTGTTCGGTGGATAGAATTGTTGTTGTGGTTGTTGAATGTATTCTTTTGCAAGTTGTTGTTGGAAGATGATGAAGCTTGTTGTTGTGTATTCACCGAAGGTTGAGTCTTTGCAATAAGTGCCAATGGATCATGATTCTTTGCCAATCTTTCTTCCTTGACTTCATTCACTTCGCCTTGGTTTTGTTTTGAGAAAATCATTTAGTTGATCAAAGTTCACCTGATGTAAGTCCTTTGTTTGGTTGATAATAGTGACATATCGCCCCATTCTTAGGGAGAAGATTGTTCAGAACTTGATGTTTTGAACGATAGTTCTGGGTGCTAGCTTGTTTCTGATTATCTCATTCATCAAAGTGCAAAACCTTCCATAGTAGGATTCAATGGATTCTCCTGGAGTTGAAGTAAACTTTTCCCATTCAGTTAGCAACTTGTTCTCCATGTCTTGTTGACCAATTTCAGTTCCATGACAAAGCCGTCTAACACGTTCCCACATGTCAGCGTTTCTATCTCCGCATCAAATATGTCTCTTGGTAAACCCGGTTGGACAATATGAATTGCCATGTCATGCATCGACTTGCTTGATCCTCTTGAGCTGTATTGATGGGTCGGTTTGAGTATGATAAGATGGTGGGACGTCGGAGTTGCTGTGGTCTAGGATTTGTCGAGGCTTGAAGGGTCCATTCGTAATGGAGTTAATCATGAGTTTTCCATTAGGTTTGGTCTTGATGTAGCGAAGCATACGACTTTTCCATTGAAGATAACCACCTTTTCCAACATAGGAGGACGGTTTTAACGCAGACCGCATGAATATCTTGTTGAGTTGCCATTGATGAAGGTATGTTCTGATAAAGTTGATGTAAGATCGATTCAACGATAAAGGAGTTGTGTTTAATAAGATATTGCCTTTTGAAGTTTTGGTCACAATCTTACTTGTAAAACTGTTCTTATGCGTAGAGATGAGTGCTTATGCGTAGGATGCTTATGCGTAGGATCTTATGCGTAGGAGTCCTTATTCGTAAAGAGCTTAGGGTAGAAATCCTTATGCGTAGAAATCCAAGTTACGCGTAAACTTAAGGTTAAACGTAAGTCTTATGCGTAAGCGTTAAGCGTAGAAGTAGAGTACCTTACGCGTAAGAGTTAACTTATGCGTGGAGTGCTTAGTAAGCTTTCTACTTATCGCGTAAGAGTTGGTTTAAAACCAAAAAATCCTTTACACTGTCACAGCGTAAAAGATATCCGAAAGTCGAAGTGTTCCACACACTTATCTAAGTGAGGGAAGCACTGAGTCACCTTTGTTGCACGAAGATTCGCAAAAAGTTATGCGTGAAAACTAGGGTTTTGACTTTCTTACGCGTAAGATTAGGGTTTTGACTTACTTGCGGTAAAAAATTTCCAATGATTCAACCGATTTCTTTTGCACAGATAGCTTCCAAAACACGCAAATAGCAAGAAAGTATTGACCTTAAACACCCAAAATGCTTTTTTATGCTACGCGTGAAATGAACAACGAAATCAAAACTTGAGAGGTTTAAAAACGATTTAAAACACGTAAAGCTTCGAACTTTTTTGCCAAAACTAGAATCTTTAACACTATATAAACCTTAGACCATAAGAATCTTGAAGATTTAAGTTCAAAAATAAAAGTTTTATGCGTGAATCTTTGAGAACAAACACTACGGCGTAACACGTTAAAAAACTTCAACCAAAACACTCCTAAACCATTGTTTGGCTCTTGATACCAATTGTAAAGCCTTTTATCATTATACCTTATCACAACACTCACGTTACCAAGACAAGTATACCTACGTAAAACACAAACTATATGCGTAAAGATGAAGAAGAGATTAAGATGTTGGTGACTTGATGTTTATAAAACCGTGTATGTTGTGAGAGAAAGGTGAACACAATAAGTTGTATTGCTCCAAAGAAAACACACACACACCCACACTCAAGCACACCCCTCAAATGAGACTTTGAGAGGTATTTATAGTACAAGTAACATGATGCCCTAAGGCTTGGCCATGGGCCTTGTATGGGCTTTGTATGGATTGGATTGGACATGGATTGATATAAGGCTAGCTTAACTAAACTAATACCCATTTAGCTTAGTCCAATCCACGAGCCCGTTGACTATTCTATCACGATATCTAACACACGTTACAAAGTTCCTAAACGTGAATGACCATCACTTCTAATAAAAACTATTAAGGCTAACAGTGCTTAGTCTTGCTTTATCTCGTAATTGCCCCTATTCACTAGCTTGATGTTAAGAATGCATTTCTTAACGATCATCTCTCTGGGACTATTTATATGCATCAGCCACCGAGTTTCGTTGGCTCCCTCTGCCCGACTCATGTTTGTATTTTGATGAGATCTTTATATGCTTTAAAGCAAGAACCTCGTGTGTGGTTTCAATGTTTTGAAGGTTACGCTACTAGAGTTAGGTTCTCTCATAGTTGGAGTGACTCACCATTATTTATATACCCACACGGTACATGTATTGCTTACTTATTGATTTATGTGGATGTTATTGTTCTCACAACTTCTTCTACAACACTACTACAGTCTATTATATCATCTTTGCATAGAGAGCTTGAGATGATAAATGGTATGTGCTAAAACACACACCACTTCTTAACCAAATTTGACCCAAAATAACCAAGAAAGAGCTGTTTATTGCTAATATTTGCTGTTTTCTTGAGTTTATGCTTGTGCAGGTACGGATATGTCAAAACACACAAAAGAAACCAAAATCAACAACCCAGAAACGACGAGAGATATAGAGTGCTAAAGGCTTGAGGAATGTCAGAATTGAGCATCTGTGAAGATTTCTATGCTAAGAAGATGATTTCTGAAAGATATGATCAACCTTGGAGAAGTGCCAGAATCAGTCCCTCAACTTTCATCATTTGGCAGAAAAGACCCTTGTAGATTCAGACTTGGCAAATTCAGTCCCTGGATTATTTGAAGATTGGCAAGATCAGCCCTTGATCACATTTTCATATTTACAAGATTGGTCCCTGGATTTTCAGCATATACACTTTTGGTCCTTATACCATTAAATGAATTTATTACATGACCTTAGTCCATTACACCACCTTGGCCCAAAGAAATACCACAAGTCCAACCTATCTAACCCACGGTCCAAGCCTGGTCCAACCAATTGTCCATACCCGGATTCATAAATACCCGGTCAACCCACACCAATACCCGGTCAACTCAGTTGAAATATACTAAAATAACATTTTACCACTCACGCGCCAACTATTTGCCCCAATTCCCCCAAACCCAGATATCCATAAACCCTAATCTACCCCTTAGTCAATTAGTCAAATTCATTACAATTAGAGGGTAAATCCGTACATTACTTGACACCCCCGACATGTGCTTAGTGCCATGTCACCTATCCATGTGCTCTCTTGCCTATGATTGGCTGGGATCGTGTGAGATTAATCTTAACGGTGAGATTGATGGGTTCATGTGATAGAAGCATGATCCAAGGGTTGCTATTGACTCAAAGAAGCACAAATTTCAGTCTCTGGATCCTTCCAAGAGCTCAAATGAGCCTATAAATAGAGGCCCTTATTCACGAATTGTAGACACTTTCTTTTTTCAATAGCATAGATTAGTTTTAAATTCATGTTTTAAGTATTCTTCAGCTTTTGTAATTTTCTTTTTGTACTCAGGTTTTAATATTAATGAAATTTCAATTTTAGCTTATTATTTCTTAAATCATTGAATAATGTTAAAATGTTCTGAATTCAGTTTATTAAGTTAGTCTAATTCGTATTATTGTTTTTAAAAGATAATTACAGCTTGTTCTTCTCATTATTTAAAAAAAAAATAAAAAAATCAGAAAAAATTAGTTGAAAAATAAAAAAATACTCTTAAATTTCTTATAAGCTTGTCAAAAGCTTAGCTCTTTCGAAACTCATTGAACTCACTTAAGCTTCTTATAGCTTTTATAGTGAGCTAACTCATTTCAATCTCAATTCACAACAAATGTTCTAAATCACCAACCAAAAGTCAAACTGTGGAGAATTTTGGGTTAAGCAGATATGGATATGGATTTTGGTTGATGCAGAGCTGGTTTTGGATTAGGTTTGGTTTAGAATAGTGGTGTTTGGTTCTGGTATAAGGCTAATAAAAATGTCGGACTACTTGTGAGTTTTTTTATTTCAATAAAGCAGTCACATAATCTGTTGGAGTTTGAATCTGTGGTATTTGATAGTCTAGATCTGTTAATTTAGCTGTTATTAGATTATATTGTTTCAGTTTAATTGTTAGTATAGGCTAGTAAGCAATTAGTAGAGTTAAAATTGTAAAACAGTTGATTAAGTGGTGTTTGAATCAGGACATAGATTTGTGATTGAGGTTAGTTACAGGGATAAGTTCACTTGATTTAGTCTCATTTAGCTATATTACACTTAAGTTAGACCTTAATTTGCATCTTTATTCACTAATAGTCAAAATTCAGTCTTAATCTCACTTAATTTACATAACAGTTAGGAGTTTAATAGCATTAGCTTGCATTTAGGATTAGAATCAATTAGTATAGCTTATTTAGGTCTTATTCCATCTTAAATCATCATATACAATCTGTTTTCAAAGATCAAAATTCATTTTGGTCAAACTTTGCAAAAATCTGATAAAAAGTCAAAAGTGGTAAAAGTTGTTTTTCACAAAACTTTGTGGATTTTTCATAGCTTCATTTCTGAACCAATTTTGTTGAAAATCTGGGACAATTAACTTCAGTTGGTCAAGAGCCGGAAACTGATTTTTGTGAAATTTTAGTAAATCTATATAAGCTCTAAATCAGCTTCTCTATAAGATTGATTTTGCCGTCTCACACTCAGCATACTGAGTGTGTATACAGCAACTTGCACTGTTGCATAGGGTTCAGTTTAGATAGTTAGGGTTTGAAAATTGGTCCAAGTGTTCTTTGCTTGGTGATCTTGAGTTCTCAACTTTTGGTTTTCAGTTTGTTCACTAATAAGTGGTTGCTTAAGCTGAAAGTAGGGGTAGTATAAGCTGATTTCAGTTCTAAGTTCAATTGGTAAATTCTTTCCACTCAGCACATTAGAGGTTAGGAGTAGTTGGAATTAGTTGCTTTTAGGTATTTTTAGTATAAATTAGCTTCTGTGTTCATTTGGTGCCCTTTAGTGTTTTTTTTAGCTTATCTTAAGAACTTATTTTCTAGCACTTTCCACTACAGCTTCATTTTCTTGTGCACCTGCATCACTTTTCTTATTTTTCATAGATTTATAATAATATTTTAGAATTTTCCTGAATTTTTCATAATTTTCTGGTACTTGTTTACTATTTTTTCCTTTAAATCAGTTTTTAAGACTTTTTAAATAGCTTTTAATACAAATAAATCAGAAAAGCTTTAAAAAAAATAAGTTTTCAATTTTCATAGATTAAGATAAACATAAAAATCCAAAAAATAATTTTTCCAGATTTTTCCTAGTTTAATTTGTAATTTTTAGCCATTTAATTAGTTTAAAATAGTTTTTAATTCATAGAAAATAGAAAAAAAGTTCAGAAAAATACAATTTCAGTTTTGAAAAGTTTTTTTAGTTATTTTAAATTTTTGAAAAATAGTTTCATAATTTTCCCACTTATTTTCATAATTTTTGGTAATTTAGTTTTATTTTAAAATTAGAAATTAGTTTTTAATTCAAATAAATAAAAGAAAAATCATAAAAATTAGTTTTAATTCTTAGTTAATTTTAAAATTGCATTTTTAGTTTAAAAATAATTTTAGATCATTTTTAGGGCTTTATTTAGACGTAGTTGCATTTTATTTACGTTTAGATTTATTGCATTTTAGTTTATTCGTATTTAGGATTCCCGTAGTGTAATTTCCCTTTTATGCTTCCCTTGCCCTATAGTTTAGAAAACTTCAAATTATCCCTTTTTTCCATTCAAATCGATTATCGCGACATGAGTTGAAATTCCATTCAACCCTCGTTCGGACGATCTCTCTCCAAACCACACGTTTGAGTTACCCAAACATTACTACACTTCTTATTATTGATCTCTTTCCTAAGAATCAATAGACATGGGTGCTCTTAACTATTTTTTAGGTAATTCTGTTTCATGTGACCGTACTAGGATGTTTCTCTCTCAACGGAAATATGCACTCGAGTTACTTGAGCGAGCACACATGAGTAATTGTAACTCATCACATACTCCTGTTGATACCGAGTCTAAACTCGACCCTGCTGGTGATCCAATTACTGACCCTACCTGATATCTTCACAAAGGGATTGCCTTCTCTTCTCTTAGAAGAATTTTGAACCAATTTGTGTGTTCTCTCGCCTCCCGCTCAAATTGTAGGCGAGTGTTAGTTGTATGTATTTGTATGTATCAGCCCAAATAAGATATTGTCACGGGCTTGATCCATTCACATAGCTTCTAGACTAATTCATTGTAATTATATATTGATTACTTGTTTTATGAGAATCAATGCAATTAGCCAACTATTAGTGTTAACATATGTTAAATCTATAATTCTATTAAAAAGCAGTTTTAGGCATCTCACTCTGCGCGAATGAGGTAGCTACATGTGGCCCTAGCATATAACGACTTTAAAGGATAAGTTTCCAGACCTTTTTGCCCTGGAATTAGCTTTCCAGGCAGGAGCCGCCTTATATTCGGCCAATGTTTGCCTGGGAAGTCGGTTTCACAGGCGATGTTAATTGGGCTTTCGGCCTTGTGGGCTAGTTTTGGCCGTATGGGCTTTAGCCATTTGGACTGAAACTCAATTACGCTATCACATGTGTTAGATTATCTTTTTATTAAAATAAAGGCTTGTTGAATATGTTTCTAAAAGGTAGAAAGAAAAAAGATAAGGTTGTTGTATATTAGATTTGGACCCTAGTCAAATAAAAGAAAAAAAATAAAGCATTGCCTCTTCAATGTAGCACCTTGTCTGCTTTTGCTTATCATATTTAGTATATATGTTTAGAGAAGAAAATTTGTAAAATGTCAAAATCACTGTTTTATGACAGTGATTTGTTATTTGACAAATGTGAATATTAAAATTTGGTCATACCTTCTATACTTGTTAATTATCTAAGGGAAAACTCTGCTTAAATATAAAAATCCCGCTTTAGATTTAATAAAATGAACCAATATTCTGATTAGTCTGAAGAAAAGCAGTTATAGGAGTGTCATGTGTCCTTAAAGCACACAAAAAGAAATTTTCAAATCATTTAACAACAAATAAAAGTCAAAATCGGTGAAATATCTAAATTATTTTTATAGAAATTTTGGACGAAAAAGTTGCATTAAATATTTTATTCCTAATTTTTTTGTCATCGGTTTCTCTTTAAATAGATTATAGAGCCTAAAAAAAATCACCATTTTTTTTATTGAGATCCTCTTAAGTTGGTTTTGACATGACCTATCATGTTTACCAATAAAAAAAATAAGTAAAATAGATATAATTTTTTCTTTCAGCTAAAAATCATGGGCCTACATGTATTTTTCCTCTCACAAAAAAACTCAACTTGATGGGTCATGTTAACCATAACTTGAGATAATCTTAATCCTTTTCTTTCATGGGTTTATACACATAGTTATTTTATAATCAATATAATCTGAAAACAATAATGATAGAAATTGGTGTTTTTTAAGTTAAACTCCAAAGTATATGTTGAATATATGATACATAGAAAAATTTATGCAACCTGAGAAAAAGCAAGTTCTGAAAAATAACATATTTTATGAAATAGTATAACTTTTACAACTTTATCTGAAAGAAACACATATTTAACCTTCATCAACCTTCAAATCAATTTTACATAACATTCAAATCAAAACAAATTTAACCTCCATCCACTACTCCCTGAAAACAAATCCACTACTCCCAGAAAACAAACCCTACGACCAAAACCTATAATTTTGTTGCTCCTAGCTGACAAAATAAATATTTATATAAAAAGATTAACAATTTTGGATAAGCTGTCCGGGTGAAACCGACCACCACATTTCTACTCGTATCAAAGCCTAACCATTTTTTACACGTCTATAATGTATGCTATAGAACGAATGTTAACACTGAACATTAGTAATTACAACTTAGGTATCGTGCATACATTATAGACGTGTCCTCCCTCTGATTGGGTGAAACCGTCCACCCCATTTCTACTCGTATCAAAACCTAACCATTTTTTGACATGTCTATAATGTATGCTATAGAACCAAGGTTAACACTAAACATTAGTAATTACAGTTTAAGTATCGTGCATACATTATAGACGCGTCCTCCCTCTTATCCATTCTATGGAAACCGTAAAGGGGGGGGGGGGAATACGTTTTCTTTTAAAACTTAAAACTTTTGTATCAAATTGACAGATCAAGTTTGACGTAATATGAAATGTGAAAATAATACTTCAACAATATAATAGAGAGCATGAAGTAAAACACATTTCCACAACCCAAACATAAACATCAAGCCACAACACAATCATAAACATAACGTAAAGATGAAGAGATAAGTAAAAGAGATTGCAAACGAGATACGAAGATTTATAGTGGTTTGGTCACGAAGCCCCTCTTCGCCCTACTCCACTCCCCGAGTACCCAACTCGAGAGTTACTTCACTAGATCAAAAAAATCCATTCTCAGCGGAGAAAACCTTACACAATGTTGCTTACACTTTATCCGGTACAAAGCTAAATATCGAGTCTTAACACCGGTGGAACCAACTCATCATCGCTTACATTGTATCCGGTACAAAGCTAAATACCAAGTCCTTCTTCGGGTACAACTAAACCGGTTATGTTTTGTGGTTCAATATAACAAACCTTGTGTTTTATGGTACAAACACATAAACCATCTAATCTAGTTTAATGATACAAGATGATGTTACAAATGTATAACATAGATCCAAGACAAAATGTCTAGTGGATATGGATGCCTAATTTAAATGAACTTCTTATGACAAAAAGCCTTTAAATGGATGAAGATAATAAGATCACCATTCTTGTAGATCTTCATATGTGTATGCTTTGTGATGGATGAGAAATGACAAGATCTATAGGCTTGCTTTGGTGGATCATCAAAAAAGTATGCTTACAACAAAATGAATGTTAGAAGCATTATGATCATATGAAAATGAGGGTGTTTACTATGTTTTCCGACTGATCTAAATGGATGTAAAATGCAGAGAGAATGTATGTGAAAAAGGGGAGAGGAACAATGACGAAACGGCTTTGTATTTATAGGCAAAAAGTTGTCTTAAACGAAGGATCCCTTACAAAAGGGATCCGACCAGTTATAATCCAGGGATCCGGCCCACTAGATAATCCAGTCTAGATTTTGGGTTACAATTCTGGGTTTTGGGTCATGTGTTATGGACTTTGGGTCATGGGTTATGGACTTTGGGTTATAGGTGCCCAATGTGATGTCATGCATGATGTAATGGATATTTTGAGCCATGGGTTATGAACTTTGGGTTATGGGTTATGGATTTTGGGTCATGGGTGCCCAATGTGATGTCATGCATGATGTAAGTATTATTTTTACTTTGATTTTCTTATAACTAAAGGTATACTTGTAAAATAAAATGTGTAAGTATACTTTGTGTAAAAAATAAAGTCTAGTTGTATTAAATATATTTTACCAAGTATGCAAGTAAATTTTATTGCTAAAAGAAAAATGAAGTTTGTTTTACTTTGTTTAAGTAAAATATATATTTGAACGTAAACTCTAGTGTAAGAATAAAAGTGGTGCACTTGTATACAATACTTGCAAAATGTAAAATGAGGTTCGAAAGAGAATGATTATCCTTTTAAATACTTAATGACTTTAACAAGTATTTTAAACATTTTAAGTGTCATTTGTTAGGGTTTGGTCATACTTAACTGTACCTGCGGCTTTGTACCAGAGGACTTGAGTAGATAGGGGATGTGCATTGCAGAAAATATGAATGTCTGTACATTACTTTTGGTCCTTCCCAATTATGATATAATATAGTGACTAATTCCCAAATGTTAGCAATCCATTACCTTACACTTCTTTAAGAGAAGAGCTTCAAACAATGATTCGTGTGTAGATATAGCAGTTTTAATATTTTAAGTTTTTTCGTCAGATGTAATAATCACTTGAGGAAAAATGATAACTAATCTTCCAGAGTCGTATTCCACGGCGAGATATGAATTGAAATTTGCATTTTTGACTTTTGTTATACGCTTGATTATCAAATATTTTTGGTTTGGATTTTTTATAAAATTTTAAAAACTATTATATATAGATTACAATGAGCGGGATTGCTACCACAAATTGCTACCCCCAAACTTTGTAGCTCTTGCTACAGGTATCTATGTGGGGGTGCACAATAGAACGCACAGTAAATTGCTACCACTAAACTTCTTTAACACGATCACTCACAAATAACAAAACCGAGTATTCTCGATCTTTCTTCCTCTCTCTCATTAGCATAAATCAACCCCAAAAACACACAGACAGACCGAATTCATCCTACAAATCCAAAACCTACCAAGATCCACAAATAACATATAACCCTAATCTAATGACTCTTTAACACAAACTAAGAAACAAAACCCCTTTTGATTTCCATCTTCAATTAAGAAAAAATAATCGCCGATCAAAATTAATATATACGCATGTTTTTTTTATTATGAAAGAAGCACTAACAAGAAGTCAACATAAAGGAAGGTAAATTTAGGGTTTTGCTTTAATTTAGGGTTTTTGTTAATTTTGTTTTTTTATAATTTTTTGGGGTTTATGGGATTGCCTAATTTTTGTTGAGTATTTTTTCTTTATTGCTTTGGTTCTAAGGAAATCCAGTTGTTAGATTCTTTCTTCAGTAAACTAACAAGAGGAAATGGATTAGGTTTATGTTAATAATTAGGTGTTTTAACAGCATTTTATTTCTAATTTTTTCCGGTTACTTTTTGGTTTTGAGAATTTGTTTAGAGACATCATGCAAGTGATGAAATAATGTTTTTATTTGTATGAACAATGAGAAATTGTTTGTCCTAAAGTGAGAAGTTTTTCATAAGTTTGACATGGGGCTTTTATCTAATTATGATAATGCCTTATGAGATGTAATTTCTAACTAAGGGAAACATGATTAGTTAAGTAATTTAACAAATGTCCTTCATGATTTGTCTAAGAAGAATGCATAATCCCCATGTTTAGTTTTTTGCATAAATTAGAAGCCCTAGACTCAGAATCAAGCTAAGGAAAGTAGTAAGGAGACTTACAATGTTGATTAAAGCTGAGATTGGTTGAAGAGAATACCTCAATTGTGAGTTAGGTGTGTTTTTAGATGAGTTTGAGTCGTTTGTGGGTTATGAGAGAAGAAGTGTTTGTTAAATATTTTAAAAATTGTTCCAGGGAACCATGGACTAGACGGAACCAAAACAAGGGTTTCGTCCTTGTTGTCGTTTGGTTCTGTGGTACCATATTAACTTTGGTCAATTTTTGTTGTGTTTGGTTAAACTAAGGTTTGGGTTAAGGTTTCAACTATATGTTTGGTTCCATTAGTCCTAATCCAAGTCTAAAAAGATTAAATGGTTCTCGTTTAAGAGGTTTTGTTAGGATGTCGGCAATGTTGTCTTTGGAGGATACTTTCTTGATTGAGATGTTTCCTTTTGAACATTGTCACGCGAAGGAAGTGATGACAAATTTCAATATATTTGGTTCAAGCATGTTGGACTGGATTTTTGCTGAGATCAATGGCTCCTTAGTTGTCACAAAGGATAGAAATGCCATTGAGTAGAATTCTGTAGTCCACGAGAGCTTGCTTCATCCAAAGAGCTTGTTGACATGCTTTCCCATGTCGTACTGTTCGGTTTGTTTGAAATAGCGGGTTTGAGACCATGAGGTGAGACATTGTCCAACAAAAGTACAAATACCACTTGTGCTCTATCAAAGTTCGTGGGAGTTGACACTATGGTTTCTATACCCATTCCTTTGGGATACCATAATCCTAAGTGTGTAGTGCCTTTAATGTATCTAAATATCACACTTCAAGATGTGATGTTTGGATCTTTTTAAAGCAGGCACATAACAAACCTACTTCTTGATTGGGTAGAAGTAGACTACCAATCATTCCCTCGATCTACCTCCGATTCCCTATCTTGTTGACTTTAATTCCATCCTGTATCTGGCACTTAAAACTCAAAATGATCATATGTCTGTTGTGTTTTAAATGAAAAATATCAAAATCGATGAAAAACGTATCAAATTTGCAAAATTGCGCTTTAGTCCCCCAAGTTTCAAAAGTTGTCAAAAATAGTCCCTGAGCATAATTTCAAAAGTAAAATCACCAAAGGTCCTTTTAAATCATAACTTGTCAAATTTAGTCCTTTGGTGAAAAATATCAAAAGTTTGAGAAAATTACAAAAATGGTCCTTCAAGTTTGAAATTTGGCAAAATTGGTCCTTGGAAAAATTGAAAATGGAAACTTTGGTCCTTGTAATATTAACACTTGTCAGTTTTAGTCCTTGGAGCAACTTTGAGATATTAGTTCTACATTTGAAATGGCAACTTAGCCCTTGATTATTAACCTATTATTAACGGCCCCACAATTCATTTCCCGCCAATGCCCCAGCCATTTGACTGTTATTTACCTTGTTTACTATCCATCTCCTCCCAACTTCCACCATCCACCTCATCCTTCCCTCCCTTCCCTTTATTACCTAAAATGCCTTCCCCCAATCACTGCTTCCAAATCACTAATAGCTTCCAAGTCACTTCAGGTCCAATGGTCAAAATGAGTGCTGGGATTTGAAGAGAGAGGTGAGAGAAGGAGTTTGAGTCTATAAAAGAGCAAGGGGAAGCAACAAGACGAGTTAGTTAGTTTTAGTTTTTAAAAAATGTATGTCGTTTTATAGTTTCTTAGTCTAAATTAGATTTATAGTCGTATTTTAAAAGTTCCATTGTACTCAAGTAAACTTTTTCAGTATATTTCAACTTGATTCAAGTATCAATTTTAGTTCAAGTTCAATTTCCATATTATGTGTCCCTCGTTGAAATTTTAGCTTTCAAACTCAGTTGTTAAAACCTTTAGCAGCTGAATCTTAATCTCAAACAAGCTCATAAAAGCTTATAATAGCTTTTTGTGAGCCTGTAATCAAGTTACAAGTAGTTTAGAACTTTGGTCGAAATAAGTCAAACATGGGGCAAATCTGAGGAAGGCATGGAATGGGTTGATGTGGAAGCTATGGGTTGATCTATGTATGTTAGTGGTACTGTAGTTCTGGTTTGATTACTAGCAAGCCATTGTGGCTAGGCAACTTTGTAAGTGATTTTCAAATTCTTAGCATAATCAGTAATTGTAGTCTTAATCTGTTAAAACCTGTTCTAATAGTAGTAATTCAGTTATATTAAGTTAGTTTGATCATAAATATAAGTAGGTTCATTGTTGAAATCTGTTTTAGTTGCAAATCAGTAACATAAAGGTGTGTTTGGATTTGCCTATCTATCTGTCTTTTGGGCTTACTCATTGCTTAGAATCTGTTGGATAGTGTTTGGTTAGCTCATTTGTGTTAGTATCTGTCTCACTTTGTGCCTGCTAAGTTCAAAAAGTCAAAATTGTACTTAAATCTGTCTCACTGTCAAACTGTTGGATTTTAGGATTGGCAAATCATTGATTTGTGTTTAGAAATCATCAAAATTGCTTGCATTAGGTTCATTACATCTTATAACATCAACATTAGTCATAAAATTGGATTCAAAATCCATTTTGGTCAAAGTTCTTCAATATCATCAAAGTCAGGTGCAAAGGGTTTGAAGAATTTTTGGTCATTTAGTTAATTTGAGACTCATTTTATTTTAAAACTTCAACATTCTCTTATCAAATTTTTGTAATTTTAACTTTAGCTTTAAACTTCAACTTGGCTATAGCTTCGGTGCCATTTACAGAGACTTTTGGATTTGGTGCAGCACGAGCTCAAAAAGAGCTTATCATAGTCTGATTTTTGGTGCACTTGATCTCAACCAGGTCTGCTTTAGTTTCCAATTTTTAGTTTTCAGTTTGAGCTTATTTTTAAGCTTGTGCTTGTGTTCAAACTTGCTACTCAGAATCTGTTTTAGCTTGAAACTCATAAACATCAAATCTTTGTAGTTTGTTATTCTGTGGTTTATGCTTGTTGATATTGGTTGCATTTCAGTACTTTTAGCACATTAGAGCTTCTGTAATCAGTGGTTGGCTTGTTTTGTCCATTTGGCTTATTAAAGTGCTTTAGCTTATAAGCTCTCATAGCCATATCTTTGCAAATTGTGATTTAGAGGTTAAAAGCAGTTATGATAAGTTGCATTTGGGTTATTTGAGTATATTAGAGCTTCTGTGTTTGTTTGGTGGCTTTTGGCACACTTTAGCTTATTCAAGTGCTTATTTCAATAAGCACTTGTAAATCAGTTCTTAATTTCTCCACATAAGTGCCTGTTTTTCCAATTTTCCTAGCTTCCTTATATAATTTTAGACTTTTCCTGAAATTTTCAGATTTTTCCAAGTTGATTTGCTATTTTTCTTAATTTAAATTAGTTTTTAAGCATTTTTAATTAGCTTTTAATACAAAAAATTCAGAAAAGGTTCAAAAAAATAATTTTTCAATTTTCTTAAGTTTAGATAAATATAAAAAGTAAAAAAAGTAATTTTCCAGATTTTTCATAGTTTATTTTGTAATTTTTATTAATTTAATTAGTTCTTAATAGTTTAAAATTTATAAAAAATAGAAAAATAATCATAAAAATACAAAAATAGTTTTGAAAATTCTAGTTTGTTATTTTAGACTTTTCTAAGTCTTAATTTTATTTTTCTAGCTTTATTTCCTACTTTCTTGTATTTTAGGTAATTATTTAATAGTTAAAAATAGTTTTTAATTAATAATAATTAGATAATTAGTTATAAAAATAATTTTATTTTTCTATAACTTTTATTTTATCCTTAGGTTTGTAAAAATATCATTTTCATATTTTTAGGGTTAATATTGTGTAAGTTTCACGTTTTTATTTGTACGTCGCGTAGATTTTAATTTCAGTTTTATAAAAACATAAAAACAAAAACATCATTTTAAATATAGTGATAGCGTTTATTTAATAGATTTTATCTTTTTAATTTCCTTTAATTTGCATTTAAGCCGTTGTAATTTGTTGGCTTTTCCTGTAGTTATAATATCAATCAAATCCTTTTCCGTTCAAACTCCTCGATCACTTTACGTTTGATAATTCATTGCATAGCTCAGGGGACATAACGACGGGGGAGACCCTATACTCCTCAGATCTTCATTGATTTCGTTCCTGAGCCGTTTTAAGGTTGTTACGGTCCGCCATTCACAAGTGGCCGGGCTTTGTGATAAACCTTGACTGTCGGCGACATCAAATTTTGGCGCCCAGTCGTGCTAATTGTCTTACGCTTTGTGATTAGTTGTTTGAATACTCACTCATTTGTTTATATCATCCATCTCTATCCATCTATATATATATCCATATTTTCTTATAAAATCAAAAACCAAAAACATCCAAAATAAAACACAAAATATTTTTCTTTTGTTTCTATATATGTATCAAAAATCAAAAATACAAAAAGATTTGTCGCTTTTTTAATAAATAACAACTTAAAAGATTACCACCGCAAACCAGGCAGGCACTACCTAATTGGGTGCGACCATAATAAGTTTCCGAACTAAAGATTTAAAACTTGCCTTTGTGTCCTTGTGATTGGTGTACCTTTTTCAAAGAAGCCATTCACATTGTGATTATTGGTTAAGTTCACTGTTGTTTTGCCTCGATTTTGTGTTAATTGATGTTGTTGTGATATCTACATTTAAAACGTGAAAACCCATAAAGATTCTTCTCACCCCATTTTTATAAAATACCTTCATAATTCCCATTTCTCTTCCTCGAAGTTTCCTTAGAGTTAACTCTAGTGCATGCACTTTTCGTTCTTCTAGATCATTGAGTCCTTTGCGCAGATCTAGCGAGAAATTCCTAGAAGACTGCGTGAGACGTGCTGCCCAAATAGTCGACAGAGACCATTCGCTATTTCAAACAACATGGCAGTGAACGCACTATAGGCGGAAATGCTCCAAGCACCCACCGAGGGTTATGGAGATGCCATCGTTTTCGGTAATCAATTCGATCACTTTGAATTGAAGACACATTTGATCCAACTTGTGTCTACAAATCAATTCGCGGGTGATCGTGAAGACCCGTATGCACACATCCGTTGGTTTAACAAGTTGACTTCAACTATCAATTTCAAGGATGTTCCACAAAAAGTAATCAAGTTGATGCTTTTTCCATTCTCTCTTGAGGGGACAGTAGGATTTGGCTGGAAAAAGAACCCCTGATCCATGAACTTGGGAGGATCTTGTTCAAAAGTTTGTTAATTACTTCCCCTCCATCAAAGACGACTAATCTTAAAAATGAAATTTCTGGATTTCGTCAAAATTTTGATGAAAACTTTGGAGAGGCATGGTAGAGATTCAAAGATCTCTCAGAAATGCCCCCATCATGAATTCACGAGCTTCAACAATTCAATATCTTTTATAATGGGTTGACTCGTAACGATCAAGATTCTTTGAACGCATCCGCTGGTGGCAATATCTTGAATCGGAGAACAGATGTGCTTGAAATTTCGCGAGTAAATCAAAAGTTCCTATTTCTCGCCACAAGTCAATGTTCAACACTCCGCTTCTTCATCCTTGCTCTTCCGAGTTAGCCAGCTCGTTAGCCATTCTAACGACATGATCCATTGTATGATAAAAGAGGTAAAGGAAATCAAAAGCGAAATTCATAAGCCGGAACCAATCAAAGCCATAAACAAGGTGTGTAAAATTTGTAGTGGTCCACACGCCATTATGATTGTCAAGCAACCGATGCTTCTTCTACCAAGCTCCCGTAGCTTCGTAAACCACAATCAATACCGACCACAAGCGATCCTCACTACCGCACCACCTAGTAACATGCACCACCTGGTTTCCTCCGTACAAAACCATGGCAATCAAAACCATGGCAATCAAAATCGCTTTGTTCCGATTCAAGGACACAACTTCAATAACTCTCAATTTCAATCAAAGAACAATTTCAACCAACCATATCGAAGCCCTAATCATCAAAGTTATCAACAACCTCCTCAAGCTCCCATACCAAATGACTTCATGAAAATTTGCAGAGTCAAACATGCTGCTTCAATGCAAACTCGATCAATAACATGAGAGGTGAGCTAAAAAGGGAAATTGATACCACATTATCTCGGCAGACAAATGAGTTAAAGAATATGATGAGCAGTTTCATGAACATGAATATGAACAAAGCTTCATCATCTTCTGGAGGACTCCCAAGCAATACTATTCCCAATCAAATGCCGAGTTGAAAGCCGCCACCACTCGTAGTGGTAAGACGCACAATGGACCTTCGACTCCAATGCCCCCTCCCCGTGGCATTGAGTCAAGACCAGAGACGACAATGTGCATTATTCAAGCCCAAGTGCCATACAAGTCACGCCCGGTAGTCAAGCTTCAAGCCCGGAACCCGAAGTTCGAGACAAATTCTCGGCAGAAAACACTTCCATCCCGGCTCAAAAGTCTAGTCAGCTTCTTTACCCATCAAGAATGAATGATGAGAAGCTCAAAGACAAAAACAAAGAGCAAATGGAAAAATTTTCCAAATCTTCAATGAGCTTCACTTTGATATAAGCTTCGTTGATGCTCTCGTTCTAATGCCGAAATTTGCATCCACGCCGAAGAAACTGCGGCAACAATTAAGTTATTGAGTTGGCGAAAACTCCTCTCAATGAGCAATGCTCAGCAGCCATTCTTAATAAGCTTCCCGAAAAGCTTGAAGACCCCGGGTTTTTAATCCGTGTTAATTTCTTGGGGATGTTTCAATGCTCCTTTGGCCGATCTTGGCTAGCATTAACCTCATGCCACTTCGGTATGGAAGAAACCGCTCTCTTCCTAAACTTTCATCCTTGTATGACACTCGAGCTAGCGATACGTGCGTAACTCGTCCCTGGATAGCCGAGGATGTCGTGATGAAAGTGGGAAAGTTTCACTTTCATACCGACTTTGTTGTAGTAGACTTCGATGCAGATCCTAGAGTTCCCCTCATCTTAAGGAGAGCTTTCTTGAGAACGAAGTGCTCTGATTGATGTGCGAAGAGTTGACCATACGGGTTGACAACGAAGAGCTCACGTTAAATATCAACCAGAACTCCAAACCTTTGTACAAACAAAGTGTTGCCACAATTGATCAAAGATCCGAAGATTCACGCAACACTCTCAAATTTCACGCTTAAACGAGTCACCAAAACGTCGAGCTCAAAGCTTTGAAAATTACCCCGGTTCAAACAAATGGTTTGAAAGGCTGGAGTCAAGAGTGTTCTTGATGATGATGATGATCTAGAATCGTAGATTTCATCGGAAGTGGTGGAAACGCTTAGCTTCCAAGAGCACACCACTTGTCCCACCTCCGGCATCGCTTGTATCGAAGTTTGTTAAGTCGTGGATGAAACCAAACTCTCTTCATTTCATCGGTTGGATGATGATGTTTGTGATCCAATGGGAGACATTCTTCCCATTGATGAATTGCTAAAAATGATCCATCATCTTCTAGTCTTATTCTCTACTTCCATCCCTTCGAAGAAGATGACAACTTTTGGAATGAAGTCGATGCATTTCTTAGTGATGAGTCAATTCCAACGAGGTGATGCCTAACAACCGATCCGGGAGACATCCTTTTTCCGAAAATGTTGATTGAAGAACCGCTTTCCACCCTCCTCCCATTCTTTCTCACTTTCCAAGTTTGCTTAAAGATGTCAAAACGGTGATTTGCTTGGACTTGCATTCTCATGTACTCCATTCCATTGTTGTGCGTGGTCGGGACCCATCTTGACGGTCAGGTTGGGTACAAGGTTGGCGATGTTCAGATTAACATGGAATTAAAGTCCGGTGACCCCTAGCGACTGGGATGTGATGCTCATGGGGTTTCGCATGCCTTTAGACTTCTTTCTACTACAAGATGTGGGGGTTACTATGTGTATATAGGTTTTCTCAAAAAAAAAAAAAAAAAAAATCTTCTTTCTAAATAATGGCCGTAGTATTTCCCTTTTATATTCTATGTTTCAAATAACCGCCGTGCTTTGAATATTGAGGGCAATATTCATTTCTAAGTGTGGGGAATTCTCTAAGAATATCATGTAATTATACCGCATTCCCCGTTTTTGGCAAAATTTTTTTGGAGTAAGTGTTTTACACTTACTCAATTGGTTATCGTCGCTATATCTAATAAAAACAAAGGATTGGCAATCCAGGAGCAAACGACTTGGTAAAATTTCTCAAATCGCTTTATGGCTTGCAATTTGCCCAAAATTGTATGGTTCTCAACTCACCATATCCTAAAAAGTGAAGAGTTGGCTAGCCCGCAAGGTTATGGCTTGTGGTAAAGGCAGTGGAAAATCCATAATTGGTATTCAGCTCACCACTTAGTTTCCGAGGACATGGGTGTTTTGATAGGTTTAGAGTCTTCAAGACCAAATTTCTTAAGCATATCCTTTATGTATTTTGATTGGTTAAAGAATATACCATCTTCTAATTGTTTAATTTAAAGTCCTAAAAAGAAGCTTAGTTCTCCCATCATACTCATCTTAAACTCGTCGTGCATGATTTTTGAGAAATCATCACATAGCTCTTGACAAGTTGATCCAAAAATGATGTCATCTACATATATTTGGACGATTATAATGTGTGAATCTTTTTTCTTGGTAAAGAGAGTATTATCTACTAAACCCATGGTGTACTTATGTTCAACTAAGAAAGTTTTGAGTTGATCATACCATGCTTTTGGTGCTTACTTAAGTCCATATAATGCCTTTTTAAGTTTGTAAATGTGATTTGGTTTTTCAAAATCAGTGAAACCGGGAGGTTGTGCGACATAGACTTCTTCATTAATGAAACCATTCAAAAATGCACTTTTAACATCCATTTGAAAAAGTTTGAAATCATGTGCACATGCGTATGCAAGTAAAATTCTAGTTGACTCGAGCCTAGCAACTAGAGGAAACGTTTCATCGTAGTCAATACCTTCTTGTTGGTTATAACCTTGTGCTACTAGTCTAGCTTTGTTTCTAGACACTACACCATTTTCGGCCATCTTATTTTGAAAAACCCATTTTGTTCCAATTATAGTATGATTTTTTGGTTGAGGCAATAGTGTCCAAACATCATTTCTAATAAATTGGTTTAATTCTTCTTGCATAGCAATGACCCAAGATTCATCTTTTATTGCTTTATTTATGTTTTTCGGTTTAATAGATGATACAAATCAGAAGTAGTTACTTTGATTTTGAGCTTGTGATCTTAAGGTTATTTGATTTAATTGTCCTATGATTTTATCTAAAGAATGACTTTAGATTCTTTGATATTAGCAATTTCTTCATTTAATAGTTCATCTTCCTTGTTATTATCATTGTTTTCTTGATTAACAAGTTGACTTTCAACTAAGTCAACATCTACTAAAGGTGATGTCTTGTAGGGAGGTGGACTTTTGTCAAATGTTACGTTCAACGATTCCTCGACTCTCATTGTTTCTTTGTTTAAAACAATATATGCTTTGCTAGTTTGTGAATAACCAAGAAACACTCCTTCATAAGACTTTGGGGTAATTTATTGAGATGATCTTTAGTATTTAAAATAAAACATTTACACCCAAACACTCTAAAGTATCCTAAGATAGGCTTATTGCCTTTATAAAGTTCATAAGGTGTTTTATTCAAGAATGGACGTATTAAGACTCTAATTAAAATGTAAGTAGATGTGTCAACGGCGTTACACCAAAACTTTTGAGGTATGTTTTGTTCATTAAGCATTGTTTTAATCATTCTTGAAGAGTCCGATTTTTACGTTCTACTACACCATTAGATTGGGGAGTTCGAGGAGCCAAAAAATTATGTGTTATACCATTAGTATCACAAAAAGTTCCAAATTGTGTTTCATTATCGAATTTACAGCCATGATCCGTTCGAATCGACACAATGTTACTACCTAGTTGGTTTTGAATTTTCTTACTAAGTATTTAAAATTGATCAAAAGCTTCATTTTTGGTTTTCAAAAACTTTGTCCAAGTGTATCTTGAATATTCATCTACTATAACAAAAGTGTAGAAGTTTCCTCCGTAACTTTGTATAGCGGATGGACCAAACAAATCCATGTGCAAAATTTCTAGACACCTAGTTGTAGACACCATGTTTTTAGCCTTACGGCTACTATAAGCTTGTTTCCCAATTTTGCAAGCATCACAAAAGTGTTGGTCATATCTCAACTTGGGTAAGTTTATAACTAGTTTTTTTGATGACAAGGATTGGATTAGTCTCATATTAGCATGACCTAAGCGTCTATGCCAAAGAGTGGAGGTGTCATCGATGGTAGTAAGGCAAAGTTTATGCCTAGATGTTTTATCTTTTTTCATGACATATATGTTATTTTTCCTAATTCCTTTTGCTACGGTGATTCCATATTTTATGATCTTACTACCATTTTTCTCAAAGAGAACTTTATACTTTCTATCGCATACTTTTTATGATCTTACTACCATTTTTCTCAAAGAGGACAATCGCATAGTTTTTTTATCGCATAGTTGGCTAATTCTAAGTAAATTAAATCCTAATCTATCAACATGAGCAACATTTTCAATAGTGAGAGAGTCATGAGCGATCTTACCTTTTCCAATGATTTTTCTCTTAAGATTGCTACCGAAACTGACATTACCTCCGTCATACTCTTGATATGTTGAGAAAAGACTTCTGTTTTCCGTCATATGTCTTGAGCATCCGCTATCTTCCATTCATCTGGTTCCAAGCCGACTTTCAAGCATACCTATGAAACATACAACTCAAGCGTTTGGTCCCCAATATCTTATGGGTTCGTTTGGATTAAACATACCTTTTTCTTGGTTTATGTATAGAAATAATGGATATGGGTTCCATGGCATGTAATTTGGAGTTTGATATGGTCTAGGGAAGTTTAGATTCCAATCGGTATGTTGATAGTTAGGTTGTGTGTTATAGTTGCTTTTAGGAAATGAGCATTTGAAAATAGATGTTTTAGGCCTTTGTTGAGTGGTTTTTGATCTAAACTCGTTTTTAGTAAGTCCTATTCCTGTTGTAACAACAGGTTTTTGTCTAATAATATCTACGGGTTTCTTTGTAACTTTAACAAATTCATTACGGGTCGTTTTGCAAACATCCGGTTTTTCTGCACACACGACAGAACCAATTTTTCTGCAGATACCACGGAACCAATAGGTTCAACGGCGGAACCAAATTTTTGGTTCCATCTGATCCGTGGTTGTCTGAGTTGGATGGAATAGTTTGTTTGTCTTTTTCGGCCTTTTTGGTTTGGCTACTTGGAATTAATGCGTCATTAATTTCTAATCCATTTTTATTTCCTGGTACTTTTTGTATTCTCATTATTTCATCCGCACATGAAATGCTTCTATCAAACTTTTTGAACTTAGAGTTATGTTTGATAAGCGTTTCTTGTGTGAAGTTTAACTTTTCTATTTTGAGTCCAAGCTCTTGACATGATTTACAAACATTGTCATTAGCTTTGCTCTTTTCTAAGCGTTTTTCCTTTTCTTTTAACTCATAAACTTCATTTTCTAAAAACTCCTTTTTAGTTTTCAAAAAATTGTTTTTGGTTATAAATTTTAAACTTAGTTCGCATAAATGGTTATATTGTTTTTGCAATGTATCGTCATCAATGGAAGAGTAAGCTGAGTCAGAATGTACCCCGTTTGATTCTTGAGCCATGAGAGCGATTTCCTTCTTTCTTGGCTCTTCGTCATCGTCTTCACTTCCACTCCAAGCACCACTTACAAAAGCTCGTTGATTTTTGCTTTTTGGTGGCTTGGGACAATCTCCTAATAGATGGCTTGTATTCCTCATCTTCACTATCCGAGCAAGATTCTTCATCATCACTTGATTCCGCCCTTGCTTTTAAAGCAACGGATTTGACTTTTTTTCTTTTGCCTTTGATGATTTCTGAATCTTTCTCCATCACCATTTCATGAACTCTGAGATTTCCAATTAGCTCGTCAAGTGACATTATTGAAAGATCTTTTGATTCTTCAATGGCCGTCAATTTTGCTCTTCATTTTGGATGGAGTGCTTTAAGAAATTTTCTGACAAAATTCTTACTATGAAAAGATTCATCAAGTGCTTTAAGAGAAGTAGCATGTAATGTGCGAAACCCATAATCAATGGTTTCATCTTCAGGAATAACAAATTATTCATATTGTTGAACAAGAAGATCAATTTTATTATCCTTGTTTGTGTTCTTTGAAAGATTCCCAAATATCTTTAGCGGTTTCACATACTTACTTTCTACGGATAAAGCATTATAAAGCATCATTTTGCTGATTTTACCAATTAGTTTCTTTTGTTCATCGTTAGAAATATCTTTTGTTGTGGGATTATAGTCACAAGATTACATTACTATCTGAATTTTAAAGTTTATTTTTCCAATAGATAAATCCATCTTGTACTTAACTGTATCCATGGAAGTTCATTTTATTTAAAGAGCAACGAAGCTTGTACCAATTGTGGAACTATGAAAGTTTTCAGATTTACCAATGAGTGAATTCAAATTATAGATCATGAAGTAAATAAGCAAGTAAAGAAAGAAACGATCAAACCACAACACGATTGTTTGTAGTGGTTCGGTCTGGGACTCTTTTTCCTCCTACTACACTCCCCAGAAGTCCAGAGAGTTAACTAATCAACAAGCTCCTTTAACCGGCGGAGAAAACCTTTACACATCACTTACACAATATTTCCGACACAAATCTAGATGTCGAATTCTTTTACAAGGGTACAACCACTCCCAACATACTATGTACTTTAAGGACTAAAATACTAACTAATCACTATCAGAGGTTTATGATGGTTTGGTACAAACAATGATGTATGAATAAAAACAATTCACACAACTATAAATAAACAAGACTTGCAACAATTCGTTGAAGCTTGGAATGCATTGGTCTTCTTTGCTACAAAAGATTATCACTAAAAATGAAATGAGAATGAGTTAGATGAAAGAGAATGAGAGAATGTATGTGTTTTATGCTTATGAGGGATGATAAACAACTTGGTGTGGCTTGCTATTTATAGGAAAAGAGCCCAGCAGACCACGGATCACACGGAACCAAAAAATTGGTTCCGTCCGTATTGATTTTTGGTTCTGTGGGGTCTGTTAGAAAATCTTCACAAATCTAATCAAATATTCACCATATCTTACCAAGATCTTAACATATCTTACCAAGATTATATTTGATATGTTGAGTGACAATTTAAATAAAATATCCAAGAAATCTTTCAAAGATTTCTATGATGATGCAAGACATGATGTAATATGCATTTTCATTTTTAGTTTTACATGTTTATGTAAATAACTATTGTAATGTACATGTTAGCAAACCAAAAGGATTTAATTAGATGAGTGAAAAACAATGTTTGATCACATATATTTTTCTAAGACACATTTTTGTTTTATTGTAAAAACTAATTTACTTGTGGAAGATTAAAAATGTAATTTGTCTTTTTTTTAACATCTAATAGTGGCATTTTTCTTAACGTGACAAACTATCTTTTTGTGAACAAATGTTGAAAACATTTTGTGTTCAAGAAAAACTTGTAGCTATATGTAAAAGTTTTGACTAGATTTATACTTTTTCTAAAATGAAATTTATTATTGTTAAAAACAAAATATAGCAAAGATCGTAAAATATAAATAACGTTTTTTAGACGATATTTGTATTAACATATAGGATAAATAATACCAATAAATTGTTGTTATTTGATATCATCACATCACCATGAAGGTTTTATCCTTTGAATTTATACTTCTCGTTCATTCAACTATAGCACCGTATCCACTGATCATGCGATACCGGATTCACATTGTAGCGCTTTTGAGGAGGTGAAGAGAAGCGTGCAGCGGAGTGGCACGGTGAAATTACAAATTTCATGCACTTCTATTATATATATGAACACAATATGAGACTCGGGCTTAATTTATTCGTGCACTACTTATACATATGTATATTATGTGTGTGTTTGAAGACCTCTTTGTGATAATGGCACGGGGCCACTGAAATCCACGAGACGGTCCTGGATTCACATTAGCCCAAGCTTCCAAATTTGAACCACTTGGAGTTGAACAGTGATCCCGCTGCTGGATGGATGCTAATCCCCAAGTTTCTTGAAAGCTCTTCATAGCTGGGACATTTAATATGTAAAAAGGTACTTTAGTTGTTTCAATTTCTTTGACGTTTATTCTTTTATGCTTATGATCTTATATACCCCTATAATATTCTCTTTTCACTATCTTATTTGTGTTACACCACAATCCGAATGGTAGTCGCTCGCATGAACAACATTACCGCTGCATGTTCCCATTTGTATGCTTATGAACCTTAAGATCATGATGTTTGAAGACATCAAGTAGCTCGAGTTTGATTTACATATTGGCAAATTCAAAGGTTTTGAAGAAGTTAACAATCATTTTTAAATATATATAACCCATCTTAAAGAAAAAGTCATTGCATGCAAAATTGTTAATGCTTCCAAGGGCTTCACACATAGTTTTACCGTTCTCTCTATTCTTCTTGTATTGAATTTGTTAGAGTTCGTAATTTGTTGATTACACTTTTGTTTACAAGTCTTGTACATTTCTTTTTCTTGGGTCATTAAAACATCTGATCACCTCCTATTAGTTGGCTAAGGGGTAAAAAGCTTGTGATTATCTTTATTAAAATTGTGAAAAACTAGAAAGGGGTGAATAAGGAAAAAACTTGTTTTGACTTTGAAACTTTAATTGATATCAATCTTAGATGTTAGTGAAATAATCAATATGCAAGCAATATATATAAAGAGTAAATAGGGAAAGAAATCAAACACTCAAGTTGTTTATAGTGGTTCGTCAATGACTTTCTTTTCTTTGCCCTACTCCTCCCCTCAGGTCTCACACGTGAGTTTAACTTCACTAGTCAACAAGCTCCTTTCACCGGGGGAGAAACCTTTACACTTCGCTTACACACTATTTCCGACACTAAGCTAGATGTCGAGTTCTTTTCTAAGGGCACAACCACTCCCCACACATGTATTTTAAGGACTAAAATACTAACCACTCAACACTCACAGGTTTATGATGGTTTGGTACCAATGATAATGTATGAATCAAGACTAGATCATACAACAATAAACAAACAAGACTTTCAACTATTTGTTGAAGCTTGAATATGCCTTGATCTTCTTTTGCTACAAAGAGGTCACTATAATGATATCAAACTGAGTTAGAAATGTTAGAGAGAAGGAATGTATGTGAATATGCTAGAAAGGGATGAGATACAACTTGGTTTGGCTTTGCTATTTATAGCCAAATGATCACAGTACCACGGACCACGGAACCCACAAATTTCTGCCGTGTAAAGTTTTGGTGCCGCCGGTGTCTGACAGCAAGATCACCAAAATCTTACCAAAGTCAACCATATCAATCCAAGATTGTGTAAGATATGTAGAGTCTAAATCTACACAAAATATCTAGTGAAATCTTCAAGAGACTTCAATGATGTATTGTGTTGTTTTCTATTTTTAGAAATATGTTAAAATGTAAATACATATGTAATGTTTTGTTTTAAGAAACTAAAACATGCTTGATCTAAAAATGTTAACATACATTATGGTTTAGAGTCATATCAATAATATGATTAATCAAAACGTAAATGCTAGAATGATGAAGATATTTCTTGATGAAAAGCTTGTTTTAATATCTATTAAACTTGACAAGCTTTAAACTTTATAAAAATTAAATTTACTTTTGTCGTTAACAAAACTTAGGTAAAGATCATAAAATATAAATAACGTTTAATGAAAATATTTGTATTAACAATCTCCCTCTTTTTGTTGAGGACAAAACATAAATTTTATTTTTATAAAAGTTGTAAAGTTTGTACAAAAAATATGAAATTAATTTTAGAACTTGAAAGATTTAGATAAAGATGATAATACTAGTATGTCCAATTTAGACATGCTGTTGACTTTTCAGAAAGTCAAAGTATGCAGTTGATTTTATTTAAAAGTCAAAGTCTTCATTAGTCAAAGTGTGAAGTTGACTTTTCAGAAGGTCAAAGTATGTAGTTGACTTTTATAGAAAGTCAAAGTCCAAGTTCTATAATATTTCTCCCCTTTTTTGTCGAAACAAAAAGAAAAGGCGAATAAATGTGAGCGAGCCAGTTTATCCCCCTTGGCCAATGCTCTCCCTAAGTTGGGTGCCAAGAGAAAGATACATGGATTGTGAAAATGCTACAAAAACTGATGTTAGTAATAAGCATCATCATAAGCATTTTCAATCACCATGTAACAAATATCAACAATATAAGAAACACCATTCACTTCTTAAAATTTTTCATAATATGAAAATCATGAAAAGGAACACAATGATGTGTTAGTACATGAAGGAAATCCTAGAAATGAAAATTATCCTAGAAAATTAAAAAAAATACAAAGAAAATCCTAGAAAAATAAAAATAGTAAAAGATAGAAACCTCCTATTGAGGTGGTGGATGAGCAAGAGCATTAATGCTCTGATGTGTTGAGGATAACCTGATTTCATCTTGAAGCTCATGGACCATCACCTGGGTCCTTTCGGTAATGTGGGCGGTCCGCTCACAATTTGAGCAACCGTGTCTAGGAGGGTAATATGGTTCATGATTTTGAGGTGGTTGATGGAGTTATTGGTGTTGGTAGTTGGAGTGGTGATTATGGAGGCTAGTAAAGCACTTTGCATTTGCATGGTTTCACTAAGGTGAGAGTCCACCATATTGGAGAATTGGTGGAGATGATTTAGCTCGGCTTCAATCTCCTCTCTAGTTGGGTGATCATCCCACATGGATTCCTCAATGTCCTCTAAATGAGGAGACATGGATGTTGGAGGTAGTGGATGATCCCCATACAAAGGACCATGAATTTCCTTGTGAATAGGATGGAAAAGAAGAGGTTTAGGCCCTAGCGGGGCATTTGGGTCAAATGATGGACGTGGAGACTCATGAGCTATTCGCTCAATAGTACCAAAGGATGGTAGTGGTGGTGGATGAATGGGTCTAGGAGGCAAATCCTCCAAGTCCTCCAAGAATGGGTTTGGAGATGTATGTGGTGTAGAGAATAACTCTAATGGGATGAGTGTTGGAGATTTAGGAGGTGATGGTGACTTGGATGTTTGGATAGGAGTCGGAGGTGGCGAGCTAGTGATGGGAGTCTTACTTGGAGGTGGAGTAGTGACAATGATAGATAATTTTGGAGGTGGTGTAGGAGTAGTCAAAGTGAGGAAGTTCTCATCTCTTATGGGAGATGAGATGGTTAGGGGAGAGGAATCGGAAGAGGAGCTTATGTTGACAAAGCAACATGGTCTTACGCTCATTCTAGCCGTTCTCTTGCAAGGCTTGTTTGATGGAGAAAACTTAGTCATTTTTGCTTAAGGTTTTGCTAGTAGATGAGAAGATTTGAGACAGTGTGAGGATGATCATCTTAGAAGCTCTTAATTTATAAGATTATGAAATTATTGAGAAATGTGTTTGATTTGATGTTAACCCATAGAAGAGATGAGGTTTCTAATGATTTGGAAGTGATTTTCAATGCTAGTCATATCACCTAAGTCAAGCCATACAAGAACGATGGAGTGAAGTGACAAAGATATGCAATAAATATGTTCTAATAATTGTAGGAGAGAATTAGATCACCCACGGATTGCAAGGAACCAAATTTTTGGTTCCTTCCTTTATGAAAAAGGGTTCCTTGGGTGGATTTTTGGAATTTTTGAATTTTGGCGGGAAATGGATATCCTAGATGCCTAAGTGTGTTAAACTAGTTCTAATATGGGTAAAAACTAGTAAGAACAATCCTAGAGGTAAATTATGGTACTATGGAATGTTAAAATAAGCGAAATTTAAAAACTTACCTGCAGATACGACGGCACCAAATTTTTACACAGGCGGAACCATTATTTTGGTGCCGCCTGGTCCGCCTGTTCAGGTTTGGCGGTACCAAAAAATACAACAGACGGAACCAAAAAATTGGTGTCGTCTGGTCCGTGGTGATCAGATTTCATCACAGACCCATTTTTTAACCGTCGAGGACCTTTCCGAAACCTGAAATTTTTCTTAAAACATATGACATTAATTATTTCTAGTTAGAAAAAGTCGATAACACATGCACAAACATAGTGGAGCATAGACTTTGACCAAAGGCTAACGATTTTTCACATAAAAGTGAAAATGGGTAAAATTTGATAACACATTTGTGCTATCTCCCTACATCAACCGGTTAGCATACAACATTATTTTAAGTTAGTTTATCATCCTACAAAGTAAAAACGACCAAATAATATCATACATCATTGTTTTAAGCTTGTTCCAAACACTCATTTAAAAACCTTACTTATCCAATTTTTTGTAGATCTTTGTCATCATCCTTCCAAGGCACTTGAACATCCCCTTTGTTTGTTTGAACTCCGCCGATTCATTCTCAATCTCGAGAAGAGATGCATAGTACTCTTGAGGTGGAAGTCGAGAATTTAGGAGACCGTCTTCGGAGCTATTTGATGATGATGATGAAGGAGTTGGAGGTTTTGCCCATTTACCTTTAGTCTTAGCCACTCGCTTGTCACTCAAGGGCACAAATATGTGAGGGATGAGAGCATAGTCTAGCTTCAACCGTTTTGGGCTTGGTGGAATGGGTGCAAATGCTCTATAGAGACGGGTGAGTAGCATCCCGTATGGAAGAGCAACGGATCATTGAGTAGGAATATCTACCATTCTCCTAGCAATGTAGTAGGCTAAATTGAATGGTTGATGAGTGGACAAGTTGTAGAGCATGTGACAAAGGCAAGCATTGATATCGTCTCTATTTCCTATAGTGCTAATGACATTGGCTCTAAGGAGTTCCTCCCACTTTTTGAATTCGGGCTTAAGCTCATTGAGCTCCATACCATATGGATCTCGGTTCAATTCCTTTCCCTTTTGGGTGACACGGGTTGGAGCTGCCCTTTCGTTAAAAAGGTGCTCACGGATGATGTCCTTATCCGCCAAAGGAGTTTGGTAGGGAAGAGATCGGTCATTGATTGCATTAAGGATAGTGAGTGACCACTTATCCGAGTAAACACATGTGCCACAGTTAGTAATTCCTAGCACTTGAGAAAATTGGTCTAGGGATATGGTGTAGTCAGTTTGATTGATCCTAAACCTAAGAGCCATTTGATCATCCTCATCAGTGAAAGAGGCAACACTAGCATAGAATTCTAAGACAAACCTAGGACAAATGGGTTCATCGATGTCGAGGAGACAATCGAAGTTGATAGTGGCAAGCTCTTGACGGAGATTAGTTCCATCGACAAAAGAGGAATGAATGGTCCTACCCTCATGGAAGTACCTTTGCTCTAGACTCTTAAAGATTTAGACTTGGTCTTTGGTGAGGCCCTTGGTTTTGTGGTGTTTAGGGATGTAGCTAAGAGTATCCTTGTGATCATAGAATTTCGCGGCTACCATGGTTGTTCCTATGAGCAAGAATTTGCGTGTTAAAAATAAAAACAAACTTAGCGTTTTGGTTCTTGTGTTTTCCTATATGAAAACAATTTGGAGTTGCGGTTATCTCGACTCATTTTATGCATAAAATGGTTTTCAATGGGGGTGTTTGGCAAAAGGCGTGAGATAACCCAAACGCTCCTAATTCAATGTGGCTTCATTTGAATATACCCGGGAATGCATATTAGTTATGCATTACCTTTAGTATTCAAGAGCATTATGCAAGTGATGAAAAATTTACGTTTCTATTTGTATTAACAATGAAAAATTGTTTTCCTACAAGTGAGAAGCTTTTCAAAATTTTGACATGGGGTTTTTGTTTAATTAGAATAAGGCCTTATAGTAATTATCTTTTAAGTAGTGGGAAACATGATTAGTTTATGCAATGTGACAATGTAGTACCTAATTTTGATAACTAGTTACGCAATTTTCCAATTGAATCCATGTTTTGTACAAGAATATACATAATCCCCATGTAATGATTTTGTGCACAAATTAGAATCCTAGACTCAGAATTAAGAGAAGTAATGTAGTTAGGATACTTACAATGATGTTATCTTCAGTGATTAATGGGTGAGAAAGTCTCAACAATGAGGTAGGTGTGTTGTTGATACGTTTTGGTAAAGTGGGTTGAGAGGAAGAAGATGTTTTGTAAGTGGTATTTTTGCTACTATTGTCACCACGGACAAGAAGACACCAAATTTTTGGTTCCATCCGTGTTGTCGTTTGGTGCCGTGGGAACAGTAGTAGATTCAAGCTAATTTGTTTTGTTTTGTTTGTTCTAAGGTTTAGACTATGTTTTAATTACATGTTTGGTTCCATTAACCCTAAGACAAGTCTAAGAAGATTAAATGGTTCTCGTTTGAGAGGCTTAGTTAGGATGTCGGCAATGTTGTCTTCGGAGGATACTTTCTCAATTGAGATGTTTCCTTTTTGAACATTGTCGCGAAGAAAGTGATGGCGGATTTCAATATGCTTCGTACGAGCATGTTGGACGGGATTTTTGATGAGATCAATAGCTCCTTTGTTGTCGCAAAGTATAGAGATATCATTGAGATGAATTCTGCATCCACGCAGAGCTTGCTTCATCCAAAGAGCTTGTTGACATGCTTTTCCGGCTGAGACGTATTCGGCTTCAGTAGTTGAGATAGCTAGAGCCGTTTGTTTCTTTGCAAACCATGAGGTGAGACAATGTCCAACAAAAGTACAAATACCACTTGTACTTTTTCTATCGACATAGTCACCGGCATGGTCCGAGTCGGCATACACTATAGTTTCTACACCCGTTCCTTTGGGATATCATAATGTTACATATTGGATTTCATAAACACACTAAACCATAACCAAGATAGGCGTATACTAAAGGTTTTAGAGAGAGAAAGAGTTAGAGGTTTGGGAACTTAGTGAGAGAAAATGAAAGTATTATTATGAGCTCCAACTCTCTACATTGGGAGGTAGAGAGTATTTATAGTCCTTACATAAATCGCCACCTACGGGCTGTGGATCAGGCATACAATGGGTAAAGACCCGTCCGTCCTCCACGGTGTGACTTAACTATATACTACTTAACATTAAACAATCTATGACTCTGAGCTTTCTAACGATTACACATACTTGAGGTGACCGACTCTTTGATGGATTTTCTAAATCCTAACAATCTCCCCTAAGGAGGTCACCTCAAAAATACATTGAATACGACGATATTACATTAAAATTGTTCTTGGATTCTTGTTAAAGTTCTTTGCTCTAAAGCTCGTAGTCATTGATTCTTCATTATTGCATGTTTGGTTAATCCAAGTGGAGGTCTTTATCTTATCCACGTGATAATGAGTTTTGAGCCAGCTTTGAGATCATCACTATCATAAATTTCGACTCATCCTATGTGGTGTTGGTATTATGTGATGTTGTGACTTTTGGACCGACATGCTCACATTCTGGATCATGATTTCTTCTCATCAGAGTAGCGGAAGCTTTCGCTGATTCATGATATTGCAGGCGTAGCAGAAAGGTAAGCATGGAGTGAAAATATCGAGTCATTGATGCACTTAATCATGATTTCTTTAGAAATGAATGTGTTGTGTGAGCATGCGGCTATTGATTGACCGCTTCATTCGATCACAGAACATCGGCGCACACGCACAACAGTTAGCAATAAAGCGCACAAAAGTGTCTTTGATCACTTTCGTTGAATTGAGGTACACGGCCCACGGTTCTCGTTGATCAGTACAAGTACTGCCTGTGATTAGGTATAATTCTAAAGAATTTCCTTGACAGGGTTTCGCACGCTGCTTCTAGCTGTTCTCAAACCGGAACGCCTCAAAGAAGACAACACGGAGTGAGTGAACCAGTGAATTGAGATTCACTGATTGATGAAACGAGATTTGAAAAACAATCGTGTATCGCTCAATAGAAATTGTTTTTGCAATACAACGAAGGTTTTAATGAAAATCAATTTTCAATCATAAACACCTTTTATTTTGAAATATGAGTACACAGACGATGTGCTAGAGAAAAGAGTTTTTAAGCACAACGACCGGTTTTTCAAAGGCATCCGTCAATCCATAACCTGAACCAGGATTGATTCATAATTATGAATCGCTCCCATTGTTTCGTTCAGTTGTCACATGTTTGATCTATTGGATAGATCTCACATGCCACCCACCGTGAGCTTGTTTGATGTTGGCTCTAGAAGGCTTTCCATCTTCATTGTGAATATGTTAGCATATCACTCAGATGTTTTCGCAATACCACAAGGATAATGCGTAGGACTCATAAGATATAATCTCTCTTTTCACATTGTGTGAAACACAGAGTCTTCATTGACAGTGTCCTATGGAGATTTATTTGATGATCTCGTGGCTCTAAACTCAATAGTGCACATTTGGTTCCTATGCCGGAGACTAGGGAGAGGGTCTCCTTCTTCAATATCAACAAACTCTAAGAGAAAGTCGATAGATAATGTCGGTTCCCCGTGAGAATGAAACAAGTCCTTTTAAGAGGAACTTGAGTAGTTAGGGAAGATGTAGTGCGGTGCGTCCGGGTCCATGACGCCTTGTCTTCAATACCGATGTTACCTTGGTAACCACCAAGAGCATATGAATTGAACCCGGTACTTACACGCCCTAAGGTTGAATTAATGGAGGGCTATTTCTTTTCACCCTTTTCTCATTTCATTTCTTTTTCATTCTTCAACCCCTTCTATGCTTACCGAGACTTCATAACTAGAACCTTGTTGGGTTTATTCCACCCCTAGCTCGGTCTCAAATCGACTCTTCCATATCTCACTTTTCTCCTTTTTTTCATCATACCTAAGGACTTCTACACTTTCTAGTGGATTGTCCTCGGTAGATCCCCTCAGTTCCGGATCATGGGAACAAATACCTAACCTTATCATCCTTATATCACCATACATAAAGTAAATTTGGTCGGTCTATTTGGTATTGTTCATCTGCCATTGGAACCAATCGAAAACCATTTGAAAATCAATCAGATACTTGTGATATATTATCAAAGCATTTTGTACCTGAATTGTTTTGATATTTTTAGAAAAAGAGCTCCCCCTCAATATGTGCTTCATGTATAGAAACTGTTTTAGCACACGAGGCAAGAGAAAGAATTAACTTCTTTGATTACCATTTTCTAAAAGATATCATCATCACTTTCCTGATTAAATCAAGTAGATAAAGCATATTGAGGAAGGATGAGGTTTTCATAAATTTGCTCCCCTCAATATGTGCCTCGAGGTTTGAAAGAGTTTTGCACATATTAGAAGGAACCTGCACTTAGATACAAATTAATCACGCGTTTCAATTCTTGTGGTTTAAAATAGATGCTCCCTCAACATGTGCATGGAAAATTTGAAATCGTTTGGCACATGTGGGAGGAAAGCTTGCTAAACACTTATTAAACCATTTATCAAATTATCGGTTTAAATCCAATTTAAATCACAAATTCTCCCCGATCACAATTTTCAAATCATTTGAGATTTGTGATCTCAGGAGATTTAAATTGATTTTGAAAGCTTTTGAGGAGAAATGTGACTTGATTATGAAAACATTTTAACTGATAAGGATCGGATTTTGAAACTTTACACTCCATTGGTTAAACATGCATGATTATCTTTTGAAAACAATTGTTTGTCGAACAACCTTTTGATTTAATTGAAATTATTCTCCCCCTCAATCAGTGAGATAAGTTGTTGATTGAGAGATAGATATTTTGACAAAAGTTAAGTCCAGATGATTTTCAAAAAAATAGAGTCCGAGTTATTTTACAAAGCAATTAGTTTTCATTAGATAGTAAGTAATTGTTTATAGAATCAGAGCATGAGATTTGAAAAGCACGATAAAGCATGGCTCTTTTCTTTCTTTGAAAAACGGGTTATTGCCTGAAATGACAATAAACCATTTTTTTTTCACTTTCTCCCAATTTTTATTATTTTTTTTTATTTTTTTTTATTTTATTTTTTTTAAGAACATTCGAACAATATCTAAAGTCCCGTTTCATTCTTTGAATGACAACACAAAGACCGTAGATATTTTCGAATTTGAGAAAAACATGACAAAATGACTATATTTTTTGAAATATTTTCAAGATTTTTCAGATTTTTGAAGGTTTTATATTTTTCTATTTTCTTTTTGAAGGTTTTGAAATTTTGTATTTTGCTTTTCTAATAAATATTTACGAGATATGGATGAAGAAAGACCTTTACTCCTCTTCTTCCTCTTGAAGACGTTTAAGTGTTTCCGGTTGAAGACTCTTTAGACCAAGTCGTGAGAGGATAAACTCAACACGTTCTCTAGGAAGAGCTTGGTAAAGATGTTCCGCTAACCGGTATTCAGTTCTCACAAAATAAAGTTCCACCACACCGCTTTCCACTTGCTCCCTCGATGAAATGATGTCAATGTTGATGTGTTTAGCTCTTGAGTGTTGAACGTTGTTGCATGAGAGAGCAATGGCACTTTTGTTATCACAAGACAGAGGGATTTTGTTGAATTCAAAGCCATAGTCAGATAATTGGGATCTCATCCATAGGATTTGAGCACAACAAGATGACATGGCTATGTATTCAGCCTTTGTAGAGGAAATAGAAGTACTCATTTGCTTCTTTAAAGACCAGCTTACAAGCTTATCACCTAGAAACTGAGCACCTCCAGACGTACTTCGACGTGTATCTTGACATCCTGCATGATCAACATCGTATAGGTCGTTAGTAGTGACATACCGGTGTCCTTCGGGTACCAAAGTCCCATATTGATGGTTCCTTGGAGATACCGAAATACCCGTTTAACCGCTTCAAGGTGCTTCTTAGTAGGCTTAGCCTGATATCTAGCACACATGCACACAACGAACAGATATGTCTGGTTCATCGATGTGAGGTACATCAGGGATCCGATCATACTACGATATTTCGTTTGGTCTACCATGATCCCTGAGTGGTCCTCATCCAGCTTAGTACGTTCTATCATGGGAGTGTCAACAGGGTCACTAGAATCAAATCCAAATTTCTTTAAAATCTCATTTGCATATTTAGATTGATTTATAAAAATGCCTCCGGGACTTTGTGAAATTTGTAATCCCAAGAAAAATGTAACACCCCCAATTTCGTGATACTGCATTTGGAATTCAAACTGGGTGTTACTTCATGGCTCAAGCTACAATATAATAACAGAAAACTAACTTTAATCGTGTCGTTTTAAAAAATTTATCATTCGATTTATATAAATATCAGAGTTTACAAAATGAGGTCCTAGTGGTTTTACAGTTTATTAAATAATTTATCGAATGATAATATAGCCTTCTTGAGTATCTGTGCCCTTCCGTGCCATCCTCGTAAATTATGAACCTGAGATAAACATGCTAAAAAGTCAACACAAAGGTTGAGTGAATCCATAGTGTTTGCATAATAATCAGTTGAACACAAGATAAGCAAGAAGTAAAATCGAGTAATATTGCAAAGCACAAAGATATTCAAGTAGTTGCAACATTTGTATCATTGCAACATAGTGTATATTGCCTTACGCCTCATGAACGCAAACATTAACACTGAACGCCATAATAATGACGTAGTTACAAACATCATAGTGATTATGTGAGCAATGATGCCCTCCGGTAGGAGTTTGCCATTCTCCTAGTATTCTCAAATAACGTGCATTTGGTTACCTATCTGGTTAACACAAATGGGGCCAACTCCAGCCAATAGATCTATTCACGATATTCGCGTTCACTCGCAAGTGATTAATGGTTCATGATATGAGGGATTTTTAGTGGAAATAGTGTATAACTTAGGCAATAACAATCGATAGTATACTGTAAAAATACTTTTGTTCGGTTTTTGTAGCATGTATCTCCCCACAAGTTTTGAAAACAATTATGTAAAAGTGGGACTGTGAACTCACCTCGGTGTTATTGTATTCTGGATGGAAAACAAATTAGATAATATGAACAAAATGCTCCAACTCTCGAACCAAGTTAGTATATCATGTATTTAGTATTTGTATTCAAGTTTATGCGACGGAAATGTTCTCAGATAACATGAAGTCTCTACAAAATTAAATATGCTTATCATACTTATTGTTATGAAATGATTAATAATAAGTTTTACAAAAACAAAGTTGTTAAATAATTTATGTTTCCAAAATATTATAATTTACAATTTTTAAGTATTTATCGTTTTACCACTTGGCAAAATGACACTTTAAACCCTCAACTATGGGTTATTGACAAAATCAGCCCTTATATGACTAACTTCACAGAAATTACATTTTTAGTCCAAAGGAACTTTATTTTACAAAAATTACAATTTTCATGCTTAATATTTTATAAGGGAAATTTACTAGTTTTTGGCCTAAATGGATAAAAGTACGGGTGAATAAAAGCGAAGCATTAAAAGGTTTTTACTACGTTCTTGATCCTTTCAAGAGTTTGGCTGGTGGTATTTCTAATGGTTCAAACTAGAGGTTTTAAGCTCTTACGGTTTGGTCGCAATGATTTTACAAAGTAAAGGGGTTATGTGCTTTTTGTTGTTTTTGGGCGATAACGGGGCTAAAAGAGGGCAGATTTTACACGAGGCAAGCTAGTGTTTTTACAACGCATTTGACCCTTTAAACACTATGCTGTAAGCTCTTCTAAATGGTATAAGTCTCATGTCCTAGTTCTCTTTGATTAGAAAGATACAAGTCCACGAACATGGCCACTTGGCAACGATGCGTTTTATGAAAATTTCAATTTTAAACCATAAAGCTCTATATCTTTTGCATGCGACCTTGTGAAATATTATTTTACCCATTTCTAATGTTTCTAAGATGGTTCCTAATCAAATTTATCAAAAATCCCATGTTTTCCCATATATTTGTTGTAAAAAGCTTTTTGGCGTTTATGACTTTTGACCAAAATGATGGCTGTTTTTAAAGATAACGACTAGGCTTTTTAACCGGGTTATGGGGGCGTTTTGTAGTATCCCAGGTGGTGTTTACAATGGTACCTTACTTGACCCTAATTCCTCTAACATGAAGTAGATAAATGAGGGGCAATCAGGGGGGTTAGGCCTGATTTGGCGCAAATTTCAGTAGGGGAAAAGTAAAACATGCAATTTGTTTAGTATAAACCTATAAGGTGTTGGTAATTAGATTAGATGTTTATTTTGCTTGTTAAATGGACTCCTAACATGTTATAACTTTTAAGTAAAACGCATTACATTTAGGTGTTTGTCTTTGAGGGTGCACAGATTACAGAAAGAACATGAAACATGGTTTTAACTTTGTTTTTCCACATAACACTAATCTATAGTCACTTATATGTTTTATTGAATGTATAAAATGACTAAAGGAAAGAGTATGAGTGTACTTACAAGCTTATGAGTTGCTTAACCACAAGGAAAAATCTTCCTAGGAGCTGCTAATTTCCCAAGTATTCCACTCCTTCTTAAGCTTTTATTTACCCCTTTATCTTTCACTTCCTAAGGTAAGTTTTCAGAATGTATGTGTCTATATGAGAGGTTATATGGTGCGTGTGATATGTAGGTGGTATGGTATAATGTGTGTGATTGTATGGGACACAAAGAGGAGGGTGTATAGGGCGTTTATATAGGAAGGTGAGTGCATGGTTTTCCAATTGCTATGTCATCATGTCTCACAAGATAAGAGACATGGTGATGTGTTTCATTAAACATGAATGGTGTATGTGATTTCAAGAAGGCATGAAGAGGTGTGGTAAAAATCTAGCCAAGAGTTTCACCCACCAACTTTGACCATGGTAAAAACCTTTGGTAAAAAGTGATGTGTAAATATTAGATGCAAGTAAGTAGTTGTGGCTAGGGTTTATACAAGTAACACTAAGTAACTAAATGGTAACTAGATTAGTTCATTTCTAACTATGGTAAATGGGGGGGGGGGGGCGTTAGGCATTAAAAGTAGTACTTAGGGCTTGCATTATTGTACCTATTGTGTAAATGGTAATTACATAGTTAAGGTTCTAGTTTATTTAAGATAAAAATCTATTTTAGGTTAATTTACATCTAAATAATAGAAGTAATGGCTTAAGTTTGGTGTTTTATTATTTGTACATTAGCATTGTTTAGTTGTACTTACTAACAATAAAATATATTTTTAAGGCTTGTTCTTGGAAGGTTTGTACAATGTGTTAAAAATTAAGTAGACTAAGGTTTATAATAAATTTTTGGTTAATGTAGCTTATGTATATTAAATAAGTAACCTTTATGCATAGGATACTTGTACCACAAGCATTAGAGAGTTGTACATTAGGTTTGAAAATTTAGGAAAGTCAATTTTAAGGGCTTGTGCAATTTAGGTTTGTATCATGTGCTTTAAGGTAGGTACATTGAGGTTTATAATGTGATTTTATGCAAACATTAAGCTTTATGCATTAAGGACTTGTACCCATGCTTAAAAGACTTGTACATTAATATTTTGAAAATATATCATGTACATAAAATCATTAGGGCTTGTAACGAAAATTAAAGTATAGCTAGGTTCCGTGCTTTAATGACTTGTACTCTAGGTATAGGATGTTGTACTTTAGCATTTATGAAAAAGCGTAGTTATAATAAATTAAGGTTTCATGTAAACTCAAATAAAGGGTTAACGTTTAGTTCGAAAGTTTAATAATTAACGAAATAACGTAAAGTGGTAAATAAACGTTGAAAAGTTTTATACTTGACATATAAGGAATAAACTTAAGATATTCTGAGGTTGGTGTGTGAGTTACGTCATATTAGTTAGTTGTTGTGATCAAATAAAAGGGTATCGTTTCTAAAAAAAAAAAAAAAATGGATGTTGAAAACGGATAGGTATTCTTTCGTTAGAATATTATATTAGTTTAATAAGATGTGAAATTTACCGGTGGTTACAGTCTCACCCCCTTAAATTGAATCTCGTCCCGAGATTCAGTCTGTTTTAAATGTTGAAGTAATGAGGATGAAATGTAGTTTCACTTGTGAAAGCTTATAATTTAGAATTTATTGTTTTTACATGTGAATAACATTATTCTAAAGGTCATATAAACTTAAGAAAATTTATTTTAAATGAAGATTGTTATTTTATAAGGGTCATCATGTTTTAGTAATTAATTTTTGAAAATAACATGGTTCATAATGGTTTGTGAAAATCAGATTATTAACATCGAAAACTGTCTTTTAATAAGTAAAATTTCGGGTGAGAAATTGATGAATGTAGAGAAAGTTGTTGAACTTCAGCTTTTGTAGATAATGAATTAGTTTGTTCCTTAGCAAAGTGAACAACAATTTTTAACGGTCATGAACAGTATCCCCCAACGGTCAGGAACAGTACCCCCAACGGTCAGGAATAGTACTCCCAACGGTCAGGAATAGTACCCCCAACGGTCACTTTTCTTTTTATAAATACCCCATTTTAATCCTCATTCCTTCATACTAATTTTTCCACCTACATTTCTCATATCATACTTTCAAAATGCCGCACTTTATTACCATTATTGCACTCGTGTATGTTGTTGTCGCGGCCATCTATTTAGCCAACGTTACGGATGAAGATTACGAGTTCTTGGCCGTGATCTTAGTGATCGTCGTACCACTCGTGATTCTAGCCATCGGCGTGGATAAAATATGGGGGTAATAGCATTGTGTTAGGAATAAATCTTTATTTTATGTGCATTATCGTGTAATCTCTATCTCTTTTTGAGGGTAATAAACGTATGTGTTAGCACTCATTGAGTTGCGTCTTGTGTTGGTTGTTGGGTTGAAACCCAATACGCTTAATGGTGTGTTTGTTTATGTAATCTAGGCCGAGGCCCTTTTAATCTAAATGTGGGTTGTGTTTTTTTGTTTTACTAATGGGTTGAAGCCCACTTCTTGTTATAAAAAGAAAGCGTTTTATATATTGAGCTATGTCTCTTGTTATTTCATTCACCATGCTTAATAACTCTTTTGTTATACAGAATAATCAAGATACCGCATCCAGTCATGATTCTCGCTCTCCTAGGTTTGGTGGTGTTTTTCATTAGCTTGGCGAATCAACCATTTGGCGATACCATACCTTATTTGGTGATTTTTGTAACATTAGCACTACCGATGCTAATTATATCATTATGTATTAATATTTATGGATTCTAATGTAATAAAAATTTACGTTATTTGTGTTTGCTATATATCTTTGTGAATTTTTGTGATCCTCGAGTTTGTACTTATATCATTTCAGATACAAATAAGCCCACTTATCTATAATTCATTATTTACATAGAGAGGCGTCCCAAACAATGTAAATAAAGAAATATAAACTTATGGTTCGGCGATTCACAATTTCCTTATTTAAATAAAAAGGCGTCCCAATCCATTTAAATAAAGACATTGTAAGTCATCCTACTTAAGAATTTCTGATTTAACATTCGTACTTAACTGATGAGTTACAAGGAGATTCGGGTATTTTCGGAGTACAGAAAGAGTGTTTTCACTCATTATTTAGAGATGGAAGTAAGAATATCAAGGAAAGTTGCCAAAATAGTTGGTGAGTATATATATATTTAGTGTAAATAAGATAAGTAGGAGAGACCATTGTAATTGGTTACAATGTCTTGAAAAGGTTTCATAAATTTGAAAAATATAAAAGTAGGTACATGCTCGGGGAAATGTGATTAAGTCATAATGCCTTAAAATAGGCATATGCAGGTATGTTTATTTTGAATAAAATGATCAGAAGTATATATCAGTATACTAAAGTGTTTGTGTAGCATAACTGTCTAAAAGTCACATAATTACCTGGAGGATGGAAGGCACGGAGAGCGAAAGGCTATAAAATGTTTTCTTTGTAAAAATAGTTATAGTTCGGACCTCAACTAGATCCGTTTCTCTATAACTGCAGCTCTGATACCAATCTGTAACACCCCGAATTTCGTGATATGCAGCGGAATTCAAATTGGGTGTTACTTAATGGCTCAACAGTTACAATAACAGAAAACGAACTTTAATCGTGTCGTTTTAAAAAATTTATCATTCGATTTATATAAATATCAGAGTATACAAAATGAGGTCCCAGTGGTTTTATAGTTTATTAAATAAGTTATCGAATGATAATATAGCCTTCTTGAGTATCTGTGCCCTTCCGTGCCATCCTCGTAAATTATGAACCTGAGATAAACATGCTAAAAAGTCAACACAAAGGTTGAGTGAATCCATAGTGTTTGCATAATAATCAGTTGAACACAAGATAAGCAGTAGTAAAATCAGTAATATTGCAGTACATTATATTCAGTAGTTGCAGCATTTGTATCATTGCAACATAGTGTATATTGCCTTAAGTCTCATGAACGCAAACATTAACACGAACGCGTCATAATAATGACGTAAGTTACAAACATCATAGTGATGATGTGAGCAACGATGCCCTCTGGTAGGAGTTTGCCATTCTCCTAGTATTCTCAAATAACGTGCATTGGGTTACCTATCCGGCTAACACAAATGGGGCGTCAACTGCCAATAGATCTATTCACGATATTCGCGTTCACTCGCAAGTGATTAATGGTTCATGATATGAGGGACTTTTAGTGGCAATAGTGTATAAATTAGGCAATAACAATCAGGATAGTATACAGAAAAATACTTGTGTTCGGTTTTTGTAGCATGTATCTCCCCACAAGTTTTGAAAACAATTATGTAAAAGTGGGACTGTAAAGTTACCTCGGTGTTATTGTATTCTGGATGGAAAACAAATTAGATAATATGAACAAACTTCTCCAACTCTCGACCTGAGTTAGTATATCATGTATTTAGTATTTGTATTTAAGTTTATGCGACGGAAATGTTCTGTAGATAACATGAAGTCTCTACAAAAATTAAATATGCTTATCATACTTATTGTTATGACTCAAATGATTAATAATAAGTTTTTATCGAAACCAAAGTTGTTAAATAATTTATGTTTCCAAAATATTATAATTTACAATTTTAAGTATTTACAGTTTTTACCCTTGTACTTTCAAAAATGACACTTTAAACCCTCAACTATGGGTTATTGACAAAATCAGCCCTTATATGACTAACTTCACAAAAATTACATTTTTAGTCCAAAGGAACTTTATTTTACAAAAATTACAATTTTCATGCTTAATATTTTATAAGGGAGATTTACTAGTTTTTGGCCTAAATAGATAAAAGTACGGGTGAATAAAAGCGAGGCCTTAAAAGGTTTTTACTACGTTCTTGATCCTTTCAAGATTTTGGCTGGTGGTCTTTCTAATAGTTCAAACTAGAGGTATTAAGCTCTTACGGTTTGGTCGCAATGATTTTACAAAGTAAGGGGGTTATGTGCTTTTTGTTGTTTTTGGGCGATAACGGGGCTAAAAGAGGGCAGATTTTACACGAGGCAAGCTAGTGTTTTTACAACGCATTTGACCCTTTAAAAACTATGTTGTAAGCTCTTCTAAATGGTATAAGTCTCATGTCCTAGTTCTCTTTGATTAGAAAGATACAAGTCCACGAACATGGCCACTTGGCCACGACGCGTTTTATGAAAATTTCAATTTTAAAACATAAAGCTCTATATCTTTTTCATGCGACCTTGTGAAATATTTTTTTACCCATTTCTAATGTTTCTAAGATGGTTCCTAATCAAATTTATCAAAAATCCCATGTTTTCCCATATATTTGTTGTAAAAAGCTTTTTGGCGTTTATGACTTTTGACCAAAATGATGGCTGTTTTTAAAGATAACGACTAGGCTTTTTAACCGGGTTATGGGGGCGTTTTTTAGTATCCCAGGTGGTGTTTACAAAGGTCCCTTACTTGACCCTAATTCCTCTAACATGAAGTAGATAAATGAGGGGCAATTAGGGGGGTTAGGCCTGATTTGGCGCAAATTTCAGTAGGGGAAAAGTAAAACATGCAATTTGTTTAGTATAAACCTATAGGGTGTTGGTAATTAGATTAGATGTTTATTTTGCTTGTTAAATGAACTCCTAACATGTTATAACTTTTAAGTAAAACGCATTACATTTAGGTGTTTGTCTTTGAGGGTGCACAGATTACAGAAAGAACATGAAATATGGTTTTAACTTTGTTTTTCCACATAACACTAATCTATAGTCACTTATATGTTTTATTGAATGTATAAAATGACTAAAGTTAAGAGTATATGTGTACTTACAAGCTTATGAGTTGCTTAACCACAAGGAAAAATCTTCCTAGGAGCTGCTAATTTCCCAAGTATTCCACTCCTTCTTAAGCTTTTATTTACGTCTTTATCTTTCACTTCCTAAGGTAAGTTTTCAGAATGTATGTGTCTATATGAGAGGTTATATGGTGCGTGTGATATGTAGGTGGTATGGTATAATGTGTGTGATTGTATGGGACACAAAGAGGAGGGTGTATAGGGCGTTTATATAGGAAGGTGAGTGCATGGTTTTCCAATTGCTATGTCATCATGTCTCACAAGATAAGAGACATGGTGATGTGTTTCATTAAACATGAATGGTGTATGTGATTTCAAGAAGGCATGAAGAGGTGTGGTAAAACTCTAGCCAAGAGTTTCACCCACCAACTTTGACCATGGTAAAAACCTTTGGTAAAAAGTGATGTGTAAATATTAGATGCTAGTAAGTAGTTGTGGCTAGGGTTTATACAAGTAACACTAAGTAACTAAATGGTAACTAGATTAGTTCATTTCTAACTATGGTAAATGGGGGGGGGGGGGCGTTAGGCATTAAAAGTAGTACTTAGGGCTTGTATTGTTGTACCTATTGTGTAAATGGTAATTACATAGTTAAGGTTCTAGTTTATTTTAGATAAAAATCTATTTTAGGTTAATTTACATTTAAATAATAGAAGTAATGGCTTAAGTTTGGTGCTTTATTATTTGTACATTAGCATTGTTTAGTTGTACTTACTAAAAATAAAATATATTTTTAAGGCTTGTGCTTGGAAGGTTTGTACAATGTGTTTAAAATTAAGTACACTAAGGTTTATAATAAATTTTTGGTTAATGTAGCTTATTAAATAAGTAACCTTTATGCATAGGATACTTGTACCACAAGCATTAGAGAGTTGTACATTAGGTTTGAAAATTTAGGAAAGTCAATTTTAAGGGCTTGTGCAATATAGGTTTGTATCATGTGCTTTAAGGTAGGTACATTGAGGTTTATAATGTGATTTTATGCAAACATTAAGCTTTATGCATTAAGGACTTGTACCCATGCTTAAAAGACTTGTACATTAATATTTTGAAAATATATCGTGTACATAAAATCATTAGGGCTTGTAACGGAAATTAAAGTATAGCTAGGTTCCGTGCTTTAATGACTTGTACTCTAGGTATAGGATGTTGTACTTTAGCATTTATGAAAAAGCGTAGTTATAATAAATTAAGGTTTCATGTAAACTCAAATAAAGGGTTAACGTTTAGTTCGAAAGTTTAATAATTGTACGTTAACGAAATAACGTAAAGTGGTAAATAAACGTTGAAAAGTTTTATACTTGACATATAAGGAATAAACTTAAGATATTCTGAGGTTGGTGTGTGAGTTACGTCATATTAGTTAGTTGTTGTGATCAAATAAAAGGGTATCGTTTCTAAAAAAAAAAAATTTGGATGTAGAAAATGGATAGGTATTCTTTCGTTAGAATATTATATTAGTTTAATACGATGTGAAATTTACCAGTGGTTACAAAAAATGACATTTGTCCCATCATTGACATTTGAAATTTGGAACCCATTTCATTTGAGAAACGATCACATTCATTGGGGTCGGTCGAGGCAAAAATAATATCATCAACATATATTTGAATGTGAATTAAATGTTTGCCTGACTTCCTGGTGAACAATGTCGGATCAATGCTCCTTTGCGAACCAGTAGATAGAAGAAACTTTGATAGCGTATCATACCATGCCCTTGGAGCTTGCTTCAAACCGTAAAGAGCCTTGTTCAAACGATAGACGTGAGTAGGATGCTCTGGATTCACAAAGCCTTCAGGTTGGCTGACGTATACTACTTCTTTCAGATCTCCGTTAAGAAAAGCCGTCTTTACATCCATCTGATAGACTACCATGTTCTTATTTGCAGCATTAGCCAAAAAGATTCTGATTGCCTCGATGCGAGCAACTGGATCAAATGATTCTTCAAAGTTACTACCCTCTTCTTGACGGTATCCTTTTGCAACCAATCGAGCCTTGTTCTTTAAAACATCACCATGCTCATCAAGTTTTACTTTGAAGATCCACTTTAGAGCAATGATCATGGCACAGTCAGGAGCAGGTACTAATTTCCATACATCTAGTCGATCAAACTCATGAATTTCTTCTTGCATGGCACTGAACCAGATGTCTTCATTCATAGCAGTTTTGACGTCTTTTGGTTCGATCTTAGAGAGTACGGAGTTGAAGAAGCACCATAAGGCATAGGTTGCAAGTTGTCGACGAGTGGATACTGAACGAGAAGGGTTTCCAATGATGTTGTCCAATGGGTGATCATGAGTCCACTTTCTAAGGTGTTCATGTGGTTGTGTTGGGGAACAGAGTAGCAAAGTCGATTTCTTGATGAAGATGGTCTGATGATGATTCAGGAGAAAATATGTTTTCAAAAGGTTCATCTTCTGGAGTAGCAAAAGGATTTTCATCATCTGTAACAGCAGAAACATTTCCATTGTGTACACTTGATGACTGAGGCATTGATGATGATACCGAGTGATCAGCAGAAGGCGCTTCTTGACTTAGTGACATGGAAACTGAAAGGTTAACTTCATTGACAGAGATAGGAGCAGCCTCTGTTGATGGAATTGACAGATCATTAGCCCTTGGCTCATAGGGTTCATCAAACATAGGATCAAATAATTTCTTCAAATCATCTTCTGAAGGAGGTACATAACGAGTTACTGGTGAGGGAATTGAAACCAGAGTAGAACTGATAGGACTACTTGATGAAAGTTGAGATGCGGGGTCCAGACTGAAATGTCCTGGAGCCATTTGACCGGTCAGCTCATCGAACGTAACGTGAATTGTTTCCATGATATTTCAGGTTATCTTGTTGTAGATTCGGTAACCCTTTTTGTTTGGTGCATAACCAACAAAAACTCCAATATCTGCCTTTGCTCTTAATTTACCTAAATCTTGACCGTCATTCGTTGGATAGCACAAGGCACCAAACACACGAGGTAGGAGAGCTAGGTTTTCGTTTTGAACAAGTTCATATGGGGTTTTTCCATGAGAGGTATGAATAAGGGAACGATTTTGGGTGTAGCAAGCAGTGGCAATGGCTTCAGCCATAGAAACATTGGAACCTTTGAATAAATTAGCATTGTTCTTGTGGCTTCCACAAGAGTTCTATTTCGTCTTTCGAAACACCGTTTGTTGAGGAGTTCGTGGAACACTTATTTGATGACTGATTCCAACACTTTCATAAAATTGAATTAAGTCTTTGTTTACGAACTCTGTGCCATTGTTGTTGAACTATTCTAACGATTGTTGAGTCGAACTGTAGTGTTGATAAGTTTGATGATGACATCTGGATTTTCATCCTTTGTCCTCAAAAACTTTACCCAAGTAAATCGAGAGTAGTCATCAACAACGCCTAAAATGTATTTCTCCCATTTACGTTTGTACTCTCATTGGTCCGCACAAATCCATATGAAGGGAATGAAGGACTTCCATTACTGAGTTTGTGGGTTTCGGTTTGTGGGCATATTTCGTGCTTTTTCCTAATTGGCATGCTGAACAAAGATGATCTTTTTCATACTTTAATCTGGGTAATCCTCTTACTAAGTCCTTTCTGGAAAGATTGTGTAGAAAACTAGAAGGGGGGGTTGAATAGTTTACCAATTAAAAACTTTGTTTTGAAACTTATTGTAAAGATCAATTGATATTGATCTTTGATATGTTAATGAAATATGCAAGCAATATGTAAGAAGTAAATAAGGAAAGAAATGATCAAACCACAACAAGTTGTTTATAGTGGTTCGGTCTACAAGGACTCTTTTTCCTTGCCCTACACCACTCCTCGAGTCTCACACTCGAGAGTTTAACTTCACTAGTCAACAAGCTCCTTTCACCGGCGGAGAAAACCTTTACACTTCGCTTACACTATTTCCGACACTAAGCTAGATGTCGAGTTCTTTCCAAGGGTACAACCACTCCCACACACAACGTATTTTGAGGACTAAAATACTAACCACTCACACTCACAAGATTATGATGGTTTAATACAACAATGAAGTATGAATCAACACAAGATCATACAACACTAAACAAACAAGACTTCCAACTTCTCGTTGAAGCTTGAATATGACTTGATCTTCTTTGCTACAAAAGAGATCACTAATATGATATGAAACTGAGTTAGAAAGATTAGAGAGAAGATATGTATGAGAGTATGTTAGAAAGGGATGAGAAACTACTTGGCTTGGCATTGCTATTTATAGCCAAAGTGGACAGGAGCGTCCACGGACCGCGGAACCCTTAAAAGGGTTTTGCCCGTGTACCATTTGGTACGCCGGCCTGACAGTCAAGATATCAAATCTTTGCTAAAGTCAACTCTATCTAAGTGAGATTGTGCAAGATATGAAGAGTACAAATCAACACAAAATATCTAATGAAATCTTCTAATGATTTCCATGATGCATTACATGATGTCATATGTTGTATTTCTATTTTTAGAAATATGCAAGTACTTAAGTAGTGTTTGGTTTAAGAACCTAACACATTCTAAAAACTACTATCATACATAATGATTAGAGTCATATCAAGATGTTACTAATCATAAATGTAAATGCTTGAATGATGAATATATTGTTTGAAAAAGCTTGTTTTAATATCTATTAAACTTGACAAGCTTTAAGCTTTTATACAAATTAAATTTACCTTTGTCGTTAACAAAACTTAGGTAAAGATCAAAAATATAAATAACGTTTAATGACGATATTTGTATTAACAATCTCCCCCTTTTGTTGAGGACAAAATATAAATTTTATTTTTATAAAAGATACAAAGTTTGTACAAGAGTTATAAAAATATTAGTTTTAGAACTTGAAAAGAGAATGGTAATGCAAGTGTATGATGTTTGACTATTTATGAAAGTCAAAGTATTCACTAGTTGATGCATGATGTTGACTTTTTCAGAAAGTCAAAGTATGCAGTTTGACTTTTTAAAAAAAAGTCAAGTATTATCAAGAGGGTTCCTGTTGACTTTTAGAAGTCAAATGTATGCGTTTGACTTTTTCAGAAAAGTCAAATATAAATAATTTCAAAGTTCTATATTTTCTCCCCCTTTTGTCTCAACAAAAAGAAGAGGCTATGCGGAAAGTAATGAGCCCGAGCATTATTCCCCTTGTTCAAAGCCCCCTTAATTGGGTGCTTAATGGGAAGATTCATGGATTGTGAAGATAAGGCTACAAAAATGTTAGTAATAATGATCATTCACAAGCATTTCCAAACACTATGTAATGACACCAACAATATAATAAACAACATTCATTAGTTAAAATTTTTCATGAGTAAAGATCATGAAAGAGAAACACAATGATGTGTTTTAGTACAAGAAAAAATTATCCTAAGAAAGAAAGACTAGTCTAAAACCATCCTAAGTGATGGTGGATGGAAAAGAGCGTTGAGACGTCAAGGATGTGGTTGAGGATGAACCTCATTCTTTTGGAAGTCATGGACCATAACCCGGGTCCTTTCCACGGTTTGGCCCATTTGCTCACAAGTTGAGCAACCATGCCTTGGAGGGTAGAATGTTTGAGGAGGTTGTGGTGGTGGAATGGTGGATATGTTGGTGGTGTTAGGGATGTTTGGAGTGGTCATGATGGAAGCAGACAAAGCACTTTGCATTTGCATTGTCTCACTCAAGTGAGAGTCCACCATGCCTTGGAGTTGGTGGAGGTTGTGGAGTTCGGTTTGAATCTCCTCTCTAGTGGGATTGGAATCCCACATACACTCCTCAATGTCCTCAAGATGAGGTGACATTGATGTGGGGAGTGAATGATCCCCATACAAAGGACCATGAATGTCTTTGTGAATGGGGTGGAAGAGAAGAGGTTTAGGACCTAATGGGGCGTTTGGGTCAAGGGATGACCGAGGTGACTTATGAGCCATCGGCTCAATTGAGCCAAAGGATGGCAATGGTGGTGGATGATTTGGCCTAGGAGGCAAGTCATCCAAGTCCTCCAAGAAAGGATTTGGGGAGGTTGGTGGAGTGGAAAACAACTCCATGGGAATGAGAGGTGGAGACCTTGGTGAAGGTGGTGAGGGTGTTTTGGATGTTTGGATGGGTGCCGGTGGAGGTGAAGTTGGTGTTTTTGTTGGTGGTGGAGTGGTTATCACAATGTGTGATTGAGTAGGTGTGGCTAAGGTGAGGTTTGTATCATCTCGGATGGGAGATGAGATAGTGAGTGGAGAAGACTCGGATGAGGAGCTAAGGGGAACGAAGCAACAAGGCCTCACACTAATTCTAGCGGTCTTCTTGCAAGGTTTTGGAGATGATTTTGTCATTTTTGACTTTGGTTTGTTTTTGCTAGATGATAGTAAGAATGAAGAAGGTGTGAGGATGATCATGGTAAAACCTCTCAATTTATAGAAGTGAAAAATCATGGAGAAATGTGTTTGATTTGATGTTAAGCCATTGAAGAGATGAGGTTCCTAATGATTTGGAAGTGGGTTGAATGCTAGTCATATCACCCAAGTCAAGCCATTCAAGAGAGATGGAGTGAATAAGAAAAGATTTGCAATAAATGTGTTCTAGTGAGTGGAATTTCCTAATATTCAGATCACCCACGGATTTGAAGGTACCAAAAATTTGGTTCCTTCCTTTATGCAAAAGGGCTCCTTGGGTGGATTTTTCAAATTTTGAATTGGTTGGGAAATGGATTCTTATATACTTAAGTGAATTATACTAGTTCTAATAAGGGTATAAGCAAGTTAGGATTGATTTATAAGCATTGGATGGTAATTTGGAATCACGAAATAGTCGAAATTCAGAAAGTTAACTGAAGGATCCACGGCACCAAAATCATACACGGCCGGAACCCTAAAAAGGGTGCCGTCTGGTCCGCCTGTACAGGTACGGCGGTACCAATTTACATAACGGACGGTACCAAAATTATGGTGCCGTCTGATCCGTGAAGTGCAGAAAAATGGACAGAGTTCATTTTTAGGTGTCGGGGACTTTTCCAAAACCTGAAATTCTTCTCAAAACATGTTATACTAAATATTTCTAGTTAGGAAAAGATAATAATATACATATACTATATATATAAACATAGTGGAACATGTATTTTGAGCAAGGCTTATTGATTTTCACATTATAGTGAAAATGGGTAAAATTTGATAGCATACTTGCGCTATCCTCCTGCATGAAATTGTTAGCATTCACCATTGTTTTAAGTTATATTATCATCCTACATAATAAAAACAACGAAATTGTATCAAACATTAATGATAATGTATTGTTCCAAACACGTCCTTAAAGTACCTTATTTGTCCAACTTTTGTAAATCTTGTTCATCATCCTACCAAGGCACTTGAACATTCCCTTAGTTTGCTTGAATTCCGCTGATTCATTCTCTATTTCAGGAAGAGATGCATAATACTCATGAGGCGGAAGACGAGAGCTTGGAAGACCATCCTCGGAGCTATTTGATGATGATGATGATGGAGTTGGAGGTTTTGCTCTCTTGCCTTTTGTCCTAGCAACTCGTGCATCACTCAAAGGTACAAAGATGTGAGGGATGAGCTCATAGTGAAGGTGCATCCCCTTTGGTGTTGGTGGAATTGGTGCAAAGTTTCTATAGAGACGGGTGAGGAGCATCCCGTATGGAAGAGCAACCGATCCTTGAGTTGGAATATCAATCATTCTCCTAGCTATGTAGTAGGCTAAATTGAATGGTTGACGGGTGGACAAGTTGTAGAGCATATGACAAAGGCAAGCGTTAATGTGATCCCTATTTCCAATGGTGCTAATGACGTTGGCTCTAAGTAGCTCCTCCCATTTCTTAAATTCGGGCTTAAGTTCATTTAGCTCCATTCCATATGGATCTCGGTTTACTTCTTTTCCCTTTAGGGTAACTCGGGTTGTGTCACTTTTTGGGTTAAAAGGTGTTCACGGATGACATCCTTGTCGGCCAAACGGGTTTGGTAGGGTAGAGAACGGTCATTGATAGCATCAAGAGCGGTGAGTGACCATTTATCCGAGTAGAGACAAGTTCCGGGTTGGGAATTCCTAGCACTTGAGCAAAGTTGGCTAAGGTGATGGTGTAGTCGTTTTGATTAATTCTAAACCTAAGACAAAATTCATCATCGTCTTCATCACTAAAGCCGGTCACACTAGCATAGAATTCTAACACAAACCTAGGACAAATTGGTTCATCGATGTCAAGAAGACAATCGAATTGAATGGCGGCTAGTTCTTCACGAAAGTTGGTGTTTTCAAGGAAGGATGAGTGAATGGTTCTACCCTCATGGAAATACCTTGATTCTAGACCCCTAAATATTTCTACTTGTTCTTTGGTAAGTCCTTTGGTTTTGTGGTGTTTGGGAATGTAGTTAAGGGTGTCTTTGTGATCATAGAATCTTGCGGCTACCATGGTTTAAGGACAAGAGTTAATATGTTAAAAAATGAGAATAAGTTTTAACGTTTTTGGTTCTAGTGTGTGCCTATATGAAAACAATTTGGAGTTGCGGTTATCTCGACTCATTTTATGCACAAAAATGGTTTTAGTGGGTGTTTGGCAAATACCATGAGATAACCCAAATGCTCCTAATTCAATGTGGCTTCATTTGAATATACCGGGAATGCATATTAGTTATGCAATACCTTTAGTATTCAAGAGCATGCAAGTGATGAAAATTTAACGTTTCTATTTGTATTAGCAATGAAAAAATTGTTTTCCTACAAGTGAGAAGCTTTTCAAAACTTTTGACATGGGGTGTTTGGTTGTTTGAATAGGGCCTTATATTCATTATCTATCAATTAGTGGGAAGCATGATTTGTTTATGCAATATGATAATGTAGTACCTAATTTCAATGACTAGTTATGCAATTTGCCAATTGAATTCATATTTGGTATAAAAGCATACATAAAACCCCATGTAATGATTTGTGATAGTTTTGTGCATAAATAAGAATCCTAGACTCAGAATTAAGAGATGAAATGTAGTTAGGATACTTACAATGATGTTATCTTCAGTGATTAGTGAGTTGGAAGATGACAATAATGAGCTTGGTTTAAGTTATACACGTTTTGGTAAAGTGGGTTTTGAGGAAGAGGATGATTTGTATATAGCAGTTTTGCTTCTGTAGACACCACGGACCAGACGGTACCAAAAATTTGGTTCCGTCTTTGTTATCGTTTGGTGCCGTGGCTACAGTAGCAGGTACAAGACAAAATTGTTTAGTTTTGACTATTCTAATGTTTTGGGCTATGTTTATCCTACATGTTTGGTTCCATTAACCCTAAACCAAGTCTAAGAAGATTAAAAGGTTCTCGTTTAAGAGGCTTAGTTAAGATGTCGGCAATGTTTTCTTCGGAGGATACTTTCTCGATTGAAATGTTTCCTTTTTGAACATTGTCGCGAAGAAAGTGATGGCGGATTTCAATATGTTTTGTACGAGCATGTTGAACGGGATTCTTGCTGAGATCGATGGCTCCTTTGTTGTCGCAAAGTATCACAATGTCGTTGAGATGAATTCCATAATCTACGAGAGCTTGCTTCATCCAAAGAGCTTGTTGACATGCTTTTCCGGTGAGACGTACTCGGCTTCAGTAGTTGAGATGGCCAAGGCCGTTTGCTTCTTTGCAAACCATGAGGTGAGACAATGTCCAACAAAAGTGCAAATACCACTTGTACTTTTCTATCGACATAGTCACCGGCATGATCCAAGTCGGCATACACTATGGTTTCTATACCCGTTCCTTTGGGATACCATAATCCTAAACACGTTGTTCCCTTAATGTATCTAAAAATCTTTTTTAAAGCTTCTAAGTGTGATGCCTTTGGGTTTTCTTGAAAGCGAGCACATAGACAAACACTAAACATAATGTCGGGTCTACTAGCCGTAAGATAGAGTAGGCTACCAATCATTCCTCTATATTTAGTGTTATCTACGGATTCACCTTCCTCATCCTTGGTTAGTTTAGTGTCCGAGGACATGGGTGTTTTAGTTGGTTTGGAATCTTCAAGACCAAATTTCCTAAGCATGTCTTTTATATATTTAGATTGGTTAAAGAATATGCCATCTTCTAGTTTTTTAATTTGAAGTCCTAGAAAGAAGTTTAACTCACCCATCATACTCATTTCAAACTCGTCATGCATGATTTTAGAGAAATCATCACATAATTCTTGACAAGTTGATCCGAATATAATGTCATCAACGGATATTTGAACAATGATAATATGTGATTCCTTTTTCTTGGTAAAAAGAGTATTATCTACTAATCCCATAGTATATTTGTTATCAATAAGAAAAGTCTTAAGTCGGTCGTACCAAGCTTTTGGTGCTTGCTTAAGACCATACCATGCTTTCTTGAGTTTGAAGACATGATGTGGTTTCTCAAAGTCGGTGAAACCGGGAGGTTGAGCAACATACACTTCTTCGTTAATAAACCCATTAAAGAAAGCACTTTTAACATCCATTTGAAATAATTTAAAATCATAGGCACATGCATAAGCAAGCAATATTCTAATAGACTCAAGCCTAGCTACCGGTGCATAAGTTTCATCATAATCAATCCCTCTTGTTGATTATAACCTTGCGCTACAAGCCTAGCTTTGTTTCTAGATACTATCCCATTTTCATCCATTTTATTTCGAAAACCCATTTTGTTCCAATTATAGTTTGATCTTTAGGTTTTGGAACTAATTTCCAAACATCATTTCTAACGAATTGGTTTAATTCTTCTTGCATGGCAATAACCCATGATTCATCTTTTATTGCTTCATTTATGGGTTTTGGTTCAATGGTGGATACAAAACAAAAATAATTACTTTGATTTTGGGCTTGTGACCTTAAGGTTCTTTGATTGAGTTGTCCTATGACTTTTTCTAAAGGATGACTTTTAGATTCTTTGATGTTGACAATTTCTTTATTTAATTGTTCATCTTCCTTGTTATTTATAATTTCTTGACTTCTATCATTTGACTTTCAACTAAGTCATCATCTACCAAAGGTGATGTCTTAGAGGGAGGTGGACTTTCGCCGAATGTTATGTTCAACGATTCCTCGACTATCATTGTTTCTTTGTTTAGGACAATGTAAGCTTTACTAGTTTGAGAGTAACCAAGAAATACACCTTCATAAGACTTTGGGTCAAACTTGGTGAGATAATCCTTAGTATTAAGAATAAAGCATTTACAACCAAAGACTCTAAAATATCCTAACGTTGGCCTTTTACCTTTATAAAGTTCATATGGTGTTTTGTTTAAGAAAGGACGTATTAAGACTCTATTCAAAATATATGTAGAAGTGTCAACGGCGTTACACCAAAACTTTTGAGGAATGTTTTGTTCATTAAGCATTGTTCTACTCATTTCTTGAATTGTTCTATTTTACGTTCTACTACTCCATTAGATTGAGGTGTTTGTGGAGCGGAAAAGTTATGTGTTATACCATTTGTATCACAAAAGTTTCCAAATTGAGTTTCGTTGTCAATATCACGACCATGATCCGAGGATGACACAATTTTGACACCTAGAAGATTTTGAATTTTCTTGCTAAGTATTTCAAATTTATCAAAAGCTTCATTTTTGGTTTTCAAAAACAACGTCCAAGTAAACCTTGAGTAATCATCTACTATGACCAAAGTGTATAAGTTGCCTCCATAGCTTCTTATAGCGGATGGTCCAAACAAGTCCATATGTAATAATTCTAGACACTTAGATGTGGACACCATATTTTTAGATTTGTGACTACTATGTGTTTGTTTACCAATTTTGCAAGCGTCGCAAAAGTGTTGGTCATATTTAAGTATTGGTAAATTCCTAACAACTCTTTTGAAGATAGGTTTTGTATAAGTCTCATATTAGCGTGACCTAAACGTCTATGCCAAAGAGATGAGCTATCATCTAATGTTGTTAGGCAAAGTTTGTCATTATATGTTTTATCTATCTACATGACATATATGTTTTTTCCTAACTCCTTTAGCTATGGTGATACCATCTTTTAGTATTTTACTACCATTTTCATCAAATAGTACTTTATACTTTTTATCACATAGTTGGCTAATACTAAGTAGATTAAATCCTAACCTATCCACATGAGCAACATTTTCAATAGTTAAGGAGTTATGAGCAATCGTACCTTTGCCAATAATTTTGCTTTTGAGATTGCTACCAAAGGTGACATTACCTCCGTCATACTCTTGGTATGATGAGAAGAGACTTTTGTTGCCCGTCATGTGTCGTGAGCAACCACTATCTTTTATCCATTCATCCGGTTCCAATCCAACTTTCAAGCATACCTAAGAAGCAAATAACTCAAGCATTTGGTCCCCAATATCTCATGGGTCCATTTGGTTTACACATACCATTTATTTGATTCATGTATGGAAACGATGGGTTAGAGTTCCATGGCATGTAATCTGGAGTTTGATATGGTCTAGGAAAGTTTTGATTCCAACCATTGTGTTGGTAGTTGGGTTGTACGTTGTGGTTGCTCTTAGGAAAAGGGCGTTTGGCAAAAGGAGTTTTATATCGTTGTTGAGTAGTTTTTGATCTAAATTAATTATTGACAAGTCCTACTCGAAGTAATGGCGGTTTTAGTTTAATACTATTATTGGTTTTCTTTGTTATTTTAACAAATTCAAGACGTCCATATTGCGAAACATTCGTTCTGCTGAAGTACCCACGGCACCATTTTGCACAACGGACGGAACCCTTATTTTGGTTCCGTCTGGTCCGTGCTGTACTGCAGCAATTTTGACTCTTTGGAATTAATACTTGATTAAAACCTAGCCCATTCATGTCTCCTGGTGTTTTATGAATTTTAACTATTTCATCGGCAAGAGCGATGTTCTTGTTAAACCTTTTAAATTTAGAATTATTTTCTATTAAAACATCTTGTGTGAGCTTTAGTTTTTCTATTTCAAGTTTAAGCTCTTGACATGATTTACAATCATCGTCATTTGCTTTTCCTTTTCTAGTCGTTTTGCTTTTTCTTTTAACTCATAAACTTCATTTTCCAAAAATTCCTTTTTGTTTTTAAAAATTTATTTTTAGTTATGATTTTAGACTTAGCTCACACAATTGATTATATTGTTTTTGCAAAGTGTCATCATCAATAGAAGAATAAGAAGAGTCGGAAAGTACCTCATTTGACTCATGTGCCATTAGAGCGATCTCTTCCTTGCTTGATTCTTCATCGTCTTCACTATCACTCCAAGCACCACTTACAAAAGCTCGTTGAGTTTTGCTTTTAGGTGGCTTGGGACATTCTCCTATGAGATGACTTGCATCACCACATCAAAAAACATTTCTTTCACCTTTACCCTTTTGTCATCCCGATCTTTCGAATGGCTCTTTTCTTCTCGAGGTTGTCTTAGAAACTTTCCTCTTCTTCTAAAGAACTTCTTAAAATCTCTAACGGCCATGGCATATTCCTCATCTTCGCTACGGAGCAAGATTCGTCATCATCACTTGATTCCGCTTTTGCTTTTAGAGCAACGGATTTGATCTTCTCCCTTTTCCTTTGATGATCTCCGAATCTTTCTCCATCACCATTTCGTGTACTTTGAGGTTACCAATCAACTCGTCTAGTGACATTATTGAGAGATCTTTTGATTCCTCAATGGCGGTCACTTTAGCTCTCCATTTGGGATGGAGTGCTCTAAGAAATTTCTGACAAAGTTCTTACTACGAAAAGATTCATCAAGTGCTTTAAGTGATGTAATAATAGTGTTAAAGCGAGCAAAGCCACAATCAATGGTTTCATCTTCAGGAATAACAAATTGTTCATATTGTTGAACAAGAAGATCAATTTTGTTATCCTTGACTTGTGAATTACCTTGATGTGTAACAATTAAAGATTCCCAAATATCTTTGGCGGTTTCACACAAAAAAATTCTTTCATATTCTTTTCTAGGTAAAGCATTATAAAGCATCATTTTAGCTTCATTATTTTTAGCAACTAGTTTCTTTTGTTCATCAACGGAAATATCCTTTGTTGTAGAACTAAAATCCCTTTAACAATAATAAACCAAAGATCTATATCTTTTGATTTTACATATGTTTTAAAACGGTTTTTCCAATAGATAAATCCATTGGTTTCAAAGAGTGGTGGTCTTTGCATAGATTGCCCTTCTTTAAAGTTTTCAGAATCCATGGATCGTTTCAAGTTTATAAAATACAAGTTATTTTAGAAATTCTTGAGCAACGAGGCTCTGATACCAATTGTAGAAAACTAGAAGGGGGGTTGAATAGTTTACCAATTAAAAACTTTGTTTTGAAACTTATTGTAAAGATCAATTGATATTGATCTTAGATATGTTAATGAAATATGCAAGCAATATGTAAGAAGTAAATAAGGAAAGAAATGATCAAACCACAACAAGTTGTTTATAGTGGTTCGGTCTACAAGGACTCTTTTTCCTTGCCCTACTCCACTCCTCGAGTCTCACACTCGAGAGTTTAACTTCACTAGTCAACAAGCTCCTTTCACGGGCGGAGAAAACCTTTACACTTCGCATACACTATTTCCGACACTAAGCTAGATGTCGAGTTCTTTCCAAGGGTACAACCCCCCACACACAATGTATTTTGAGGACTAAAATACTAACCACTCACACTCACCAGATTATGATGGTTTGATACAACAATGAAGTATGAATCAACACTAGATCATACAACACTAAACAAACAAGACTTCCAACTTCCCGTTGAAGCTTGAATGTGACTTGATCTTCTTTGCTACAAAAGAGATCACTACTATGATATGAAACTAAGTTAGAAAGGTTAGAGAGAAGATATGTATGAGAGTATGTTAGAAAGGGATGAAAACTACTTGGCTTGGCATTGCTATTTATAGCCAAAGTGGACAGGAGCGTCCACGGACCGCGGACCCCTTAAAAGGGTTCCGCCCGTGTACCATTTTGGTACCGCCGGCCTGACAGCCAAGATATCAAATCTTGCTAAAGTCAACTCTATCTAAGTGAGATTGTGCAAGATATGAAGAGTACAAATCCACACAAAATATCTAATAAAATCTTTCAATGATTTCCATGATGCATCACATGATGTCATATGTTGTATTTCTATTTTTAGAAATATGCAAGTACATAAGTAGTGTTTGGTTTTAAGAACCTAACACATTCTAAAAACTACTATTATACATAATGATTAGAGTCCATATCAAGATGAATTATATCATAAATGTAAATGCTTGAATGATGAATATATTGTTTGAAAAGAGGTTTTAATATCTATTAAACTTGACAAGCTTTAAGCTTTTATACAAATTAAATTTACTATTGTCGTTAACAAAACTTAGGTAAAGATCAAAAATATAAATAACGTTTAATGTTGATATTTGTATTAACGATTGTTTATGGTGACCAACGGTCAAGTGATTGGAGACGACGATGCCATAGCATGAATTAGTTTTGGAAACGCCTTTGACAGCAAGCAGATGGGTGAAGATGTCATCATATCTTCGATAGAGATGGTGTATGGTATTGAACACGAGTTCCCTCTGTATAGTGATTAAACACTATCGA
>OU343225.1:135318537-135391766 GCA_910596185.1 Chrysanthemum makinoi
TCTTGGTCCAAATCGCTAACACCAAATAAGCTAAGAAACTTAGAACAAGTCGCTATCAAAATAGAAAGCAAGTCGCGACCTTACCAAGTCGCTACCCGTAGTGGAGAATCGCTAACAGTACTTTTATTAGGCGATATACAAAGGCAATGCGCTAAGCACCAAGTTGCTACAAAATACACTACAACTGCTTCAGACTTACAAAGCAAGTCGCTACCAAAAAAAGAGCATCGTGACTCAAGTAGCTAGCATGAAAAAACTCAAAAACAACACTTTTCAATCAAAACAACCCGACCCACGATGATTCAAGCATACCAAATCAAAACCTAAACACTTATGATGATCTTAAACACAAAAGTACAATCAAAATCCAAACTTTACCACTAGAAATCAACCAAATGATGCAAAAACCACTAAACTTTCTCAAACTCAAAAACCACCTAAAAACCACTAGAAATCCAAAAAGATATCTAAGAGATGATCTAACCATGGCTCTTGATACCATTTGCAACATATTGGATTTCACATACACATCAAACCATAACCAAAGTAGGCGTATAAGATGAGTTCTAGAGAGAGAAAGTTAGAGGTTTGGGAACTTTAGTGAGAGAAAGAAAATCTTATTATGAGCTCCAACTCTCTACCTTGGGAGGTAGAGAGTATTTATAGTACTTACATAAAGCATACTGACGGGTATGGATCGGGCATACGATGGGTAAAGACCCGTCCGTCCTCCACGGTGTTACTAAACTAAATACTACTTAACATTAAATAACTACGAATCTGAGCTTTCTAGCGATTACATATACTTGAGGTGGCCAGACACTTTAACTACTGGATTTTCCAAATCCTAACAGTTCTAACGAAAATGACTCAAAAAAACAAATACTAGAGAAAATAGTAAAATGATTCCTTCCATGCTTGCATAGGGTTATGGATGGAAGTTTTGGCAGGTGATGATGTTGATGCGATCAAGGATGAGGTTAAGTATGAGTCACATCTCTTCCCTAATTTCTATTGCAAGATCCCTAGTGGATTGGCAATGTTCACAATGTAAATGATGTGGGTAATGTGTGCGGAAGTTTTTCGGGTTAGTTTGATTTGTGATATGTGAAAGTTGTGGTGGAAAAGTTGAAAAATATGGATCAAAGTCCGGAATGTTTGGAAATAGTGGTGGAAAAGAACCTAGATGTTCTTGTAAGAGAATGGGAGCTAAAGGTGGTGAAATTACAAGATCATTGTAAATTGTGTTTGGAGATGTGGGAGGTGTTAAAAGACTAGATTCTTTTGGGTTGGTCTGTTGGGATCTTGTTGGAGTCTTAAGGAGTTCCAATAGAGTGACTTTAGGTGGAGACTGATAGGTGATGATGGTGGTGTGCTTGTTGGAGATGAGGGAGGTGCTACTATGGAACTATTTGGTGGTGAAAGAGGAGTTGGTGATGAACTATTTGACAATGGTTTGGCTAAACAACAAGGCGGATGCTAATCGTGCGGATATTCTAGATTTGGATGGTGTTATTTTGGAAGGTGGTAGGGTAAAATTTTGGATTTCTTGAAAGGGATTGTTTACACTAGGTGATTCATCTATGTTGGAAGATCTTTTGGATGACATGATGATGGTTGTTTGTGAGGTTGAGAGTGATGAAGATGCAAGCATTTTGGGAACCCTATTTATAGAAAAATAATGCATTGTAATGAATCCTTGACCCAAAATGTGGACTAAAATCTAATGATTAGATATGAATTTAAGGCATGTGATCATGAGAACACAAGCATTAAAGGCATATTCATTAGTAAAAGGGTAAAATGATGAAAATATGGGTTTTTTAGCAAAGTGAGAAAAATAGAAGAAATTTAGAGCTTACGTCTCACGGATCCCACGGATCCTTCCATTGAGAGGAGTCGGCGTTAATGCTGGGATCAGGTGGATCTTGTGACTCGGCTGCGCTTAAAATTTTCCTTTGGAAACATTTTTGCCTAGTGTGTGCCTATATGCAAACTATTTGGAGTTGCGGTTATCTCGACTCCTAAAAGAAAAGAAAAATAAACTAGAAGTGAAAAAGCACACTATTATGTGAGATAACCAGAGTGCTCCTAATTCATTGTTGCTTAAATGAATGTACCGAAAACACATATTAGTTATGTGTCCTCTTTAGCATTCAAAAGACATGAGATGCAATAAAAACGGGTTTTACTTTATTAATAAAGAAAAAGAGGTTTTCCTAGGCGTGAGAACTAGCTTTTATGAAAATGATACGGAAGAAGTATCCTTTTTAGAAAGTATTTTGAAAAAGTTTCTTTTGTTTGAAGAAAACGTTTATTCTTGAGAAAAAAAATAGGTATGAAATTACGTGTTGTAAAAGAGACTTACCGAAAAGTAAAGAAAATTATGAAAGTGATTGTAAATAAAACCTATCTTGGGTTTTGAAAATTCCCGTATTGTTTGTGAATTGTGTGTGAAATAGAGATCCTAGACTCGGAAAGAAGAAGGCTAGTGTTTACATACCTTGTAGAGTTTAAAAACTAATTACGATGATTGTTCCATGAGACCAAGACCAAGGCAGTAGGTTGAATTGTTCCTTCAATGGTTTGGGTGAGGGCATTGGCTATGTTGTCTTCGAATGCTACCTTCTCAATAGAGATGTTCCCTTTTTGAACATTGTCTCTTAAGAAGTGATGACGAATCTCTATATGCTTGTGTGAGAATGCTATCTGGATTCTTGCTTAAGTTGATGGCACCTTTGTTGTTACATAGAATGGCTATGTCACTTAGATGAATGTCGTAGTCAACTAGCGCTTGTTTCATCCATAGTGCTTGTTGGCATGCTTTCTTAAGCGGTATATTAGATCTTGGTTGTTGATATAGCCAATCTTAGTTTGCTTCTTTGAGAACCAGATGTTAAACAACATCCCATAAGTACATACCCCACTTGTAGTTTTTTGTCAACATAATCACTGCATGGTCGAATCTGCATATACAATTGTTTCTACTCCTTACCCTTAGGATACCATAATCCCTAATTGTGTCTACCTTTAATGTATCTAAAATTCTTTTTGACGCTTCTAGATGTGATGTGTTAGGATCTTCTTGAAACCTAGCACATAGACAAACACTAAACATGATATCCGCCTACTAGCGTGAGGTAGAGAGAATACCAATCATGCCCGCGATATTTTGTTTTATCAGCGGATTCGCCATCTTCATCTTTTGTAGTTTGGTGTGGATGACATTGGTGTTCTTGGGTTTTGACTCTTCTAAACCAAATTTCTTTAACATATCCTTTATGTATTTAGATTGATTAAAGAAGATACCATCTTCTACTTGTTTGATTTGTAGACCAAGAAAGAAACTAAGTTCTCCCATCATACTCATCTCGAACTTCTCATGCATGATTTTATAGAAATCATCACACATGTCTTGACAAGTAGATCCGAATATAATATCATCTACATATATTTGAACAATGATTATATGTGATTCATTTTTCTTAGTAAAAAGTGTATTATCAACTAACCCCATGGTGTAGTTATTTTTGATTAAAAATGACTTGAGTCTATCATACCAAGCTTTTGGGGCTTGTTTAAGACCGTAAAGAGCCTTCTTTAACTTATACATGTTTAGGTTTTTCAATCGATAAAGAAAAACGGAGGTTGAGCTACATATACTTCTTCATTAATAAAACCATTTAGAACTTTGTTCGACATCTATATGATAAAGCTTAAGATCATTAGCACAAGCATAAGCAAGAAGTATTCTTATAGACTCTAATCTAGCCAAGGGGGCATAGGTCTCATCAAAGTCTATTCCTTCTTGTTGATTATACCCTTGAACCTTAGTCTAGCTTTGTTTTATAGACACTACACGTTTGCATCTAACTTATTTTATATACCCATTTGGTTCCTATTATGGTTTGATTACTAGGTGGAGGGACGAGTGTCTAAACATGGTTAAACAAATTGATTTAACTCTTCTTGCATAGCCATTACCCAACTTTCATGTTTTATGGCTTCTTGTGTATTCTTAGGTTCTATGGTTTAGACAAAACAAAATAAGCTACTTTGATTTTGGACTTGAGACCTTAAGGTTCTTTCGTTTAATTTTCCTATGACCTTATCTCACGGTGCTCTTTAGACTCCTTTAATATTATTGATTTTGATAGCTACCTACTTGCGTGGATTCGGAGTCAAAAGGAACTTCCTTTCTTCGAGCAAGTTTTTATAACACCCTAGGCTGATGAACCTAATCGTTGTAGTGTTTAGTATTAGGGTAAGCCCTCGGGTATTGATATGGATTCTCTAGGGGGCTAGGAATGCTAGTGAGGAGTTACTACGCTAAGGTTGGGGTTGAGGAAGATTATTTTTTTTTTTTTATCTTTTTATGTTTTTAGAAAATGGAAGATACAGAATCTCGGGGTTTGGATTTGGGGTTGGTATTTTCTTGAATTACTCTACTTGTCTAATCTAGGTGTATGTAGTCTATGTCTAATTATTGTGTGCTCGTATGATAGTTTAAAGATGTGTTACAGCCAGGATCGTTATATTTATGTGTTTGATGATTGATTGGTCTTGGGAGATCAAAAAACATGTTTGCCATTTTAGAGAGAGAAAGTAGAGAGAGAGAGGGTGTTCTTGCTAGAGGTTTACTCAAAAGTATGAAATATTAGATTATGAAGCACCACCCTTCCATGGATGGAAGGGGGTATTTATAATTACAAAAATACGACCTCTATCGGCACGTGGATCGGGGATCACGATGGGTAAAGACCGTCCTTCCTCACGATGAAACACTAAAGCTAAACTAAACTAATAACTAACTAATAATGATAAATAGTAAACAACGACAAATATACGAGCTAACATATGCTAGACCATTATTGGGGTGACCGACTCTTTAACATGGAATTTTCTAATTCTAACAATCTCAAGGAGGTCACCCATGAAATACATTTTGCTTCTAGCATTCTATCTTTGACTTTGTTAAGGCTCGTGGACTTGAATTCTTCAATTTCTGCAATCTTTGTGCTTTTGTAGTGATTCATCAAAGTCCGCATTGATTTGTACTTTGAGTGGAGGTCTTTGGGCGATCCATCTTTGATGATCTTGAGCTTTCTTTGAGATCATCGCAGCATTAAATCTCTAGATCACCCTTTGTTGTGTTGCCATCATATGAAGTTGTGACTTTGGACCGACATGCTCACACTTTTGAATCATGACATCTTTCCATCAGTGGCGGAAGCCTTCTTTGGTTCAAGATATTTGCGGCGTAGCGAACATAGTATAGAAATATCAGGCGGTTATGTAGATATGCACAGTCATGATTTCTTCAAATTAAGTGGATCTTTGTGAGCATGCGGCTTTGGATTGACTCTCAATTACGATCATTTTAACCGTCCAAATGTACACCGCAAACAACGATTAGCAATAAAACACTGCGAAAGTGTCTTTGATCACTTCGTTGAATTGAGGTACACGGCCACGGTTCCCGTTGATCAATACAAATGCTACTTTTGTGATCGGTAGGATTGAAGAATCTCCTTGGCAGGGGTTTAAAACTGTTCGTGTTCTCCAAGCCGGAGCGTCTCAAAGAGACAACACGATTGAGTGAACCGGCGAATTGAGATTCTTGATTGATGAAAATGATTTGAAAAACAATCGTGTATTGCTTAGAAGAAAGAGTTTTGCAATACGACGAAGGTTTTATGAGAAAGATCAATTTTCAATCAAAACACTTTTTGTATTTGAAATTAGTACACATTCGACGTGCTAGTGAAAAGAAGATTTCGCACATCGGCGGTTTTCTAAAGTATTTTTTCAATCGAGAGATACTTTTGAATTTGAAACATAAGTACACATTCGACGTCTAGAGAAAAGAGGTTTGCACATCGAATGGTTTTCAAGTATTAAAATTGATTCAATCTGGACCAAGGTTGATTTAAGAATGAATCTCCCCATCGTTTCTATCCAGTTGTCACAAGCTTGATCTTTTGAGAAGATCTCACATGTCACCCAACAAGAGCTTGTTTGATGTTGGCTCTAGAAGGATTTCCATCTTCATTGTGAATATTTTTCATATCCTTTCGGATGTTACGGCAATACCACAAGGATAATGCGTAGGACTCTCAATATAAATACTTACTTTCCACATTGTGTGAAGCAAGTCTTCAAAAATAGTGTCCTAATGAGATATTGTGGATGATCTCTTGGCTCTAGACTCAATTGTGCACATTTGGTTCTGTCTTGGGAGACTAGAGAGGGTCTCCTTCTTCAATATCAACAATCTCTAAGAAAGTTCGATAGATTATGTCGGTTCCCCGTGAGAATGAAACAAGCCCTTTTAAGAGGAACTTGAGTAGTTTGGGAAGTTTAGTGCGATGCGTCACTTTGGGTCCATGCGTCTTGTCTTCAATACGGTGTTACCGGTAACAACCAGTAGCATATGTATTGAACCGGTTCTTGCCCTAAGGTTGAAATAAATGGAGGGCTATTTCTTTTCACCCTTTTCACATTCAATTCCTTTTCATTCTTCAACCCCTTGATTGCTAGAGACTTCATAACTAGAACCTTGTTGGGTTTATTCGATACTAGCTGTCTCAGTCCGCACTCTTCCCATATTCTCATTTTTCTCCTTTTTCAATATACCTAAGGACTCTACACTATCTAGTGGATTGTCCTGGGTAGATCCCTCGGACCTAGCGGATCGTGGGAACTAATACCTAACCATCCTTATAACACCATGCATAAAGTAAATGGTCGGTCTTTTGTACTTGTTCATTCTTCCTTGAAACCAATTTAAAAATCATTTGGAAAATCAATCAAGGTACTTGTGATATGAGATCAAAGCATTTTGTACCTTAATAGTTTTGATCATTTAGAAACCTCCCCCTCAACATGTGCATATGATTTAGAAATTGTTTAGCACATGGAGGCAAGTGTTCTTTGAAATAATTTCTTTGAAATAATTTCTTGATCACAATTTCCATAGAAAAAGCCATTTGATTTTCTTTGGTAAATTCTCCCCTCAATATGTGCATAGGATATTTGAAATCATTTTTATCACATAGAGGCAGAGTTCTTTTGAAGCACATCCACGATTACAAAAGCCATTAAGAAACCATTTGAAAACTCAATCAAGGTACTTTATGTTAAAACATAAAGGCTTTTGTACCTCGATAGTTTATTTTCTTTTAAAATGCTCCCCTCAATATATGCTGAGATTGGCGTTTAGCACATATGAGAAGCGACTGCACAATTGAATCATAAACGATCACCTTTTATCAAATTTCATTATTAAATCACAAATTCTCCCCGATCAAAAATATCAAACCCTTTGAGATTTTGGATCCCAAGTGATTAATAAGGTTTAGAAAACATGGGAGAAAATGTGGCCTTGTTTAAATACTCATCTTGTTTTGGATAAATCCTCCTCCTCAACATGTGCATTGTGTATTTGAAATCGTTTGGCACATGGAGGCAGAGTGCCTTTAAAGGACTAAAACCGATTCCATTAAAACAAATTTGAGATTTAAATCACGATCTCTCCCTTGATCAAAAAATTCAAACCAATTAGAATTTTGATCCCATTGATTTAAATCATTTAGAAAGTTTGAGGGAAAGACGTGGCAAGATTTAATTTTGAAAAAAATGGTAGATAAGGACCATATTTAGACATTAAAGATTGTTAGTGTCAGGTATGATTATTTTTAAGAGATCTTTTAGTAAAATAAAACAATTTCACAATCAAACAAGAACAGAAAAAATTTCATTTTGAAGACCTTGATTCTAAAAGAAAAAATCATACCATGACATAACATTAAATCTTTAGATCACCACTTATATGTATTACAAAGCGGAACTTTTGTGAAGAAATATTGTTTGAAAATATTTTATTTTAAATCACTCTCCCCTCAATCCATGACCGAAGTCGATAATTGAGTGACTTAAGTTTTGATAAAATGAAGTCCGGTGATTTTCAAATTTAGTCCAATTTATTTTCAAAACAATATTTTCCATTTTTCAAAACAATTTAATTCAATTTACTCAAAATTGTTTAAAAATGGTATCTGCACAAAAGATAGTTAGGTGGTTGAGAAGCTTTTGTTGTTTATTCTTGTAGGGTTTGGAAGAAAAACCGTCTGCCGATGCAGTGAGACTTCTTCTTACGTTGCATTTTGTATGCCAACTGAGGTCAAATTAAGCTCCGTTTCTTCAATCACTTAGAAAACCATCTGGCGATCGTTAGACCTCCGTTGCATTTATGCCATCTCTCCATAGAAGTCCAATTAAGCTCCGTTTCTTCATTTGTCAACCCAAGATATAGTTACCCTTTCCTTTCGGCATCCAATCATATTCATGTGTGGGATCGGATGGGGAACATTCTTATAACCAATATACTGCATACGTTAGTGAACACACATACAGAATATATGGTGATTACAACCTCACAACAATGTCGACTAATAAAAGTCAATGCAACATATCAATCAATCATATAAATGTATGGAAAAAATGTGTTCATCAAACTCTAATCATCTAAACCTAGCAATCATATCCTAGGCACCTAGCCCTTCAACATAGGTTAACATCATTTTTAATTAAGCATATTAGGATAATTAAGAAAGCTCGTTAGATGATATAGATTTGAAAACATTCTCCCCTCAATCAATGACTCATTTTATAAAAAGATTTTAAAGTCTGAAGTCATTGATTGAGTTTCCAAATTTATAAAAACTCACGAATCGATTGATTTTAAGCAACTCATTTACCACCATTTTTGAAAACAACAAATATTTTTCTGAAGAAATTTTAGACGGAAAAACATTTGTGTAGGAGCAACAGATCCTTGACATACTTTCCTTGTTTTGTTTTAGGATAAGTGCACGATATTTTGAAAATTGTTTAGCGCAGCACTTTCCTTTCTTGAAGAACGGGTTGCTATCAGAAATAATAGCAAACCATGGTTTAAAGCAGTTCTGATGCAGTAGCTAAAGCCATAATTTGCAGCGGATTGCTGAAATAGCTGTAAGCCATTTGACCAGTTTACGATGCAGAAATAGCGTAAGCCATTTTGGCATTCATGCGAAATAAGCGTAAGCCATAGTTTTGACATGTTTGAAAAGAATATTTACACCTCCACTTTCGAACTTCATCTATAGTTCCATGCCATTATTGAATGACATTTCTAAGACCGTAGATGTTATCGATACGAAGAAGACATGTCAGAGAAAACATATTTTTGGTATTTTTGAAATTTTCTGATTTTTATGGGTTTTGGAAGGTTTTATATTTTTCTATTTTCTTTTTGTTGGTTTTATATTTTTGTATTTTGTTTTTGAAAATATACAATGATAGAGTAGATGATATAGTTAAGAGGATGATGATCACAGTACCGAGATAAGGATATCAAAGCGACCGGATTGTAGAAGATAGAAGTCATCATCTCTTAAACATTCACCACCAAAGCTTAGGGCTCGAATAGAAGAAAGAAATTGAACCATCGAAAGTGAGACTTTGGCGACTTCCCCAAACGAAAATCCTTTGGATGAGATTGGCTCTATTTCAAGCTTTCCTTAGCGGTGCGAGGAAAGCACACCATTATCATAAATCCGCGCTCCTTTTAAGACCGATAATCGAGAATCTCCGTTCGGGGTTATATCATCCATAAGAACAGCAGCGTATCATCCCACACATAAATAATCTTCTCAAATTTCATAACCTCTGAAGTGCAGGCGATCCATTAAAGGTGTCAAGAGAAAATTTCCCCCAAGTAGTTGAATTGATGCAGTCAGTCTCTTTGTATAATGCTCTAGAACTCTCCCAAATACACTTCATGAGGGGAATGAAGAACACCTTCCCATGTTCACATTTTCTTCCCGATGAGCGTGTATGAAGCTCAAGAACCGAAGTACACCAATATCAAGAACTCTCGAATACATCATGAGAATGAAACATCTCCCCATGTTCACATTTTCTTCTGATGATGGTGTATGAAGCTCAAATATCCCGAAGTATCCATACACAAGGAATTAATAGCCGATAACATTGAAGCATGCCAAGTCGATTATCTCTGGGATGACAATCTGCGGATGTCAACTCAGGAATAAGTGATTATATCTCTGAATCAGCGATTAAGCACTCAAGTAAACAGTGAGCATCCCCAATGTACACAATCTCTCTCCTAATGAATCACACTTGTGTACCTCTTTTATCTTGAGAAACTTTCTATTACCTCACTTCCCGTCGTTGGATAATAACACACAAAGCCTTGATGAGTAAAACCTTGAGTTTCTCCGCGGTCATGACATTTGTTTTCCCGGGATATCTTCAATCAATTAGAAGAATTAAGTTCATCAAGTTTACTCGTCATGAGTCAAACCTTGAGTTTCTCTGCGGTACTAACATTTGTCTTCCCGGGATATCTTCAATTACTTAGAAGAATTAAGTTCATCAAGTTTACTCGCTTTGTGTTTATATGTAGTCTCCTTACGCCTTCTTTGGTTTTGACACTTGATCGGCAACTCTTTGTAACCCAAATACTTGAAATTTGTTGAGAAGATTGCTTGAAGTCTTTTGAGAATCAACATCTTTGAAGACTCTCTCGACTATTTATATCAACCCATATGTAGACAATTTGAAGTGACCCTTGAAAAGAAAGAAAACCGGCTATACCATACTTGGCCCAGAGTCAACTTCCCCACATTTTGTATCTTAAGCTTGCACTAATGATGGAAGAACGGTTGTAGAGAATTTATGCTTCAAGCAAATCTCTAAGTACTCATTACCGAACAAAGTATGAGACATTAACACCTCTTGCGATTATCCACACGTCATATCGTGTGACGAGTAAACAAAGTAACTCCTAATTGTGATAGTTAACGGTCTTCAACCATCCACTTGATGCTCGGTAACTAGATAAACCAAGTCTTCAACTCAAATTCTTAAGCGTTGAGATTATCAGAATAAAGTGCGCCTTTGTGAAAAGTCAACAATCTCAAATAAGTGATAAATGATTAACTCGAGTAATCAACTTGAGTCAAATGTCCAAAACGAAATAGTCAATAACAGCGTCTGAGGAGTCCTTTGCTAAAGAATATGAGCAAGTCTAATTGGGGATTGAATCGGACATATAACACACTCCATTAGTGCTCCCCACTAGCCGACAATCTGTTTGATAAATGCCGGATAAGAAGAAGTCTTTAGATCGATAAATGCAACTTCGTTTTAGTCTTCTAACATGTAGCGAAAATGTAGAACCCATTTGTAGACTCGACCTTCTTCAAGATTGTCGAGTTGGGGAATAGATAGTTAACATCTTCATTTCACCAAAAACACAAGAACATCACCAAAAAACATCCCAATTAACTTACATCTTGCAAATCCCCTTAATTAAGATCCTCCCAATCAAACAAGAGCAGAAAAGATGTTCATCAAGGAAATCTCGCAATGTCGACCCTTGGCGAACCACAAAATGGTAACACAAGCAAACAATCACATCAAACAAGAATAGAGAGGTTGTTGGAATCATCATGTTAATGTGCACGTGAAGCATTAACGGGCTTACTTTGTCAATAAACTCATATCGGCTTGTGAAGATGTCAACCAACGGCTCTTAGAAGAGAAAAACTCCATGTGAAGATGACCGAGTAAAGCTCGGTTCTTACATGAGTTTAGAGCCGTATGACCATTTGTATTCTCTAATATCAATCAACAATGCAAAATTCACTTCTTCTCCCTCAAGAATTGCATACGGAGATGCCATTCTTGATTAAACAAGTGAACATCATCCAAATGTAGTCTATTCACACTTCTCCCTTAAAATCGTACATGGATGTAAGCCATCCGTCATTATAATTGAGAAAGTGGAATAGAAAACAATCAACGGTAGCCGGTTCATGATGGTGACGCATGGAAAAAGTATGAAGCATGTTGATGAGAATGTTCATTAATAAGAAGATTTCTCTTCTTCGAAGATAATGCGCCTTGGCATTACATTCTTTTCTTTAGTCACGAGGCATGAGCTGATGTGAACATACGTCATAAGATTTCTCTTCTTAGGAAGATATCTTGTGAAGCATTACACATTTATTTTCTTTGTCTGAGGCACGAAGCTGATGTGAGTGACGTCATAATCTCTCTCATTTCGCTCTCTCTTGCAAAACATGTAATCATCCCCATTATATCATTAGGCTATTGGCGTGGTGATGGAAAACCCGATATAATGAATTTGACCACGAGAAGTAAACTACCCGAACTCGTGACTTAAACTTGCACATATGTAACAAAAATGGTTGAGAATTCATGCCCATTTGAATCTCTAAGTACTCTATACTCTTCCACCAACCAACCATCAAGTAATAGACGTACATTACCTCTTGAAAATCCACAATTGAATGTGACACTGAGCACTACAACGTAACTCCTTTAAGTGATAGTTATTTTGAGGTGATAAGAGCCAATTCCCCAGTGGTAAGAAAGAGGTAAAAGTCACCCTACAATAACTAGATTTCCAAGTCTTTGTTTTTGATAAGAAGCTCGAACAAGGATCATGAAGAATCTTCATCCAACCATCCCGATATCTTGGATACTAAGTACACTTGCCCATGATATTTTACTTCAACCTCAAATAAATAATACTGAATTAACGCCGTTGTCATCTTAAAGGCTGCTCAAAATCTAGCCTCCTTTGACGATTTAAAGTGAACTATGATAATGGTTCATCCGACCATGGTTTAATGAGCATAACCCGTAAAAACTTTGAATAACCAAGCCGCCATAATACGAATATCAAACACACATCCAATTCATAAGTACACCTTTTATCCCTTCTTGAGCGGAAAGTAGCACCGGCATCAAAGATCCCGAATTACACTTTCTCTTCTCTCCAAGATGGTTCCATCATTACGAGTTTTACAACTCTATGGTTTAAACCAGTAGTTTCTTTTCAGCGGGATTTTACAAAACTAAGAATAAACCGTAAGATAGATCCGGAAATGCACTTTACTAATACCGGGATGTTTCCATTGTCACGGGATTTTACAAGTCTATGATTTAAACCGAGAAATAGGTTCTTTGGGAGTTTACAAAATCAAGACAAGCAGTAAACAATGTCAGCTTGAATGTGTTATGACAACTTTGGTTTGAGAGAATATCATTTTAGGAGACCATGCAGCGGTTCATCAACGGTCCATTATCCAACATCATCAACAACATCAACCATCCAATCAACACTTTGGAAAACACATCAATCACACTTAATCATGGAGCTATTGTAATGACCACATGGAGAAGTACACCCGATATACCAAACTTGATCATGAAGTAGAATTTCCCAGTTGTTACTTAACTTGGCCTAATCCTTGTGAAGAAAGCGGTGTACTGTGTACAAAACCTCTTGGTATTCTCAACTGCGTGAGCACAGAGTGATAATTCGTTGTGGGTAAAGCGAGAAAAGAATCACAACCGCAATTAAATAGCCAAGTCTTTATCACACTTTCAATAGCGGCCCAAACAAGTCATCTTCGGAATTGTAGAAAGGAAGAAAACGAAAACAAGTAAGCGTGCCGGAGAAAACCTCACTTCAAATTCAAATAAAATATCGTCCAAACAACCCGTGAGTCAACTTAGTTCAAATAAACAAATTCAAGCCATGACGAAATACTATCCATGAAAATTGTATATACCAAAGTATCAATCTCGCCTACAACGAATCATCATCAGCTTCAGCATGACAGCATGTCTCAAATCTTGAGAAGCCAATCTGAATCAATCATGTGAATGGCCCAAACTTGATTACTTGTAATATTTGAGGCACGATCCATGAAAATCAATCAAATCATCCAAATTAAAGCCCATGATAATTTCTCAGTCTAAATGAAATGAGATATATGTCCTCAATGCTTAGTGAAGTTAATGCTCAAAATATCACTCATTCTCGAGAAATATCAATACTTAAATATCGTATTTAGAAGTAAAGAATTAGGATATCACAAATCATCACATACATAAGCGATCATGGCCCTATCGATAACAAGTAATATCAAAATGCATCAAAAATTCATGTTGTTTTGGAGTTGAAGAAGTCCATGCAGCGACTTGTGAGGCCAGCGAATAAAAAAACAGTCCATGTCAGTAATGAGTATAAAGAAACACCAATTAATCACTGAAGACACAAAACATGTACTACTTGAAACCCTACACAAAAGCAATCCGCCTCTCATCTTTATTCAACCAAAATAGGATCTCCAAAAACAACAAACCTAATCGCCTCTCACTTCGGTCAGCCCTCATTAACATATTCTCTCAACCCTTTCAAACCATGAGAGGCAGAGTTAGACAAATCCAAGCCATAGGGATAGCTTTTGGTTAATGAATGCGAATCATCATTGAATATACGAGGATGGCTGAATGGGGGCTTCAATACCGAATAACAAACCAAGGTAGGTTTCATTTCTCTTAAGTTTCCTTGTGTAAACCCGAATCAAAGAAAGGTTGATTGAAAAAGCATTATGTTTACACCTTCTTTAATGTATATTCGGCGGGCATTAATCAATAACTAGTGATCTATGATGATTAGGTTTGCATTGATATAGATCTTTGAAGGTCTCAGTCATTTGATATACGAAATTAAATTACGAGATCCATATAGAGTATAATGATTTTGTATTTCCATTAAAGTGTCGAATCAGAAGAGGGATAAGACTTTCATGTTTTGTTCTTGCTTCAACTGATTAGGATATTTAAGTAGGCTTGGTCTTGAAAATAATCTTTTGATTCTTGATTGTTTGAGAGTTGAAAGAGTGAGTGTAGAGGGTCCTTTGGGTTGAGTCTGGAGTTAGGAGTGGTTGTTTGAACATATCAGGATCGATTTTTCATTAGATGTCACGTTAAAGAAGCTTTCAAAAAGGGCCGAGGATGGTTTATGTTGAACACGAGAGATTAAGTCGATTCTAATTGTATATGAGTATAGTGGTATAAGTGGGTGTGGTCTTTGGTCATATGTAGTCAATCTTCTTAACTTCATTTACATCCCCGAAAACAAATTAAGTTAACCATATTTCAAAGCAAATTAAGCTAGATGACCCAAGTAACTAACCTATTTCAAAACCAAAATTAAGCTAGACTTATCAATATAAGTCGCTACCCATTCTTTTACACACCAAATTACATTGGGATCATTAGTTGTTAGGAATTAGAAATTCCAGGTATTGAAGAGTCGGTCACCTCAAGTATATGTAATCGTTAGAAAGCTCGTAGTCGTAGTTATTTTAAGTTAAGTAGTATTTAGTTAAGTAACACCGTGGAGGACGGACGGTCTTTACCCTTGTATGCACGATCCACACCCGATGTGTGGCGATATATGTAAGACTATAAATACTCTCTACCTCCCAAGGTAGAGAGTTGGAGCTCATAATAATATCTTTCACTTTCTCTCACTAAGTTCCCTAAACCTCTAACTTTCTCTCTCTAGAATTCCATCTATATGCTACCTTGTGTTATGGTTTGATGTGTATGTGAAAAGTTAATATCTAACAATTGGTATCAAGAGCCATGGTTAGATCATATCTTACACATCTTTGGATTTCTAGTGGTTTTAGGTGGTTTTTGAGTTTGAAAAAGTTTAGTGGTTTTGCATCATTTGGATTGATTTCTAGTGCTAAAGTTTCGATTTTGGTTGTACTTTTATGTTTAGAATCATCAAAAGTGTTTAGGTTTTCATTTGGTAAGCTTGAATCATCTTGGTTGGGTTGTTTTTGGATTGAAAAGTGATGTTTATATGGTTTTTCATGCTAGCGACTTAGTTCACGGATAATATTCTTGGTAGCGACTTGCTTCACATTTTTGTAGCGACTTACAGTGTTGGGGCTAGCGAGTTAGATCTAGCGAGTTAAAGTACAAGTAGTGGACTCTCCACTACGGGTAGCGACTTGGTGGTAGCGACTTGGTGCATGGCGAGTTGCTCTTTAGCGACTTGCATTGTTAGCGACTTGAGTAGCGAATTCTTTGCCGAAATTTTGCTAGCGACTTGAGTGTTAGCGAGTTACCACTAGCGACTTACATCGGCTAGCGACTTGGAAATCTAGCGACTTAGCGTGGTAGCGAATTAGTTGTTAGCGACTTGGTTCAAGAATTCGTAGCGACTTGGTTGATTTTTCCGGTCAAAACTTCAAACGGCCATAACTTTTGAACCGTAACTCCGTTTTCAGCGTTCTACCCATCAAAGCGACCGTGAGAGCGAGGAGAATGGACGCCGAATGAACTAAAGTTTCATTCGGTCAATCTTCGAGGTCTAAATCCGCTCCGAACAAAAGTTATTGAGGTTTTTAAGTTTTTAGACCTAAATTTCTTAGGAAAAACGGGCATAAACCAATCCGAATCACAACCAAACAACATCTCTGCTTATCCCACGAACAATCTAAAGTCCTATCACACAATTGTCTTTCATTCCATTCGTCATTGCTTAACGGTTTAGTCTTGATTTTAGTAAAATCCCGCGAAAGATTCTATTTCTCGGTTTAAATCATAGACTTGTAAAATCCGTGCATCCTTCCACATCATGTCTTACTCTCTTGACCCGGTGATTTGAAGTGCTTAAATTGTATGATGTTGTGGACAACAATGATAATGTAGGCTACACTGAGCGATTAAAGATGATTGAATTAAGCAATGAGGATGTGAGATCTCCGTGTTTAGAATCTAATGAGAGAGAATCGCACCAGTCCAAGCTACAAAATGCCATGCAAATGAAATGCAGCATTGAGCCCTATCAGCTACTTCATCGCACCTCATTCAATTTGTTATCCATAGGCGGGGATCGAACATGTAGTGCTCTTTTCGCGGGACTTACCTACATTGACAAGAAGCTTCTTTGTTGAACTTAGAACACTTAAAGCTGCAACTTACCAATAAAGAGGTTCAAAAGGATGGTTCGAGTGCAGCTCTTCAAGTAATCTACAAACAATTTCACCATTCATCGATGGGGAATATTCGTGATTACGATCAACACTTGACTGGAATTTCCTTCAAAAACATCTTGGAATGGAAATTCAGAAATTCATTGAGACATTTATCCAACTCATGGATAATGTGAAAAAGTACATTGAAGAATCGGCTCAAAAGAATGAAGACGTGAATGAGTGTCAGGTGCGGTTGAAAGATTGTTGTGATAAGTTGGGTAATGTATATGTTGAAGAATCGGGTGTTGCTGAATGCGGAATGTCAGTGACAACAAAAATTGATGAGTCGGATAATGGAAAAATGGAATCTTCGTGCTCAAATTCACAAGAGAGAGGTGCACGGACACAACTGTGCAAGTTAATGCAAAGGCGCTCCATGGAAGCGGATGTACCCAAGATAGAGATGCACCCGTCACGACTGTGCATGTCAATGCTCAGGTAAGTTGCATGGATGTTTCTGCTGTACCTAGTTGTGCATCTTCTACTCAAAATGATGATTATGAACTGCATGAGTACTGTTGCATTTGTGCACGATGATTCCCTTACCAATGAGCTTAACATATATAAGGATCAGGTTGCTATTTATGAACAGCGTGCTAAGTTTGAGTTGACCACCCGTGGCGAGGAAATGGATGTCCACATACGTACAACTATTAGAAAAAGTAGGTTTAGAGAAGAAGTATTAAAACAAGAGTTAAACTCCTTACAAGAAAAGCTTTCTAAAACTGCTAAGCAAAAACACGAACTTCAAGAAAATGTTAAAATGCTTAAGCAAGAATTCAAGGCTAAGGAATCAAAACTTTTGAATGATTTTTCCAATCTAAAACTTTGAAAAACAAGCTTGAAAATAAGTTGTACGTACAAGGGAATACCATTGGTTGCTCACATGATCACAAAGCATAGAGTCTTAAGCGATAAGCATAGCATTCCCCTTGTTGAGGAACCTAATCAGAGGTAATTAAAAAGGCTAGAAATGCTCATAAGGTGCTGTATGATGGTAATGAGATCCTTAAGCCTAGACAGAAACCTAGTTGCGTTGAGTGCACTGAGGAAGATAAGAAATCAGATGAAGTCACTAGGGAGAAAATGAATAAGAAGCTAGAAGATCCGAGTGTAAAAGAACAAGATAACTATAAAACCCCATGATTACACTAAGGAAAATTGGATATCCTTAAACATGTTTAAGCCTCAGACTCTATTGACCCCTGAACAAGTGTTCGGGAAAAAGGATATGGACTTGCAAAAGTGAAAATCTTGTTGAAAAGAATCCCCCTTGTAGGAAATTCCTAAAGCGACTGTGTATCCTCCAAATACACCAATGCATTTAGTTCCTAGAACTATTGCCACTAAGAGCAAGACCTTAATCAGTCAATATGTTATTCTTCAACTATTTACGGATTTTGAGAAAACTTGTAAGAAAAGGATCACACCCGATGGGATAACTGAAGGGGAAAGGGGTTTTGAGCAAATGAAAGAATGTTATTTAACGGAGGTCATGCCTTTCTTTAAACAACTAAAAGATCATTTTGAGAGTCTTAAAAGGGGATAAAATCAGATATTAAAGAAATGGAAAAGGAATTTGATGCAATGGTAGTTGAAGTTAGTGATTATGGGCGTGCACTAAAATATAATGAGATTGAGAGGAAGAACTTGCATACCTTAAATGAGACTCTTATTACTGAATGTGTTGCTCAAGATATCTTTTTCACTTCTTCAAATTGCTCTATTAATGCTTCCAAATTTCATGAACTATCTGTGGCCTGAAAGTCTCCCATGATCGTGTCATTGAGCTTGAAAAAACTAATTCTAAACTAAGCGAGAAAATTGAACTGGATGATCACGACAATTTGGTTAAACATTTTTCTAAACTAGAAGTTGAGCATTTTAATTTACAACTCAAATATCAACATCTCAAAGAAAATGTCAAAACTTCAAATATCAAGACATCTTGGATGCTCCGAGTTTGATGCAGTTATTCAAATTAACAAACGTGATGAACAGATTCAAGCTCATTGCAACACGATCGGAAAGTTGAAAGCCCAAATCTCTCAATTAAAGGGTCAAACGAACAATATGACAGGCTCCCAAATGCCTCCTCCTTTAGATTCTCGAGAATTCTCAAACGTTACATCTTCAAAACCTAGTAAATGCTTTACAAAAGGAAAACGAAAGTTTTCTAGAAGAAAATGAAAAGGTTAAACGACATTTTAAAGAGTTATATGATTCAATAAACGTCACCCGTGACCAAAACAACGAAAAATAACGTCTTTACAAAGGAAATTGAGAATCTAAGAAGTCGGGGAAATGGGAAACTGCCACTTGTTTTCAATAAGAATGTTGTCTCAAAATCACCCTTAGATTGCAAATACACTGTGACAGTTAAATATATTCCTCCTCATCTTAGGAATAATGAACATGCTTTTCATGACTCCTGTGCTCACCTTAAGGATAGTCTAGAATGTCTCCGTGAGATTGTCGAAGAGGATTTCATTAACAAACCTCTTGATAGTGAAATTAGGTTTGCTTGCCTCCAGGCCAAACGATCTCAAGAGCTGCTTGAATGTGTAATTGCAACATGTCCAAAACCCTTAGGTGAAAAAGGCAAAGCTGTGAAGCCTTGTTCTATGCCTAGTGCCAAACAGGAATTCCGTTCTATGCCTAAAGCCAAGCATGTGACCCTTGATATGCCTTGTTCCATATCTAAATTCAAGCAAGCAACTTGTGATGTGCCTCCTAGAATTTCAGATCCCAGCACTTCTAGACCAGGAATGCAGAAAGTAGTGAAGCCATGTAATGTTCCCATCGTTACTTCTACAGATGTTAAGATTGACACTAAAGTTAGCGGGTCAAAACCTAGAAGCTATGCAAAGAAGGATAGGATTACGCAAACTAAAAGTGATCATGATAAGGAAGTGAAAAGAACACCATAGGGACAAGAAGTTTGATTTGAACCAAAAGAATCGTGTTAGTTCTAGTATTAGCTCTAAGCTTACTAAAATTAATTCGAGGCCTTATCTTTGTCTGCAAAACATGTTAAAAATGTTTAATTTCTGGTAATCATGATAAATGTGATGTGTTATTTCTGAGGTCTAAGATTCATAACCCGGTTAAGAAAGTTTGGAGAGCAAAGCAGTTAAGCAATCACGGAAACCTACAGGGAAGGTTTTTACCAATGTAGGATTTCAGTGGAAGCCAACAGGACGAATATTCACGAATGGCAAACCTTGCCCCTTAACTAGATCCACTATGCCTAGAGTAGTGCTAGTTAAGGTTTGGAAGCCAACTGGTAGAATAATCCCATTAAGCACAAAATGTCCCTCGACTAAGTCGGATGCTTCTACTAGTTTAGCTCCTAGTGACAATGACATTGCACCTAGGGTTTCTGCGGATTCAAAGATTGTTTGTGCTAACCAAAAGGACCCCATGAGCACGTGGGGATCCAATGTTTCCAATTCTCTGTCTTCGTCAGTTATCCAAAGCAGGTCGTACAAGTCGTCCCTTGGTATTTGGATTCGGGGGGCTCTAAACATATAACGGGCTCTAAACAATGGCGTCTGTTCACATCGACATTCAGGGCCTCGTTCTTCATCATTATGGCGTCTGCAGATAACACTTCAGGCCTCGTTCTTCAAAGAAAAGAAAAGTGTACGCTTCATGCGCTTTATCTTGAAGAAGAAATCTTCATGTTATGTCCATTCTCATCGACATTCTTCATCAACAAGCTTCATGTTTCTCCCATGCTCATTCAGGCATCAAGTGGATCTACATTCATTAATGTATATTCTTATTCACTTGCTAAATCAAAATGGCAACTTCGGATGCAATTTTTGAGGGAGAAAGTGAATATACTACATGAGGATGGATGTTTGAATAATGGTTATACGACTTAAAGTTTGATGACTCTCACTCACTAAGGATAAATGGGATTTATGAGAAGAGTGAATATACTAAATGATGATGGATGTTTGAATAATGGTTATCCGACTTAAAGTTTGATGACTCTCCTCCAACGCCTAATGTTTCACTCACTAAGGATAAATGGGATTTATTGTTTGGGATTCATTGGTTCAAGATATGTTTGATGAGTATTTACAACCGCTAGCGAATATTTGATGATCATCAAAGACTATGTGATTCATGAGTTCAAGATATGTTTGATGATCATCAAATAAGTACAACTCAGACTACTCAAAAGCCCTATCTCCAGTTATTCCTCAAGGCGTTGATAATGATTATCATAATATTGCAGTTGCACTCATGAATAATGATCCGCTCTTTGGTATTCCTTTGCCAAATCTTCACGGATTATTGTTCATGAATAATGATCCACTCTTTGGTATTCCTTTGCCAAATCTTCATGGATTATTGTTCCTCTCATCGTGCATGCTATAAATCAACCACATGAACTTCAAGGAAAATGTCTACCTCATCCGCTCGAAGTTATTGGTGTATCCTCCATATCAGTCTCTACATGAATACTTTTAGGAAGAATACATTGATGTTGAGGCATCATTTGTTCGGTTCATTAGGTGGGTGAATGTACATACGGTTGTATGTTTATTCACATGTTGGGCATTTGACACAAGTTGATTACTTAGAAGTTACTCTTTTATCACTTATTTGAGGTTGAAGTTGACGTTCACAAAGGCGTGATCTTATTTGATAACTTGCTCGAGCTTAAGAATTAGAGTTGAAGTCTTGGGTTATCTAGTTACCAGTAGTCGAGGTGGATGGTTGAAGACATGGTTAACTATCACTATTAGGAGTTACGTTGTTTTACTCAATGTCACGCGTATATTACGTTGTGGATAATCGCAAGAGGTGTTAATGTCTCATACTTTAATTGAGTATTGAGTACTTAAGAGATTTGCTTGGTGCATAAATTCTCGACACCGTTCTTCCATCTTTAAGTGCAAGCTTAAGACACAAATCGGGAATTCGACTTAGTTTCAAGTTTGGTATATTGGGTTTTTCTTAAGCATTGGTCACTTCAAATTTTCTACATATGGGTTGATAAAGATAGTCAGAGAGAGTTTATGTAGCATTTGATTCTCACAGGATTCATTTGGGCTATTTGAGTTCTTCTCACAAGATTTCAAGTTTATGGATATATTATGTTTTCTTGATTGAGGTATCAAAACCATTTGGGGAAGGATATATTATTCAACTATTTGGGGAAGTGGTCTCTGAGACCTTTGGTTTATGTTACTTGTGTTGATTGGAAGAAATGTGAAAAGAATATTTGGAACGTGAGATGATATTGCCTATCGACATCTTATATACGGTTTATGATAAAGTGCTTCCGGTTATATGCACAACATGTTCACTTGATCGAGCTAATTCAGTTATTTAAGAGTTGACATCCACAGAGATGATTAGTGACTCAACATGTTACATGGATGTCATCGTCTCTACTCTTGTTGGGTACATGTGTACATTATGTCCTGATTGGTTATATGTTATATAACTGGAATGCACTTGGTAAAATGAAGATGTTGATATATTGTTCCCCTAAATAGACAAGCTGGTCAATCTTGAAGAGTAAGGTGTACATCGGGGATGCACAGCAGGTTCATGTGATCGGTCGTAATCGGTTAATCCGGATTTGATAACCACTGAGACGATCAATGTTTCAACTTGTTACTTGGTGTTCTCGTGTTCTTGAGTCTTTGAGCTTCAATCAATAAGACCGCTTTGTATTCAACTCTACTTCTTAGGGAAATGGTCTTTATTCGATGTTTGTCGGTTTGGGGAGAAGCTACCAAAGATTCAAATTGAGAAGGCTCATGTCCAGACGATTTTCTTAGAAGCCTCGAATGCTTTGGTGGCGAAAGTTTAAGAGATGTTGATTCCTTTCTTCTACAACGTCTTTGAGCGATATCTTTATCTCGATACTCATTTCATCATTCTCTTAAACTAATTTATCTCTTGTAAATATTTATTCGAAAAACAAAATACAAAATTATAAAACCTTCAAAAAATCAAATAGAAAAATATAAAACTTTCAAAATCCATAAAAATTTGAAAAATTCGAAAAATCTTCAAAAAATATTGTCATTTTGTCATGTTTTTCTCGGTTCGATAATATCTACGGTCTTTGTGCTGTCATTCAAAGAATGACACGGGACTTTAGATGTTGTTCGAATTCTTAAAAAAAAAAAAAAATCAAAAAATATTTTTGGGAGAAAGAGAAACAATGGTTTATTGTCATTTTAGGGCAATAACCGGTTTTAAAAGAAAGAACGAGCCATGTTTTACCATGTTTTCAAATTCCATGCTCGATTCTATAAACATTTATCTGTTGAAAACTAAATGCTTTGAAAAATAACTCGGTCTCTATTTTTGATAATCATCGGGACTTATTTGTCAAAATCTCTATCTCTCAATCAACAACCTATGTCATTGATTGAGGGAGAATGATTTCAATTAAATTAAAAAGTTATTTGGCATTAAATTGTTTTCAAAAGATATACATGCATGTTTAACCAATGGAGTTTAAAGTCTTAACAATCGATCCTTATCGGTTAAAACGCTTTCATAATCAAGTCACAATTCTCCTTAAAAGCTTTCAAAATCAATTTAAATCTATAAGAGATCACAAATCTCAAATGATTTGATAATTGTGATCGGGGAGAAGTGTGTGATTTAAATAGGATTTAAAGCGATAATTCGATAAATGGTTTCTATAAGTGATGTACATGTTTGCCTCCCGTAAGTGACAAAGCGATTTCAAATTTTCCATGCACATGTTGAGGGGAGCATCTATCTTAAACCTATGATTTGAAACGTGATCATTTATCTCAATGTGCAGGTTCCCTCTAGTATGTGTAAAACTCTTTTCAAACCTCGAGGCACATATTGAGGGGAGCAAAATCATGAAAACCTCATCCTTCCCCAAAATGCTTTATCTACTTGATTTGATTAGGGAAGTGATGTTGATATCTTTTAGAAAATGGTAATCAAAGAAGTTAATTCTTTCTCTTGCCTCCGTGTGCAAAACATTTTCAAATACTTGATGCACATGTTGAGGGGAGTTCTCGTTCTAAAAATATCAAAAACAATTCAGGTACAAAATGCTTTGATAATATATCACAAGTATCGGAATTGATTTTCAAATGGTTTTCAATTGGTTCCAATGGCGGATGAACAATACCAAATAGACCGACCAACTTTACTTTATGTATGGTGATATAAGGATGATAAGGTTAGGTATTGTTCCCATGATCCGCCGAGAACGGAGGGATCTACCCAGGGACTATCCACTAGTTAGTGTAGAGTTCTTAGGTATGATGATAAAAGGAGAAAAATGAGATATGGGAAGAGTGCGGACTGAGGCTGAGCTAGTACTGGAATAAACCCAACAAGGTTCTAGCTATGAAGTCTCGGTAAGCACTGAAGGGGTTGAAGAATTAAAAGAATTGAATGAGAAAAGGGTGAAAACAAATAGCCCTCCATTTATTCAACCTTAGGGCGAAAACCGGGTTCAATTCATATGCTACTGATGGTAACATCGGTATTGAAGACAAGACGTCATGGACCCGGTGGCCTTGCTGCACTTCAACTTCCCAAACCACTCAAGTTCCTCTTAAAAGGACTTGTTTCATTCTCACGGGGAACCGACATTATCTATCGACTTTCTCTTAGAGATTGTTGATATTCAAGAAGGAGACCCTCTCCCTAGTCTCCGATATAGGATCCAAATATGCACAAATTGAGTCTAGAGCCACGAGATCATCAATAAATCTCATTAGGACACTTTCAATGAAGACTCTCTGTTTCACACAATGTGGAAAGAGATTATATCTTGAGTCCTACGCATTATCCTTGTGGTATTGCCGGAACATCTGAGTGATGTGTTTACATATTCACAATGAAGATGGAAAGCCTTCTGGAGCCAACATCTAACAAGCTCTTGGTAGGTGGCATGTGAGATCTATTATATAGATCAACCATGTGACAAGCTGAGCGAAACAATGGGGCGATTCAATCTTTTGAATCAATCACGGTTCAGGTTATGGATTGACGGATACCTTTGAAAAACCGGTCTTTGTGCTTTAAAACTCTTTTCATTAGCATGTCGACCGTGTACTAATTTTTCAAATCAAAAGGTGTTTTATGATTGATAATTGATTTTCATTAAAACCTTCGTGATATTGCAAAAACAATTTCTATTGAGCAATACACGATTGTTTTTCAAATATCTTTTCATCAATCGTGGACTCAAATTATTTGGTTCACTCACTCCGTGTTGTCTTCTTTGAGATGTTCGGTTTGAGAACGACTAGAGCATTTGCGAAACCTGTCAAGGAAATTCTTGAATTATACGATCACAGAGCGTACTTGTATCTTGATCAACGGGGAACCGTGGGTCGTGTACCTCAATTCAACGAAAGTGATCAAAGACACTTTCGTGCGATTTATTGCTAACTTGTATGCGGTACGCCCGGCGTTTGCGGTATTGAGAATGAAGCGGTCAAACCATAGCCGCATGCTCACTTAACACATTCATCTCAAAAGAAATCATGATTAGTGCATCAATGACTCGGATATTTTCACTCCATGCTTACGCTACTGCCAATATCATGAATCAACAAATGCTTCCGCTACTCTGATGAGAAGATATCATGATCCAGAATGTGAGCATGTCGGTCCTAAAGTCACAACATCACATAATACCAACACCACAATGGATGTATCAGAGATTTTCTACTAGTTGATGATCTCAAAAGCTGGCTCAACATTATTATCACGTGGATCAGTAAAAGACCTCCACTTGGATTAACCAAACATGCAATGTGAAGAATCAATGACTACGAGCTTAGGAACAAAGGACAACATCAAGAATGCAAGAACAATTGTTAATGTCATATCTGTTTGTATTCAATGTAATTTTAGTGCATGATTGAGGTGACCTCCCTTAGGGGAGATTGTTAGGAATTAGAAATTCCGGTATTAAAGAGTCGGTCACCTCAAGTATATGTAATCGTTAGAAAGCTCGTAGTCATAGTTATTTTAAGTTAAGTAGTATTTAGTTAAGTAACACCGTGGAGGACGGACGGGTCTTTACCCACTGTATGCGATCCACGCCCGATGTGTGGCGTTTATGTAAGACTATAAATACTCTCTACCTCCCAAGGTAGAGAGTTGGAGCTCATAATAATATCTTTCACTTTCTCTCACTAAGTTCCCTAAACCTCTAACTTTCTCTCTCTAGAATTCCATCTTAAACGCCACCTTGTGTTATAGTTTGATGTGTATGTGAAAAGTTAATATCTATCACGTACAACGGACTTTGAAATTGAGGATGGAAGTACATAACATTATGATAGAGACGTGTCAAGAACATTCCATAAGGGATGAGTTTATTCTTGGAGCCTTGAAAATTTGCAATTTGCCTTGCGAAGAAGTAGGCGAGATTGTATGGTTGTTGTGTTAGCAAACAGTACAACATGTGAGCACAACAAGCGGAAGGATTTCTCGATTTCCCCTAAGACTCCAAACATTTTCACGTAGGATGAGTGCAAGAGGTTTGTACTCTTCTCGGATATCCCTTGTAAAGATAATGTTTGGATCGGAGTAATATGGTCGAGGTTTGCATATTATGCGATTTAAATCTTCCGGAGGAGGGTGTGAACAATATGGACTATTTTTTTCACGAAAGTTGAAGAGAGAATCAAGAGACCAATTTTCGATGAAGGCACATTGTCCATGATTTGGAATCCGGAGGATGTGAATGCCCAAGGGTTAGAGTGAACTTTTGGTTTTGATATAAAACCAAAGAGATAGAGAGCGATCCTCGTTACGAACGAGTTCGACTTGACGGAAGAATTCCATTCTGAACCTTGGACATATCTTCTCGTTGATTTCAAGAAGACATTCTAGTCCTATGGCTCGGAAGGAGGTATTGATACCTTCTCGAATAGAGAGGTGTCTACAATACGTCCCGTGGAAGTGACTTCGAGATTATTGAACCCACGGACAGGATTGCCGTGCTGTTGGGTTCGAGAGATGTCGGTGTAGACGCTAGTGAAAAATCAAACTCATATTCATGCGTCATAGTTGAACCTATAGAAATGTCAAGTTAATAAAAGGAAATGTTTGTGGTCAACGTATGTTAATCTAATGTTTTTACTAGATTTTTATTAACAATGGTTTTTAACAGAAATACACTTAACTCACTTATGGTTTTGACATACAAGTAGAGTATTACTCTTAGACGAAAAGAGGTTTTTGATTTGCATGAAAAATCGTTTTTCCAAGAGGACGGACCCTTCCTTTTCAAAAGGAATCCGGCTAGTATAACTTCCGGGATCCGTAGATCTGTAATTAAAGAACCAGATTATATGAAAACTCATAGATTTTTAAATCTCATAATTTTATACCAAGATATATGTTTTAACCTACATTTTCTTTTAGCATGCATACATGACTTCTAATGTATCACAAAAGAATATAAAACATATAGATAAAAAATAAGTGACAAACACATTATGATAACAACAACCTAGATAAACTAGATTATTAATAATATTGCATTTCAATACTAAGGATGATACAAAGGATTTGGTATATGATCCCAATATAGATTAACAACACAAAGTAAATGTCTCCGTATGTGAACTTCAACATAGGGAACACAAGTGTGGTGAGTGTTATGGCGATGAGCACGAGTGCGATGTAAACCATGTTGAAGACGGATCTTTCTTGGTTTCGGTTGAGATGGAGTGAGGAGAAAGATGAAATTTTTGAATGACGGAAGATTTTTGAAATTGGAAGATTTTGAAAAAGTGAGGATTTGGTAGAATGGCCGAGGATTGGGGTTTTTATAGGAAGGAGGAATTTTTGAAATTCGTGTTTTGTTTTATTATTGGATTTAAAAGAAACAAAACATAAGTTTTATATACCACTATTTTTAGACGAGAAATAAAACACATATGTGGGGAAAAGGCTTCCTAATGAAGCTTCATGTAATACAGTATAAGCACAAAAGATAATCACATAAATACCTAAATAGGTATACTTAATTATCAAGCAAAGTAAAAGGAAAATCATACCTCTAGCGTACTTAGGAATGTCTTTACAAATGACACAACAAATGTCACTTAGACGATTCTGCCTTTAAGATACCTTCTTAAGGAAGGTATTCTTGTTACCAAGCGACTCCTAAGGCTTGGTGGGTATGAGCTTTGACTAATCAACATGACAAAGAAGATTAGTGCAATTAAAAATAAATAAGAAATAAATGTTGTTATCAAATCAACATCCAAACATATAGTTTTGAAAGACATGGTGTTTGTTTTATGAAAAACCTTCTTTGTAGTTTTCTATTAACCATGGATCGTATCAAGTTTTTAAAGTACAATATACTTCAACAAACTTGGTAACGAAGCTCTGATGCCAATTGTGGAAAACTAGAATGGGGGGTTGAATAGTTTTACCAATTAAAACTTCCTTTTAAATATTTAGATCGACTTATGTCAATCTATTTGGATGTGTGTGTGTTGGATGTTGATAAACAAGCATGTAAAGATAAGTAATGAAAAGATTAGACTAAGAAGCACAAAACCACAACGCAAGTATTTATAGTGGTTCGGCTACAAGGTCACCTTCCTTGCCCTACTCCACTCCCTGAGTCACCTACTCGAGAGTTCGTAATCACTACACCAATCTCCTTATGGCGGAGAAGCCTTCACAACGTCGCTTAACCTTTTTCCGGTACAAAGCTAAATACCGAGTTCTTTCACACCAAGGCGAACCACACCTAACACAATGTCGCCTACCCTTTATACGGTGCTAGGCTAACCACCGAGTTCTTTCACACCTTAGGTGAACTACACCTTCACAACGTCGCCTACCCTTTATTAGGTACTAGGCTAAGTACCTAGTTCTTTCACACCTTAGGTGAACTACACCTTCACAACGTCGCCTACCCTTTATTAGGTACTAGGCTAAGCACCTAGTTCCATTGCAATGGAGGAACTACTACCACACTACACCAACGACTAATCCCAAAGGAGATCTGCTCCTTTACAACATCATCAAGGATATCAATATCCTTGGATCTAAAACTAGTCTATCTTGTACATCGAAACACACCATATCGAATGTACATCTAAGGCACCTTTCACTAATGCCTTTGACTAGATCTACAAGACACCTTTCACCAATGTCTTGTGTCTGCACTTCTAAGCACTTTTCACTAATGCTTCTTTGTCTTGACTTCTAAGCACCTTTCACTAATGCTTCTTAGTCTTGACTTCGAAGCACCTACCACAAGTGCTTTATACTATAGACGATAGATACCCTTCACTAATATCTTTGTCTTGACTCTTAAGACATCTTTCACTAATGTCTTCAACACTACACTTCTTTGAAGAAAGAAGGGAATCATCAACAAGAAGACTTCAGTAGCTTTGATGATGAGGAAGCATGGCAACTCATGGACTTGAGCTTGCTCGACTTCAAAGGTGGTGATCTTGCCTTTAAGAGGAACCTAAAAGATCACAAAAACAAAACTACAAACATAGATCTCTTGGATCTAAGGTTAGTGAGATTTAACTCAGGGGAGAAAGTATATTGAAAGGGGGTAAGAAACAATGAAGAAATGGCTCACTATTTATAGAGGAAAAATCCTACTGTTTCCCGGATCCCACGGATCCCTACCACAAGGGATCCGGCTAGCGCAAAGCTAGGGATCCGTGGTCCGCTCCTCTTTGCCCATGGGTATTTTTGGTTATGGGTCATGGGTCATGGGTTATGGGTTGATCCATGGTTTTCTTTCTAGCTACAATGAACTTGGTTAAGTGGTATATATAAAACCATGGGTTGTGGGTCAAAACCATTTGCTAGTATTTTACCCATTTAGTATACACTTAGTTTTTACCCATTTTAGTATACTTAGTTTAAGTATATGTTTAACCCAATATGTAAACACTAGTTTGTTGTACATATGTATCTAAATCATAAAATCACTTATACTTGTTTTAGTGTTTTATGTGAAAGCGTAAGTGTGTTAGAAAACTATTAACTCAAACTATTTACGTACTCTATTTGTTTCGTTAAAATGATTTTACTTTTGTTATCGACAAAACATTAGAAGATCGTAAAATATAAATAAACGTTTTTACGACTTATTTGTATTAACACCTCCCAAAAGGGAACCGTGGGATCCGTGACTACAGATGAGGAATACAGACTTCCTTACATCAAAAACAACTCACTATATCACCTCACACTAGTCAAACATAAGACCTTAGAAACAACTAAGTCTTCCTCAAACATTTAAAAGCTTCACACTCACCCATAGCTTACCTAGGATCTATTTATAAGTGTTTTTGATTTATCAATTCGTCAAAACTCACCATCTTTCACTCCAACGCTCACACATTATTCCTCACATCTTATAACACTTAGTTTGATATGTCCATCAATTTTAGCAAATTGATTTTAGTCACTTTTAACTCAAAAATAGGCTCAAAACTAGTTTTTCATTTTTCTTTATTTTCTGAGATTTTATTAAATTTTTCTTTAGCCATCATCTGACTTCTAGGACTAATTACTACCACTTTTTCATCTCAAATCAAATGATATCCTTCTCAAGCACTTAGTTAGAATATCTAAAATCCACTTTCCTACCCAAAACCATCATTAAGCACCCTCACCCCTTATGGTTGAGCATTTAAGACATCCACTACTCAAGAAATCAAAGGAAAGTCAAAACCTCGAGATACATAGGTACTAGACCTTACAAAAAGCTCTATCTATCAACGTCCAACATACACATCTAAATAGATTGACATAAGTCGATCTAAATATTTTAAAATGAAGTTTTAATTGGTAAAACTATTCAACCGCCCTTCTAGTTTTCCACAAACTGTACTGAGGAGCTAAGACCCTGAATATTTGCAGTGTTTAGCATGTTGATCAGTTCAGTGAGACTGGAGGATTTTTTCATGTAAACCTCAGTAGCCTCAAGCACTTTGGAGTTGAGTCATGGGTCTTCTTTGACAGATTCCCGATTTCATCCAACTTTGTGTGAGTATCCTGAAAGTATTTGAGAAACTTCTTCAGGTTGTCATCCGATCACGTATGCGTGATCATACATGAAATCTTTGTGTTCATTAGTGTTCGCATTGGTAGCAAGCACTTCACCTTTCAGATCGGCATAACTTGCAGCAGCTTCAACATGTTGATCTCTGAGTATCGATGACACCAGAGTATAATCTCCTTGTAGCCCTTTTAATCCACATAACAAGCTGCCTCTCACTGAGTGGAAAAGTGTTGTCATATTGCTTCCATTCATCAGAGGTTGAAGAGTTCGAGGAAGCGCAGAGGAGTCATCATCATCATGAAAGGGTGACTCCTCAGGCTTTTCTGGATTAGGCTAATGCTCTTGTTGTTGTTGTTGAACATCAGCGTCCATTTCTTCTCCAGCAGAAAGGATTTCATCTTCACTGTCAGCAAGCTCCTCATCAGAAAAGAGTATTTCATTGACCTCAACAACTGTAAGCAAAACAGTATGGATGATGGGTTCCGTATCAGCGGGTGGTTTTTGTCCCTTTGAGTCTTTTTCCCCCTTTGACCCCTCAGACACTGATGGGTTTTTCCTAGTGTCTTCTCTGGAGTCAGGATTGGTTTTCAGTTCCATATCGGCGGGTTGTTCCTTTCCCTTCGAGTCTTTGTCCCTCGATGCTCCTTCAAGCACTGGTGGGTGTTTCCCAGTGCCATCCTTAGAAGCGGTGGCAGTGATATCCCTATCAGTGGGTTGTTCATTTCTCCCTGAGTCTTTGGGATTAATAGTTGTGCCCTCCGACAAAAGCTGTGTTTTGCGAGTGTCCTCACCGAGCTGAGTGGAAGGCGCTTCCCTACCCGGTTGTATGTTTCCCTCTAGATCTTGGGGAGTAGTCTTTGGGACCAAGGGAACTGATTGTGATGTATCAGTGTCCTTTGATGTCACCAGGGTGGATGTTGTTTGGTCTCCTTTGGGTGGCTTATTAGTCTGGGCTTTCTTTGCCTTTTGGGCTGTGCTCTAGAAGCCTCAGGGCCCTGAGACTTGGGTTTGGTTTTAGTCCCAATCTGAGATTTCCCCTTTCTCTTTTTAGGAGCAGGGTTTGGAGATACTGAGTCCCTCTAGTTGTTTATAGCAACCATATGGGCCGTCAATTCTATTTCAGTGACAAGGGATGGGTCTCTTTGAAAATTTATAGGGCTCAAGATGGCTGATGAGTGTCTAAATACTCATCATTTTTGTACCATTTAAACTGCAAACATCTGAAAACACTCAGAAATGCATCAAAATGATAAAAATATCACAAATAAGTGTTTTATGTGTTTTAAATGCAAAAATATCAAAATCTGGTGAAAAACGTATCAAGTTTGCATAATTGGCAGTTTTAGTCCCCCAAGTTTCAAAAGTTGTCAAAAACAGTCCCTGGTAAATCTAAATAAAGAAAAATATCATTTCAAGTCCTTAGGGATTCATGAGTTGTCAAAATTGGTCCTTAAAATCAAAAATTGCAAAATTACAACTTTAGTCCCTCAAGTTTTGAAAATGTCAAAAATAGTCCTTGGAAGTTTGAAAATTTCTATTTTAGTCCTTGTACTATTGAAGTTTGGCAGTTTTGGTCCTTGTGACAACTTTGGAATATTGGCAGAAATGGTCCTTCAAGAATTGGAGAATTGCAAAACAAGTCCTTATGATATTAAACTAAACCATGACCCCTTTTGCAATATTTGGACCCCTGCCATTACACTTGACCCCTGCCATTACACCTTTTGACCCTTGCCATACCATCTTGACCTCCCTTTTGGACCCCTGGTCAAACAATCCAGTCAAACTCACCTTTTCCCTCCCTTATCTCTTCCCTTCTTCTCCACTTGCCTGCAACACTCAGGCATCACCTCTCCCATCACCCAGGCCTTATCCTCTCAAACTCTCACCCCTCATCATCACCCCTACAATCCACCACCCCCCTAGTTGCAAATTCAGAAGCCCTGTGGCCAAAAACCACTTTTCCCGCCAAAACCAAATCAATGGCCAATATCAACTCAAGTCATCCAATGGTTGATTTTATGAGTGGGATTCACTCAGAGGACACGTGGAAGCTTTTTGGGTATAAAAGAGAAGGAAGAGAAGCTAGAACCAGGCAGTAGTTAGTTTTTAATTTCTATGTATGTCGTTTTTTTCTTAAAATGTCTTAATTAGCTTCTAAATTTGTAACTTTAAGCTTTATGGTACTGAAACTAAGTTGTTTAATCATTGTACTCACTTTCAAATATTAATTCAAGGTTTTACATATGTTTCCTATTTTATCATTCACTGTTGAAAAATCAGTTGTTAAGCTCTTATAAAAATTGCTACAAGTAGCTTATGTTAAACTCCAATAAGCTTATTTAAGCTTATTATAGCTTTTGGTAAGCTTACATATAAGTTTCAAGCAACTTTGGTGTATGGTCAACAAAAGTCAACTGAAGCTCAATTGGACTTGGTTTTGGAATTTGGTTGATGCAGAGATTGATTTGGGTTGGAATGGCTTCAAGTAGTTTAGTTATGGTTCTGGTATGAGTGGTTAATAAGCTGGAACACTTGTGAGTATTTTGCTTGTTTTCATTAATAGTGTATCTTTGCATGATCTATATCTGTCTTGATTTATTGTTAGTTTTAGTTTAGACTTGTTCATTTAACTGTCATTAGGTTATAATTGTTCAGTTTCAGCAGTAGCATCAACAAGGTAGTCATTTAAGTAATGTCAACAGTGAATCTGAGTCTTAAAGTGGTGTTTGGATCGGTGTTCAAACTGTAAGAGGTTTGTTAATTGGCCAAACTCTGTGGTTTAAGGTTTACATAGGATAGATAAGCTTATTGCAGTCATCAAATTTCAATTGTGCACTTTAAAAGTCAAATTTAACTTAAACCTGTCCTCATTTCACATCTGTTGGAAATTGGTGAGATCAAAGCTTGATCTGTGTTAAGAAATCAGTAGCATAGGTTGTATTAGTCTTAGCTTAACATAAAACATCAATCTCAGTCCTTAAATTAGTTGCAAAGTTCATTAAAGTCAAACTTTTCATTACTGTCAAAAGTTAAAATTTGAAAATGTCAGTTTGTACCCAACTTGGGTGATTTTTCATAGCTTCATTATTGGAGCAAATTCAGTGAAATTTTGGATTAAATAAGTTCAACTGGTCAAGTTACTTAATATGATTTTTATTGAATTTTAGTAATTTTTTATAAGCCCCAAAATAGCTTGTCAAATGGGCTTAAAGTGCCTGTGCCTGACTCAAGATTCAATGAGTCACGATGTGCACAGGGTCTTGCAGAGCTTGTCACAAGCTCATTTGAGCTTATCTTGGTCTCATCCTTGGTTTACAACTAGCTAGCCAGGTCTTCTTGAGAGTCCAACTTCGGTTTTCAATTCCACTTATTGGGTAGCTTATTTTCAAGCTACAACTTAGTAGCCAAAAGCTTTTGGTCCTTGAGTTTAAATCATCAAATCTTTGTAGTCAGCATTTTAGTAGTTAAGGATAGAGGTAATTAGTTGCTTTTGAGTGTTTTTAGCATATTATAGGTTCTGTGTTAGATTGGTGCTTATTTGTGGCTTTTGGCTTATCTTGAGTGCTTATTTATAAGCACTCACTCAGCACCTCATATTCCTTCACACCAGCCCCTGTTTTTATATTTTTCTCAGATTCATAATATTATTTTAGACTTTTCTTGAATTTTTCATATTTTTCTAGTACTGTTTGCTATTTTTCTTCATTTAAAACAGTTTTTAGGTAATTTTAATTAGCTTTTAATACAATTAATTCAGAAAAGTTTCAAAAAAATAAGTTTTCAATTTTCCTAGGTTAAGAAAAATATAAAAAGTCAAAAAATTATTTTTCCAGATTTTTCATAGTTTAATTTGTAATTTTTAGCAATTTAATTAGTTAAAAATAGTTTTTAATTCATAGAAAATAGAAAAATAATCAGAAAAATATAAAAATAGTTTTGAAAATTCTCTTTAGTTATTTTAGATTTTTCCAAGTCATAATTTCATTTTTCTAGCTTTATTTCATATTTTCTTGTATTTTAGGGTATTATTAAATAAGTAAAAATAGTTTTTAATTAATAATAATTAGATAAATAGTTTTAAAATAATTTTCTTTTTCTAAAAATTTTCTCTTATCATTAGGTTTGTAAAAATGTCATTTTTATATTTTTAGGATTAATATTGCTTCAGTTCACATTTTCTTTTGTACGTCACGTAGTTTTTAATTTAAATTTTATAAAAGTAAAATCAAAAACATCATTTTGCAAATAGTGATAGCGTTTATTTAATATAATTTATCTTTTTAATTTTCTTTAATTTGCATTTAAGCCCCTGTAATTTATAAACTTTTTCTTTAGTTATAATCAATCAAAATCCTTTTCCGTTCAAATCCTCTCGATCACTATTCGTTTGACTATTCTCGCACAGCTCGTTGGGACATAACGACCTGGGGAAACATTATACTCTCCTGATCTTCATTGCATTTGTTTCCAGACTGTTTTAAGTTTGTTACGGTTAGCCATTCACAAGTGGCTAGCTTGCGTGATAAAACTTGACGGTTTGGGACGAATCAATGGCAGCTAAAGCGCCATATTTGTATTCCTGAGGGTAATTGCAACCCAGTAACACTTGCAAAGCACATGAGACAAACCTAGGGTATGAAACGTATTTTGCCCTAGTTTTGCTTAGTAGCTTGGTTACGGGATCACTGTAAATGATCTCCCCTATGTCGACATTGGTCCCTGTCATCAAGTTGTATGCCATCATCAAATGAATAGAATTAACTTGTTCAGTGGATGAATGGTTCCCGCCTGGAACCTGAATCACAAAAGTGAATAGGATCTTCCAAGCTACGGGAAAAGAGTTTTTGGTGATTGGGATTCTGTCAAAAAAATTTTGGATCTAAAATAATTTTACCCAACTCAGCCTTAACAGTGGCTGGGTCAGGGTGAGCAACATATTGTCCTGGATTATAGTCAAGCCCTGATAATGTACAAAAGGTTTTATAGTCCAGGGTGACAAATTGTTCCCCGTTTAAGATTGAGAATTTGATGAGAAACTCCCTGAGTGGTCTAAGGTCTGTCTCATCAGTTGTGGCGGGTCATAGGCCACTGCAGTTGCCTAAAACTCCCTGAGGAGGTTTTGGTACAGTATTGAAGGGGACTGAATAAAGGCCTTTTAGCCAAAGGCTAAGTAGAAATTTCATGATTCCCTTATAGGCTAGGACATCATGTGGGTATTCAAAATTGCCTATAACATTATTTGTTTTAAACTCAACATTTTCAAGACTGCCCACCCACTGAGGTGCAAAATGAAGACTTTGTGTTCTTGCCATTTCCATTGAAAGATTTTAGGTTTTTTTTATAATGTTTGACAAGAACAATCAAAGAGGTGAAAATCTTTTGAGTTTGGCGATGAAAAACCTTTTGTAAATTGTTTACAGAGAAGATTTTGCTTAAAATTGGTTGAAGATTAAAGAACACACAATGCTTCGGTTGAGAAAGATTTTGACAGAGTTTTGATGCGAAAAACAATTTGTGTGTGATTTAATGTGTTTTGAGAGGGGTATTTATAGAGTGGTGAGAGGGTAGATTTTGCACATGTGAGGATTTGTAAAGTTTTTATTGAAAACGTTTTATTTACCTTATTTAATGCGACCACTCCACTACCCGCAGTTTCTCACGGTTTTCAAGGGAACAATTGCAGTGCACAGTAAAAGTGCATTTTGCAGGGTTAAAATATCCTAAGGATATTTGTTGTGAGAGGAGGCATTAAATGCCAAGTGGGATAAGGTAAGGTTGTGAGGGACCAATGACATGTATGACAGAAGGATATAGAGACATATATTCCTATATTAAATTGGTATGTTTACCAGCCTAGGACATTAAGTAACTGAAACACTTAGAGCATTTAGTTACTCAATTAATGCTCAATATCCAATGTCAGGGACCCTGAATGAGTCTTACTCATTTAGTGAGAAGATTATTTTGGGCTTTGTTCGGGGATCAGGGGACCATTTCAGAGAAAACTTACTGAGATTAGGATTGATTATCAGGGTGCTGACTTTCAATGTCAAGCATTCCTAATTCAGCTTTCAGTCTCCTGAAGGTAGGTTCATCCAAGGGTTTGGTGAAGATATTAGCAAGTTGATATTCAGTAGGAATGAAGTGGAGTTCTATGTCTCCTTTCATGATGTGGTCCCTGATAAAATGATATATGATATCAATGTGTTTGGTTCTTTGGTGGAGGACAGGGTTGTTGGAGATTGTAATTGCAATGGTGTTATCACAGAAGATGGGTTGATAAGGATTTAAAAGGTACACTTTTGAGGGGTCATTTAAGCCCTTAATTGCCTACTTTTATATCCGTTACTGCTTAATTTCGTTCCTTTTCACTTTTTAGATCTCTTGAAGGCAAAATGCTGGAATGATGCTTATTTGGACGAAAAGGCGTGAATATGTGAAGAAAATGGCTAAAGTCAAGATCAAGACACTCAAACTGCTGGAAGTGCACCCGATGGCGTCACAAACAAAGAGTGACGCAGTCCCTATAATTGTGACAGCTCAGGAGTGAAATTGCTATTTTGCACCCAGACGCATCGGCTTTGAAGAGTAGGGCATCACGAAGACCTTTTCCCTCAGACGACCTAGATCCAGATTCAGACGGCATCAGAAGTTGAAGCTGACGGTGTCACAGCCACAACGTGACGCCGTCCCAATGTTGACTTGGTCAAGACGAAACCCTAATGGCGGTGATCCGACGGCGTCACAATTAAAAGGTTTGTAACTCTATATATAAAATTCAATTTTCAGACTTTTAGAGAGGTAGATTTGTGGAGTAAAAACATAAAACGACTTTTTTCCGGTTTGGGCAGTATCTTAGGGTTCTAATACCCTATTTTACATCAAGATAAGTTATTTACTTCATTGATTTCATTATGTCTTCGATTGTATGTGTGTATGCTTGCATGTTTACCATGTCCGGCTATATTACTTGTGTGTTTGCCTAGATCCATGAAACCTATTTATTAATTATTGATTGGTTGTCTCTTATCTTAATTGTAATTGGCTTAGGATTGCAATAGGCCATCGTTGTGTTTTTAATGCTTGAGTAATCTTTGTGAACCTTAGTTTATGATCACCTAGAGTAATTGTAGGCTAAAAATCCAAAGATAACCTTAGAGTTAGTTTATGAATCCTAAAGATAACCTTAGATGCGTGAGAAAACCATTTAAATAAGAGTTTCATATAAATGAGATTTATTTATTGGTACAAAAATAAAAAGAGTTGTACAAAGTGAGTTTGCCAAAAGACAAAACATCATTATAAATTAAGCACCTCCCTTAGGCTCGACACAGTATGGGACGGGATTGACCCTATTTTACCCGTCACGTCAGTTTTCTTTCTCTAGCGAATTACATGTGATTTTTTGCCACAACAAGATAACCTACACTAAAAAAAACATACCCCACAAATATTATTTTTTAATTAAATATAACACACACAAAATGAGACGATCGACGGTCGCAGAGATGACCATTTCAACCAAATTGACGACCGACGATCGACAATGATTTTTGTGGCACAATAAAGGCGATCGATTGTTTTGTAGGTCGAGGAGTCGATCTCCATGCCTACTGCGAGTAGTCTTAGTTTGAGCATAAGAGAGAACACACTTTGTTATTTCGCTAAGATTTTTATACTTCACGTACTATTTCCGCATGTGAGATCTTGAAACTCATTAAGAATTGATCGATTTTATCAAATTTGTTTATTTACTTTAACTGTGATTAAGCTATGTCATTGTTTGGTTAAAGTGAAGTATAAAATAGTTGTCAGTGTTAATGCTTTCATTAAAGAGTTATACAAATTTGCAAACAATATATAATTCCAAACTAATAGGATACCAAATGCTCCAAATAAAATGAAATATTGTTTTTCCCGTTTCCCAGTTAGTTTAAAAACAATTAAAATGATTAATTGTGAACAATGACTGAAGTAATGTAAGTAAAAACACACTGAGTAATTTTCAACGTTTATATTCTTTATTAAAACAAATAAAAAAGAATACATTACCCAAGTACTTGCGGAATAGTACTTGGGATTGAAATGACAAGTATGGTATGAATCCTCACTAAGCTTAGGCTAAGTCTAAGCACAACTACACAGGAACTACTGAGCTATCTCAGGGACATAGTTGTATTTGGAGGAGTAAAAGATTGCTTGTGTGTATGTTTTACAATTAATGCACAAGCTTAAATCTTTCACTCCAGCTCTTACGCTATTTATACAAGTATTGTTTTAACTCTATCCTAGAGGACAAACTGACAGGTTACAGAAGACAAAATATTGATGTATTTTCTCTCTGTTTACATTGGCTATTTAGAGCAAGTGACAAGACTGCTTTCTTCTTGTCAGTGATGACACTGAGCCTGATAGTTAGCGATTCAGGGAAAGTTTGACTTTGGTTGATAAGGACTTTGTCTTATCTGTTCAAACTTATCCCGCCTTGTCCCGCTCATTCTTCATTCTTCTTAGCCTTTAGTCTTCGTCTTTAGTGGTAGTAGTTGGTGAGGAGTTTTGGGATTCAGTGAGTTATTGTCATCACTTACTGAATCCACCATCTTCTTCTTGACTCAGTCTTCACCCCTTAAATTCCGACTTACTGAGTGGAGAGATTTCTTCTTTGTCTCTTACTTAGTATCCCGAAGATAACTCACTCAGTGGCTATGCGCTCAGTGACTTGTTAGTGTTTAAGGGACTAAACACTTAGGGTATTTTCTATTTAAATCCTAAAATCAAGGGGTTTGGGTATTCACTGAACCCAACAGTCTCCCCCTATTTGGATACAAATAGCCTAAGTGTTTGATCAGTGTAAGTGAGCAAATGGCTTCTTCTTACACTGAATTTACTAATGAACATAATAAGGAACACTGGATATTTTAACCAAACATATATCGTTTATTCATCAGATTACAAAGTTCCTAACACTAGTACAAAAGATGAAATGATAGAGATAATTCAAAGATGTCATTCAAGGGGGATTCCCAGTGCTTCAAGCTTTGGCTTCTTGGAGAGTAGAGTTGCTTTGTCAGGGTGATCTCTCACTTTGGCATTTAGGTCAGCACAGAACCTGATGTTTGCAGGAGACTGAATTTGAGAGGCCACTGTTATGTAACTCAGCATTGTAGCTACACCTGCCTGATCGATATCACTCCACCTTTGAAATGCTGGGTTCCCATATACATCAATGAAGAAGAGTCCTCTTTCAGGCTCTTCAATGACAAGGCAGTTCACAAATTTTACCCCTTCAGGCAGTTCCCTGTTACAGTCAAAACCAGGAACCTTGGCTTCAGGCTCAGATTCAAGCCTTTTTCTTTTTTCTTGGGATGATTGAGGTTGTGATCCTTGAGCCTCAGGAAGAGCTGAATGTATCCCAAGCTGAGCTGGTGCTTCCCTCAATCTTTCAAAACGTTTGCTTAGGGATTTCATCAACTCTTTTACCACCACATTTTGCTTCTTTCCAATGATGGGACCAACTTCATCAAGTTCAGTGATCCCAAAGTCAGTGAATTTGAATGGATCATGAACTTCAAAATCTCTTTTATCATCCCCCCTGTACACATTCATTGCCAGTGGTTTGGATCTGGGGATGATTTTTACATCAGTGATTTTTTCAAGTGACCTTATGCTTGTCACGGTCCAATTGTAGTGGTCAATCCTTTCTTGCCTGATTGCAACATTCCTCTTATTCTTTTCATCTCTTTTCCTCTTGAAGGCTGTCAACTCAGCATCCTGAGCTGCTTTGAACTTTTGGCCTGCTCCTTTTTCAAGGGTTTTAGGATTAATTCCTATCTTTTCAGCTTCTTCAGAGACTGCTTTGACCCGGGCTTCTCTACTTTTCTGTTCCTCTTCAGCCTGCTTCTTGCGTTTGTCTTCCTTATCGAGGTAGGCACTTAGCTGTTCAGGAGTAAGCATGTACTTGATGCCACCAATTTCATAGGGAATCTTTACAGGCTCTGTTGTGGTCATGATGGCTTTGCCTTTATCCTGAGCAGATGAAGAGGATGATACCAGTGGGGGTGTAGTTGTGACTATCGGTGTTGTTGTTGCTGTAGTCACTGAGATTTTTGTTCCTGATGATGGGATGGATGAGATTAGGATTGCGGATACAGGTGGAGTTAGCTCCCCCTCAGTGTGAGAGGGAGTCTCTTCAGCAGCTCTCTCCCCTTCAATTATTGCCGTAGCGTCAGTGAGGGCAAGAGTTGTTGGTGACACTGAGGGAGAAGGATCAGCTTGACCTTTGAAGGCTAGGTAGATCTTTCAGCAGCTTTCTTCCTTTTGGCTTGCCACTCTCACACATACTTTCCCCAAGTATTGTAACTCTCTAACGACTGGTCCTAAGGGATCTTTCTATGTAGTTTGTCTTTTATTTTCGTGTGATTCTCTAGGTTCCTCTTAAAGGCGAGATCACCACTTCTTGAAGTCGAGCAAGCTCAATTCCATGAGTTGCCATGCTTCGTCATCATTAAGACTACTGAGGTTCTCTTGTTGATAGTTCTTTCTTTCTCTATAGAAGTGTTGTGTCGAAGGCATTAGTGAAGGATGCCGAAAGAGTCAAGACGAAAGCATTGGTGAAAGGTGCTTAACGTCCGTGTCAAAAGCATTAGTGAAGAATGCTAAAGGAGTCAAGACGAAGGCATTATTGAAAAGTGCCAAGCGTTCGTGTCAAGGGCATTAGTGAAAGATGCTAAGGAGTCAAATTAAGTGGCATTAGTGAAGGATGCCAAGGTCGTATAATCGATGAGGTGCATCGTTATACAAATAGTGATAGCTTGTTTCCAAGGATGTTGATATCCTTGATGGTGTTGTAATAAGGAGTGGGTCTCCTTTGGGATTAGGTGTTATGTAGTGTTGGGTAGTAGTTCCTCCATTATAATGGAACTCGGTACTTAGCCTAGTACCGGATAAAGGGTAGGCGACGTTGTGTTAGGTGTGGTTCACCTTGGTGAAAGAACCCGGTGGTTAGCCTAGTACCGGAAAAAGAGTAGGCGACGTTGTGAAGGCTTCTCCGCCATAAGGATTTGGTGTCGTGTAGTGATTATGAACTCTCGAGTAGTTGACTCGGGGAGTTGAGTAGAGCAAGGAAGGTATCCTTGTAGCCGAACCACTATAAATACTCGTGTCGTGGTTTTGTGCTTCTTACTCTTTATCTTTCATTACATTCTTTATATATCTATCTATCAACGTCCAACCTATACATCTAAATAGATTGACATAAGTCGATCTAAATATTTTAAAACGAAGTTTTAATTGGTAAAACTATTCAACCCCCCTTCTAGTTTTCCACAATTGGCATCAGAGCTTCGTTACCAAGTTTTTTAGGGTATGTTGTACTTTAAAAAACTTGATACGATTCGTGTATGTTTGAAAACTACAAAGAAGGATTTTTCAAGTCATGTTTTAAAAATCATTATAGTGTTTATTGTTGGACAATGATAGAATGTTCTAATACTTTTCTTGTTAAGAATTCTCCATACTTGGATTTGGGCATACCAAGAAGATCATGAATAAACTATCTAAATATTTCTTTTCTTGAAAAGAATGTTTAGCATTGTTTTTCTCACACATGGATCTAGAGATTCTAAGAAGATCACAAAGCATTTTCTCTAAATACTTCTTCCCTTAAAAAGAATATTTAGCAAAGGTATGATCGTTAATAACTTACATTTGTTTTATTATTGTTAAAATCTTAGTTGTATAATCAATCTCTATTAGTAATTACTTGAGTAGTTATCTATATTAAAGCCATCATCAAGAATAGTATTCTTCGATTGATTTGTATAGACTACACTACTAATCTGTAATAATGATATCTCGGTTATTCGATAGCCTCAATCATTATTCATCACAAAAGGATTATTGACACTTCATCTATGTCAATGAATATCCATGTGAAATTTCTTATATTATGATAAAATGGGATTTTATCATAATCTTTGATAAACCTCCCAAGAATTGTGACTAATTCATAAAAAGGGAATCACGTCAAATAGGATTAGTATTAAAGCGTCAAAACCTCAAATCACAAGTTATAGAGCTTAAACATCAAACTCTAGGCATTTTAGAACTCCCAAACCAAAGTTATCAAGGAATGCTTAAGCTGATTTTTGCTGTCATGCCGGATCCCTGAGCTTGAACTAGCTGGATCCCTAATGAGAGGGATCCGTGAGATCCGTGCAACAGAAGACAGCATAAGTTAGTAATGATCACTGTGGAAGTTCCACAATCACTTTCCCTTCAAAGACTCACGAACAAAAACCCAATTACTGTTCACAGGAGCAATTTGATCATTTTCTTCAAGCATAACAATCTCTTGTGTAAGTATAATCTTCACTACATTGTTAATTTAATTCCTTGATTTCTAGGATTACAATTTCTTCATTTTTAGAAGTTGGGTTCAAATGGGTTTATCATAATTTGTTACCACATTGTTTTCTAAGATAATCCAAATCAAAGAATTAACATTATTAATACAAATTAAACTCATTTCTTGAATTCAATAAAGATGATTTGAGCAAAATTGTGATCAAACCCTTTAGGTTACTATTCACAATTAACACCACATTGTGGTTGTGTTGTTTAGGAACAATCATGCCAAGTAACCGACAACAAGACTATTAAGATACCGTTCATTACATACCAATGTACCATAGAAAATATGGACTTAGCCCGGAAGATAGCGTTTAAAATGCTCGAAAAGAGACTTTTTCATGAAGGTCGTGTTTTAGAACCATCATTTCTTGCTAACACCGACATAAGACAAGTTTTTGGGGCCATTGGCTTTGATTGTTTATTGGACATAAGCGAACAAATTTTCCCGGTTTTCGTACTCGAGTTCTACAAGACAATGAGGATAGTTAGAAATGATGATGGGTCCATCTCAATTGTCTTCATCATAAATGAGCATGAGTACACCCTTTCGCTTGTGGAGTTTGGAAGAATACTACGGGTTCCATATCAAGGAGTTTGCATGTTTTCCAATGAGTGGTCTTTCGAGGAGTTACACAATATGGTTGATCATCATGAAATCTACCACATGTTAATCCCGGAAGCAACCACGGTAAGGGATACCATGTTCATGCCAAGGGCATCCCCATTGAGGGTCACTAGAAACTCAAAAGTGATCTATAGGGATCCTTTCCAAACGGAGCTCTTCGAGATGTACGCATTGTATAGGAAATGGGAAGTTGTGGTGAGGGAGAATGTGAGGTGCTTAGTAGGGAACAAGATCACCCCAATGCATGCCTAAGTTTCATGATCTATTGCCTAGTGACCGAGACTCACTTCAACCTTGCATACTACATGATTAAGAGAATGGAAAGTGTAAAAAGCATGGACAAAATGGTGCTCCCGTACGCAATGCTCCTAACCCGTCTTGCAACATTCATCTTTGCATTAGATCCTTCTCCGCAATCCTATGATCATAGCTTTTGCAACAAAGTTATGGTGTCATTGACCGAGGGTAGAACTACAAGGTTTATGGTGGAAGGCAAAAGGCCTCACCAACTCACAGATTCCTCGGATGAACGGGAGAGGCAAAGAGAAGGTGAAGGTAGTAGCAACCCACTCGAAAATACCGATCTCGACCCCTTGGATTACTCAATCAATTTCCGGACGTTCCTAGCCCATCACAAGAATGGCAACAAACCAAGGGAATCTTCAAGTGCTTCGCCAACTTCTTGAAGAAAAAGAAGTAGAGATGGTGTGATAAAGAGTGGAGGAGGGGTGAAGACAGGAAGTGGTGGAGAAGTAAGGTAAGGTCATACGACCTTAATTTGTGAAAAAAAATTGTAACAATGGATTGTAACATCTAAACAATACTTATGTAGAGTAGGATGTAATATATAGCTATTGCCATAACTTGGCATTGAACAATATTAACTTAGGAACGTGTAGGATGAGATTTTCCGACTTCTTGAAATCATTCAAGTGGTCGTCGTCACTCATCTTTAGGTACCTTCACTTCCCTCACACTTGCTATGCGTTATACTTAATGTGTTCTTGAATTTAGTCTTTGTAGAAACAACTAGGAGAAGCATTTGCTAAGAGTGCAAAATTACACATTTGCTGAAAGCCTTCTGATCAGTAGTAGGCGGATCCCAACGTTATAACTAGCCAGATCCCTCCCAAAAGGGAACCGTGGGATCCGTGACTACAGATGAGGAATACAGACTTCCTTACATCAAAAACAACTCACTAGATCACCTCACACTAGTCAAACATAAGACCTTAGAAACAACTAAGTCTTCCTCAAACATTTAAAAGCTTCACACTCACCCATAGCTTACCTAGGATCTATTTCTAAGTGTTTTTGATTTATCAATTCATCAAAACTCACCATCTTTCGCTCCAACGCTCACACATTATTCCTCACATCTTATAACACTTAGTTTGATATGTCCATCAATTTTACCAAATTGATTTTAGTCACTTTTAACTCAAAAATAGGCTCAAAACTAGTTTTTCATTTTTCTTTATTTTCTGAGATTTTATTAAATTTTTCTTGAGCCATCATCTGACTTCTAGGACTAATTACTACCACTTTTTCATCTCAAATCAAATGGTATCCTTCTCAAGCACTTAGTTAGAATATCTAAAATCCACTTTCCTACCCAAAACCATCATTAAGCACCCTCACCCCTTATGGTTGAGCATTTAAGACATCCACTACTCAAGAAATCAAAGGAAAGTCAAAACCTCGAGATACATAGGTACTAGACCTTACAAAAAGCTCTATCTATCAACGTCCAACATACACATCTAAATAGATTGACATAAGTCGATCTAAATATTTTAAAATGAAGTTTTAATTGGTAAAACTATTCAACCGCCCTTCTAGTTTTCCACAAACTGTACTGAGGAGCTAAGACCCTGAATATTTGCAGTGTTTAGCATGTTGATCAGTTCAGTGAGACTGGAGGATTTTTTCATGTAAACCTCAGTAGCCTCAAGCACTTTGGAGTTGAGTGCTGGGTCTTCTTTGACAGATTCCCTGATTTCATCCAGCTTGCTGTGAGTATCCTGAAAGTATTTGAGAAACTTCTTCAGGTTGTCATCCAGTCTGTGTAGGTGATCATACATGAAATCTTTGTGTTCATTAGTGTTCGCATTGGTAGCAAGCACTTCACCTTTCAGATCGGCATAACTTGCAGCAGCTTCAACATGTTGATCTCTGAGAGTATCAGTGACACCAGAGTATAATCTCCTTGTAGCCCTTTTAATCCACATAACAAGCTGCCTCTCACTGAGTGGAAAAGTGTTGTCATATTGCTTCCATTCATCAGAGGTTGAAGAGTCTGAGGAAGCAGAGGAGTCATCATCATCATGAAAGGGTGACTCCTCAGGCTTTTCTAGATTAGGCTAATGCTCTTGTTGTTGTTGTTGAACATCAGCGTCCATTTCTTCTCCAGCAGAAAGGATTTCATCTTCACTGTCAGCAAGCTCCTCATCAGAAAAGAGTATTTCATTGACCTCAACAACTGTAAGCAAAACAGTATGGATGATGGGTTCCGTATCAGCGGGTGGTTTTTGTCCCTTTGAGTCTTTTTCCCCCTTTGACCCCTCAGACACTGATGGGTTTTTCCTAGTGTCTTCTCTGGAGTCAGGATTGGTTTTGAGTTCCATATCGGCGGGTTGTTCCTTTCCCTTCGAGTCTTTGTCCCTCGATGCTCCTTCAAGCACTGGTGGGTGTTTCCCAGTGCCATCCTTAGAAGCGGTGGCAGTGATATCCCTATCAGTGGGTTGTTCATTTCTCCCTGAGTCTTTGGGATTAATAGTTGTGCCCTCCGACAAAAGCTGTGTTTTGCGAGTGTCCTCACCGAGCTGAGTGGAAGGCGCTTCCCTACCAGCGGGTTGTATGTTTCCCTCTGGATCTTGGGGAGTAGTCTTTGGGACCAAGGGAACTGATTGTGATGTATCAGTGTCCTTTGATGTCACCAGGGTGGATGTTGTTTGGTCTCCTTTGGGTGGCTTATTAGTCTGGGCTTTCTTTGCCTTTTGGGCTGTGCTCTAGAAGCCTCAGGGCCCTGAGACTTGGGTTTGGTTTTAGTCCCAATCTGAGATTTCCCCTTTCTCTTTTTAGGAGCAGGGTTTGGAGATACTGAGTCCCTCTAGTTGTTTATAGCAACCATATGGGCCGTCAATTCTATTTCAGTGACAAGGGATGGGTCTCTTTGAAAATTTATAGGGCTCAAGATGGCAGCTAAAGCGCCATATTTGTATTCCTGAGGGTAATTGCAACCCAGTAACACTTGCAAAGCACATGAGACAAACCTAGGGTATGAAACGTATTTTGCCCTAGTTTTGCTTAGTAGCTTGGTTACGGGATCACTGTAAATGATCTCCCCTATGTCGACATTGGTCCCTGTCATCAAGTTGTATGCCATCATCAACTGAGTACATTATCAAGGCTACGGGAAAAGAGTTTTTGGTGACTAGGATTCTGGCCAAAAAATTTTGGATCTAAAATAATTTTACCCAACTCAGCCTTAACAGTGGCTGGGTCAGGGTGAGCAACATATTGTCCTGGATTATAGTCAAGCCCTGATAATGTACAAAAGGTTTTATAGTCCAGGGTGACAAATTGTTCCCCGTTTAAGATTGAGAATTTGATGAGAAACTCCCTGAGTGGTCTAAGGTCTGTCTCATCAGTTGTGGCGGGTCATAGGCCACTGCAGTTGCCTAAAACTCCCTGAGGAGGTTTTGGTACAGTATTGAAGGGGACTGAATAAAGGCCTGTTTCAGTGGGCAGTTAAGTAGAAATTTCATGATTCCCTTATAGGCTAGGACATCATGTGGGTATTCAAAATTGCCTATAACATTATTTGTTTTAAACTCAACATTTTCAAGACTGCCCACCCACTGAGGTGCAAAATGAAGACTTTGTGTTCTTGCCATTTCCATTGAAAGATTTTAGGTTTTTTTTTATAATGTTTGACAAGAACAATCAAAGAGGTGAAAATCTTTTGAGTTTGGCGATGAAAAACCTTTTGTAAATTGTTTACAGAGAAGATTTTGCTTAAAATTGGTTGAAGATTAAAGAACACACAATGCTTCTGGGTTGAGAAAAGATTTTGACAGAGTTTTGATGCATAAAACAATTTGTGTGTGTTTTTAATGTGTTTTGAGAGGGGTATTTATAGAGTGGTGAGAGGGTAGATTTTGCACATGTGAGGATTTGTAAAGTTTTTATTGAAAACGTTTTATTTACCTTATTTAATGCGACCACTCCACTACCCGAAGTTTCTCACGGTTTTCAAGGGAACAATTGCAGTGCACAGTAAAAGTGCATTTTGCAGGGTTAAAATATCCTAAGGATATTTGTTGTGAGAGAAGGCATTAAATGCCAAGTGGGATAAGGTAAGGTTGTGAGGGACCAATGACATGTATGACAAAAGGATATAGAGACATATATTCCTATATTAAATTGGTATGTTTACCAGCCTAGGACATTAAGTAACTGAAACACTTAGAGCATTTAGTTACTCAATTAATGCTCAATATCCAATGTCAGGGACCCTGAATGAGTCTTACTCATTTAGTGAGAAGATTATTTTGGGCTTTGTTCAGGGATCAGGGACCATTTCAGAGAAAACTTACTGAGATTAGGATTGATTATCAGGTTGCTGACTTTCAATGTCAAGCATTCCTAATTCAGCTTTCAGTCTCCTGAAGGTAGGTTCATCCAAGGGTTTGGTGAAGATATTAGCAAGTTGATATTCAGTAGGAATGAAGTGGAGTTCTATGTCTCCTTTCATGATGTGGTCCCTGATAAAATGATATATGATATCAATGTGTTTGGTTCTTTGGTGGAGGACAGGGTTGTTGGAGATTGTAATTACAATGGTGTTATCACAGAAGATGGGTTGATAAGGATTTAAAAGGTACACTTTTGAGGGGTCATTTAAGCCCTTAATTGCCTACTTTTATATCCGTTACTGCTTAATTTCGTTCCTTTTCACTTTTTAGGTCTCTGGAAGGCAAAATGCTGGAATGATGCTTATTTGGACGAAAAGGCGTGTATATGTGAAGAAAATGGCTAAAGTCTAGATCAAGACACTCAAACTGCTGGAAGTGCACCCGATGGCGTCACAAACAAAGAGTGACGCAGTCCCTATAATTGTGACAGCTCAGGAGTGAAATTGCTATTTTGCACCTGACGGCGTCAGGCTTTGAAGAGTAGGGCGTCACGAAGACCTTTTCCCTCAGACGACCTAGATCCAGATTCAGACGGCATCAGAAGTTGAAGCTGACGGTGCCACAGCCACAACGTGATGCCGTCCCAATGTTGACTTGGTCAAGACGAAACCCTAATGGCGGTGATCCGACGGCGTCACAATTAAAAGGTGATGCCGTCGCAGTTGTAACTCTATATATAAAATTCAATTTTCAGACTTTTAGAGAGGTAGATTTGTGGAGTAAAAACCTAAAACGACTTTTGTCCGGTTTGGGCAGTATCTTAGGGTTTTAATACCTTATTTTACATCCAGATAAGTTATTTACTTCATTGATTTCATTATGTCTTCGATTGTATGTGTGTATGCTTGCATGTTTACCATGTCCGGCTATATTACTTGTGTGTTTGCCTAGATCCATGAAACCTACTTATTAATTATTGATTGGTTGTCTCTTATCTTAATTGTAATTGGCTTAGGATTGCAATAGGCCATCGTTGTGTTTTTAATAATTGAGTAATCTTTGTGAACCTTAGTTTATGATCACCTAGAGTAATTGTAGGCTAAAAATCCAAAGATAACCTTAGAGTTAGTTTATGAATCCTAGAGATTTTGTAGGCAATAACCTTAAGGTATTCTCAAAGAGTTAGAGAGAAAAGTATACCCTACAACTTTAGAAGACACAACGGGTTAAGAATAAGGACGTGACAACTCAACCATCAGTAAAAGATAACTAGGGAGTAATAGTTAGTTAGATTTTTATCTTGTTTAGGTTCCCTTGCTTGATTCCTATCAAGTAATATTTTTTTCTCATTTTTAGCTTCCTTGTAGTCTATCCCCTTCTTTGTGTTTGTGTTCGTTAAACCCTTTTCATTTGTCGCTATGGCAAGTGAAGTTGCATTTGAATCATTAACAAATGAGGAACAATTGAATTTCATAAATTGGATTGCTTTTTATTGTTCTAATGAATTTGTAAGTGATCTTAGAGATATCCAAAAGGAAACGGGTGTAAGGTTGGATGGATTTGATAAATTTTGTGCTTGTGTGGCTTCTATTCAACGATCACTGTTAGAATTAACTCCTTTTAGTGTGACCCTCTGGAAAAAATTTGAGAAAAGCCTCCTAAGCATAAACCATCAGTTGAATAATCTTAGGCACCATGATCAAAAAGATCTAGTTTTTAAGAACATGGAACCTAAACTCGAACAAGATTGTGAGATGGTTATAGTTGAACTACCTAGTTGCATGTGTGGGATAGATTTCAAAACATATGACATGCATGAGGAATCCTTTAGGCAAATAGAACATAGTGATCAAATTTTTGAGAATTATTCTTATGAATCGGACCAAGAATTTGAAATGGCTAAAGAAGGATTTGAGATACTTAGGAGTGTATTTGGGTTAGATCATACTAAAACACATGATGAACATTTAGGATATCTAGATATAATGGAGAATGAGGTGGAAACTCCAAGCCCACAAGCCCTACCATCACTTGAGGAACACACATCGCCTATAACTTACCCGGAAGAAGTAGAAGAAACTATAGGAACCCCGATTGATATAGAACCTTTGTACCAAATGACACTAGTGAATGTAGGTTTAGATGCTTGTTGTCATGACCTCTCTCTTAGTCCTAGGGAAGTTCCTAATTTTGATGAACCGGAGCCTCTACCAAAAACCTTACCCAATTTTCCGTCTTTAGATGTGAATCTAGGAATTGAATTAGGCCCCAATCCACCCATCAAAATAAATAGTCCGGGTAGTTGCTTGATAAAGTTAGTGGACTCTAGGCCATGTATAGTGGAAGCTAATATAGGAGTAACCCATGACCTTACACACTTACATCACCCATTCATGGTTGATAACAAAAAACATTATGGGTTTAAACCGGCTTTATTAGGTCAAGATGGATCCTTAACTAAGAATCTCTTGAAGTTGATAGAAGATGATCCATTTCTAGGAGATAGACTTGATTCACCCGTTACACCCATAGAATTAGGTAAGGTTATAATGAATGGAGCACACCCCTTTGAGCATATAAATCACCCATCACCCTCTCCTCACGTAGCGAATTTCCACCCTAAGGGTGTGTATCGCTACTATCACCCGCACTTAAGCTTAAGTGTAGAAAAAACTTCCCCTTTATCCGTTAAATAAGGGTAGAGTCAAGCTCGTGACTCGAACAAAAACAAGCGCTTCTTGGGAGGCAACCCATATGTTTTTCTTTTTCTTTTTTATTTGTGTTTCATATATCTTTTCATTATTGTATGTTCTCATGTTTGAAATTATAAAAATGCTTTATTTTATCTTTAACCTGGTCTTGATTACATATAAAGGTATTTTACAAAAAGGATAAGTGTAGGGAGGATTACACACGTTTTTAAAAGAACGTAAACATGAGAACTACGATTATTGAAATTGATATATATGTGTGTCAAATGCTTGTATCGAGTCATAATGGATGTTTTGTAGGAATTTTTCCAGATTTTAAAGGTGTCATTTTTCCAGAATTTTTCCAGGAAAACGCAGCAGATCAGTTTCTGTCAGGATAACCTGACGGCATCAAGATTAGAACCTGACGACGTCAGGAGGATCAGAAACAACTTATAAAATTTCTCTCGTTTTCGGTGCTATTTATAAATTTTTGGAAATTCTCATATCTTAATTTTCCAGAAAATCTGCAAAGATCCATTCCACAAGCATTATATCTTATTTAAGTCTGGAAATATATCTTGTTGTGATTTTTCTTTGCTCGGTTTGATGCTTTGGGTTGTCTATTTTCTTAAAGTGTGCAGGTTTTATTTATCAAGAAGAAGAAACATAGATTGGATGAATCTTTTCACGCATACATTCTTCTTGGAAAAAATTTAACTACTACTTCACATGGATCCTACCGAGCTAATCAAGGGGAGTACTAGTTTCTTTCTCTTTTAATTACCTTCCATTATCATAACTTTGATACTTTCGGGGAACATTGGGGACAATGTTCAGTTTAAGTGTAGGGAGGGAGAATAAAACGGGAACTTTGAAACTATGCTTATCCTTGACTATTTGTCTTGTCCTATTTCATTTCTGTAATAAGCTATGAGAAATATCGGTTAGGGTAATTTTAGCACCAAATTTAAAAAATTTCATTACTTGTACGAGTGGGTCTTTAGTCTTAATAAAACATCTCATGGATAGGAGTTATATGACTAGCACAAAAACCCTTTACCACTCAAATTCCACCCCAAAAATGTGAGGTTCGCCCCTAGATCTATAGAAAATAAAGCATTCATTTTTAATGCTTCGAGAGTGTACCGGTAGTATAATAGATTCTAGAACTTGTTTTGTGATGCATCCCGAGATCGCTAGTGAGACTACACTTGTGTAGTTAAGAATAACTAAATGATAAGAGGCATTAGGTAAACCCTTGTTTGATACTCGTATTGTAATTACTTCTTCCACATCGGTTGAGTAATTCTTCCACACCCTTGCGTTGTACTCATCTTTAATATACGATACCCCTAGTTAACCCCTCAGGGCCTATCCTTTCGCGGTTCTCGTGATGTTTTGGTTTTTCCATAATATCAATGAAGAGCATTGTTTACAATCCACCCCCAAATGCACACCCAAATCGCCTTAGCCTACCTTGTATGCACTCACCTTTAGTGCATTAATGTTATCATACTAAACCCTTAGTTCAATTATCTAGCTACTTGCATAAGTTGCTAAGTCGAGTCATATCCTTTGTATATAGTTTTGGGATGATTGGGACTCATGGGTAAAGTTAAACTTTATGGAGTGATGGGAAAGAACGTTAAATTCAAATTCCCTTTATCTACGTAATAATGTACTCCAAGTGTTTTGATCTATTCAATTTGGGTCAAATTAGTGTTAGAGTAATAAAAACTCAAGTGTAGGGATGTGCCTATAAATCCCTTATATTTTGATGTTATCGTAGAGGATGGTAGAGTAAAAGTGTATGAAAAAAAATCGAAAAAAAGAGTGTTAAAAAAAATGAAAAAAAAAACATATGGGCTACCATCCTACATCTATCTTTATATTTATGTTTATTTGTTTCAAGTTATCTGGAGTTTAGAGAGTCGAGTCTTGGCTTAGCAACGCTATTCTTCTCATGCTTGTAACATAAAGATTTTTGACTTGCCACCACTAAATCGCCTATCCAACCAAACCCTTTGTTTCCCTACCGTAAGCCTTACGTTACAACCCTTTAAAAGACCTCTTAGATAGTTTTTCCTAGGTGCTTACGCCAAAGCGATGGACGTTTGATCTAGTCTCAAGCCTATGTTAATCTATGTACTATGACCGGTTAATGAGTGTTTTTCTTCCATTTCCAATTGATATATTTCATATCACCACTTGTGAGGTGCTAGTATGTAATTTCCGTGCTTGTTATGACTTTTGCAGGGGTTATACTTGTTGTGAATTGTTCTAAACCAATGCTTCATGTCCCCTAACTTATAAATTGATTGGCCAAAAGCACATTTGCTTGAGGACAAGCAAATACCAAGTGTAGGGATATTTGATAAGGATTTAAAAGGTACACTTTTGAGGGGTCATTTAAGCCCTTAATTGCCCACTTTTATATCCGTTACTGCTTAATTTCGTTCCTTTTTACTTTTTAGGTCTCTTGAAGGCAAAATGCTGGAATGATGCTTAATTGGACGAAAAGTCGTGAATATGAGAAGAAAATGGCTAAAGTCAAGATCAAGACACTCAAGCTGCTAGAAGTGCACCCGACGGCGTCACAAACAAAGAGCGACGCCGTCCCTATAATTGTGACGGCTTAGGAGTGAAATTGCTATTTTACACCTGACAGCGTCAGGCTTTGAAGAGTAGGGCGTCACGAAGACCTTTTCCCTCAGACGGCCTAGATCCAGATTCAGACGGCGTCAGAAGTTGAAGCTGACGGCATCACAACCACAACGTGACGTCGTCCCAAAGTTGACTTGGTAAAGATGAAACCCTAATGGCAGCGATCTGACAGTGTCACAATTAAAAGGTGACACCGTCGCAGTTGTAACTCTATATATAGAATTTGATTTTCAGACTTTTAGAGAGGTAGATTTGTGGAGTAAAAACCTAAAATGACTTTTGTCCAGTTTGGGCAGTGTCTTAGGGTTCTAATACCCTATTTTACATCAAGATAAGTTATTTACTTCATTGATTTCATTATGTCTTCGATTGTATGTGTGTATGCTTGCATGTTTACCATGTCCAGCTAATTTACTTGTGTGTTTGCCTAGATCCATGAAACCTAGTTATTAATTATTGATTGGTTGTCTCTTATCTTAATTGTAATTGGCTTAGGATTGCAATAGGCCATCGTTGTGTTTTTAATGCTTGAGTAATCTTTGTGAACCTTAGTTTATGATCACCTAGAGTAATTGTAGGATAAAAATCCAAAGATAACCTTAGAGTTAGTTTATGAATCCTAGAGATTTTGTAGGCAATAACCTTAAAGTATTCTCAAAGAGTTAGGGAGAAAAGCATACCCTACGACCTTAGAAGACACAACGCTTTAAGAATAAGGACGTGACAATTCAACCATCAATAAAAGATAACTAGGGAGTAATAGTATCTAGGTAGACACATTTTTAATCATCATACGAGCACACATCAATAAACATAGACTACCCCTTAGCTTAGATTAGATAATTAGAATAGTAGAGTAATCGATAAAAGTACCACCCCCCAAATCCAAACCCCGAGATCGTACCTTTCAATTTTCTAAAAAAATATAAAAAAGATAAAAAATAATCTTCCTCAACCCCAACCTTAGCGTAGTAATTTCTCACTAACATTCCTATTCCCCTAGAGAACGATATCAATCCCCGAGGTTTACCCTAATACTACACTACAACGATTAGGTTCACTGCCTAGGTGGTTGAAAAACTTGCTCGAAGAAAAGGAAGTTTTCTTTGACCCCGAATGCACGTTGTACGTGTATCATGGGTATCAATTTGTAATGGATGTCATAGTCACTGAGTTTAATTTTCATCCATAGCACATTGGCACAACATCTGCAGCTGCCACATATTTAGCTTCAGCTGAAGACATAGCCACTGATTGTTGCTTTTTAGCTCTCCAACAAACCAGCTTTCCTCCAAGAAATTGATAGGACCCTAAGATACTTTTTCTGTCCATGTTGTAGCCTGCATAATCAGAGTCAGAATATCCTTTGAGGTCAAACCCTGAGCATTTTGGATAGTAAAGTCCAAGGCTTGGAGTACCCTTCAGGTATCTGAGGATTCTTTTGGCTGCAGTGAGATGGGATTCTTTAGGATTGGACTGATATCTTGCTATTAGACATACTGAGAATTGTATGTCAGGTCTGGAAGCAGTTAGATACATCAATGATCCTACAATTCCTCTTAAATGAGTTTGATTGACTGATTTGCCAGTGAGATCAGGTCCAAGGTTATTTGGATGGACCATTGGTGTCTTCACTGAAGCACAGTCAGAGATCTCATATTTCTTCAAGAGATTTCTGGTATATTTCTCTTGACTGATGGTGATTCTTTATCAGTTTGCCTGATTTGTAGTCCACGGAAGTATGTGAGTTCACCCATCATGCTCATTTCAAATTTCTTTGTCATCAGTTTTTCAAACTGTTTGCAAAGAGTATATTTTGTTGAGCCAAAGATGATGTCATCAACATATACTTGGACTAGTATCACATCTTGTTTTGTCCTATAGATAAACACTGTGTTGTCTATCTTTCCTCTGACAAACTTGTTTTGAATCAGGAAGAATGAGAGAGTTTCATACCATGCTCTGGGAGCTTGTTTTAGTCCATATAGGGCTTTGTCAAGCTTGTAGACATAGTCAGAGTATTCACTACTCTCAAAGCCAGGAGGTTGCTAAACATACACATCTTCCTTGAGATCACCATTTAGGAACGCACTTTTTACATCCATTTGGTAGACCCTGAAGTTCATGTATGTTGCATATGCAAGGAAGATCCTGATGGCTTCCATTCGTGCAACAGGAGCAAATGTTTCATCATAGTCAATGCCTTCTTGTTGACTGTAACCTTTGGCTACAAGTCTGGCTTTGTTTTTAATGACAGTGCCGTTTTCATCAGTTTTGTTTCTGAAAACCCACTTCATTCCTATGACAATGACATCCTGAGGACATTTGATCAAGGTCATGACCTTGTTTTTATCAAACTGTTGAAGTTCTTCTTGCATAGCCTGAACCTAGCTAGGATGTTATAGAGCTTCAGTGACACTTTTGGGTTCTATTTTTGATAGAAAATCAGCATATAGACATTCATTGGCTGAAGTTGCTATTAACTTAGCAGCCATGCTTCTTGTGAGCATGCCTTCAGTGGGTTCACCAATGATGTTTACAAGCTCAATGTCTTGAGATCTTGTCCACTTACTTTGTGGTTTAGGATCTGAGCTTGAAGAGGTCACTAGAGACTCAGGAATATGTTCAGGTGCTGGAGCCACAGAATCATTTAGTTCATCTGTTGAGATGCTTTGTTCAGGTTAGGGTTCATGAATTACAGGTTCCTGAACATTTGGTTCAGTATTACCTATCCCAGTAGGGACTGATTGGTTATCAATGAATTCACTGATTGTTGGTTAAGGAAGGTTGTGGGGTAAGACATAGTATGAGATATCAGCATCAACTTGATATGAGGAATTGATTTCAGTATTGAACTCATCAGGAGGGTATCTTGATGAGTCATCAATTCCTATTTCCTCCACTGAGGTATTGGTAAATCTGATGCTTTCTGAACTTTCATCAAAGGTGACATGAAAGGTTTCCTCAACTTGTTGTCTTCTGGTGTTAAACACCCTGAAGGCTTTAGAGATCAGTGAGTAACCTAGGAAATACCCATCATCAGCTTTTGCATCAAACTTGCCTAAGTGATCCTTGTGATTGTGAATGAACACAGGACACCCAAACACATGAAAGTAGTTGATGTCAGGAAGTCTTCCTTTGAAGATCTCATATGGGGTCTTGTTATGCCTTTTGACAATGATTGACCTGTTTTGAGTGTAACAGGCTGTTTTGATAGCTTCAGTCCAGAAGTGCTTTGAAAGTGCTAAGTCATTTAGCATGGTTCTAGCAGCCTCAATGAGAGTTCTATTTTTCCTTTCAACAACCCCATTTTGTTCAGGGGTATATGGAGATGAAAATTTTTGGGAAATTCTCTTTTCATCACAGAAAATCTCAAGCTCTTTATTTCTGAACTCAATACCATTGTCAATTCTGATTTGTTTAACTGTAATGTCATTCTGGTTATCAATCTTCCTAATGAATGGCATTATTGTATCAGCTGCCTGACTCTTTTTGGAAAGAAAGTATACCCAAGTGTATCTTGAGAACTCATCAACAATGACAAGTGTATACTTCTCATGCTGGATTGATCTTGGACTGACTGGCCCAAAGAGATCCATGTGCAGGAGGTGAAGGCAGCTTTTGATAGAGAAATTTTGTTTTGTTTTGAATGATGCTCTGTGATGTTTGCCTTTTTCACAGGCTAAGCATGGTTTGTCTTTTGCAAAAACCATTGATGGTAAACCAAGGACTTTGTTTTGTTTTGCCAAGTTTTTGATGTTTTTGAAGTTTAAGTGAGAGAGTCTCTTGTGCCACAGCCAGTTGACAGTTTCAGTGGCTTTGGCAAAGAGACAAGTTCCATTATGAGAGAATGTTGACATGTCTAACACATATACATCATCTCTCTTAGGAGCTATCAAAACAACTTCTTTGTTGGCATTGAAAATAGTACCTTGTTTATCATTGAACTGTACTATGTACTTAGCATCACATAACTGACTGACACTGATGAGATTGTATTTCAGACCATTGACATAAGCTATTCTAGAGAAAACTATTCCATTGCAGTTTACTGAACCATAACCTTCAGTTGGACATAATGAGTTATCACCAAATACTACCTTGGGTCCTGGTTCCTCTACATACTTGTGCAGATACTCCTTTACACCAGTTATGCTTCTTGAACATCCATTATCTAGATGCCAAATAGACTCCCTGGCATGTCTCTGCATAAATAGTAAACTGAATTAGTTTCTCTTGCTGACCCACTTACTAGTGGGCTTGGGTCTCATGGTCCGTTTGAACTTAGCAATTGATTCATGGTCAGTGGTTGAGTGAAGTGTGCTACCACAGGTTTTGCATTTGCTTACTGAGGAAGACTCAGTGATGCGGGGTTGTTTTGAACTTCTCATTGCCTGTATGACTCTATCATGCTGAGATGTCGCACGAGCTAGATTTCCACATATATCACATCAAGATTTCATGAGACAGTCATCAGGAAAATGATCATTATAGCCGCAATATGGTCAAGGAGGAAAAGGTTTAGCTTTAGGTCTTTGACCCTGCTTTGAGGATGAAGCATACTGATGACCAGAGTTGGTGTGAGTTGCTTCACTGAATGAACCTAAATACTGTAAGTGGTCAGAAGTTCTGTGATCTTCCTTTTTGCAGATCATGCAAAAAAGGATTTTGTAGCAATTATCAGTGGTATGGTTGGTATAATGGCATAGATCACACTTCTGCTTGGGCTTGGTGATTGACTTTGACTTTGAGGAACTAGAGAAGGTTGACTTTGGTTCCTTGATTATTGAATCAGGACCTCTTTCGATGGTGTCCATCTTGTCAGTCAACTTCCTCACAAGTTCAGTCAGTTGCTAGATTTGGTTTGCTTCAGTAGGAACTAAAGATATGGAAGTCTCAGTGGGAACAGAGTCTTCTTGGGTTGGTTTTGTTGGTCTTTTCAAAATGGCTCTTCCTAGACCTGACCTTTCTTTTGGAGAGTGAGGGTTGAATTGTAGTGGAGTAAGCTCAGAGCTAGGTGCATCACCCTGAAGAGGTTTCAGTTGTGGAAGCGGTGCTTCAGATTCAACTTCAGACTCAGTGATGTGTTCAGTACTACTGGGTACATTAGGGAGTCCAAGCATACTCTTGAGAGCTTGACTCTCAAGCTCAAGAATCCTTCCAGAATCGAAGTTTGGAAGCTTACTCTCAGGGTTTACCCTTTCAACCCACTCATTAGACTTAGACATTAACTTCTTATTGGAAAGTATGCCAGCAGACACAAATGCTTTTGGGCTTTGGTCTTCATTAAGAGAATCAGTGAGATGATCTTCACCTAGGATTCTCTTTTTGCTACTGGGGGCTTGAACAGTGTCAAAGACTCTGGGATTCTTAGCAGTCCAACTTTCAATGATATCTTTTTCCTTTTTAAGTTCTTCCTGAAGAGCCTGATTTCTTTTAACTAGTTCAGTGTTTTGAATTTGTAGTGTAACAGCCTCAAGCTTGGCTTGTTTTAAAAGAAGCAGCTCATCCCTACACTTGTTTAATTCAAAACTTAACTTGTTGTATTTAGAAAAAAGATTTAATCTTTGCTCCACTACAAACTTAAGGTCAACATTGATATAGTTCATAAAGGACTGCCAATCAGAATTATCATCCATCGAAAGTAAAATGTTTACCTTCTTTATTGTGATATTGACCCATTCACCATTCCTAGCATGATTCTTCCTAACGGTTAGCTTGTCCTCTTCTGAGAGAGCCATCAGTGCACTGACTTGCACCATTTCATCGTCTGAGGAGATTGGCTCTTCATCCCAGTCAAAGACTTAAGCTACCAGGACCTTGTTTTTACCCTACACAGATTTAACATTGTTTGTTGTTTCTGAGGGAGTGGCCTCTAGAAGTTCTAGTTTAGCCTTGGCTTTCCTATAATTAGCTTCAAAATCGACAGATTTGTTTTGGTCAGACTTGTTTTGAAAATTTTGATGAGACTGATAGACTTTTGGTTGAAATTTTCTAAAGCCCAAGGACTGATTTGACCCTGAGGGTTTGTAAGAAGATTCAGAAATTGTTTTTGAAAAACTGTCTTTGGCAAAATGATCTCTTTTGTGACACTTAAAACATTCAGGGTCCTCATTAGCTTTAGCATTTGAAAAACTTTTGTTTCTTCATATAAACCTTTTAGAGTTAGCAAGGAGTGCCCTTTCCTGAAACTCAATGTTTAAGTCATTCAGGTACTCCTCACTTGTTCTCTCATCAGCCTCATCGTTTGAATTTTCCTGAAAATCTTGAACCACACTAGTAGAATAAAAAGCAGTTGATACTAGTGTTGAAGTGGTGGTCAGGGACTTCTTGACTTCCTGAGACTTTTTCAAGTCAGGGTATCGTTTGTTGATGAGGTTTTCCTCATAGACAAATTTCCCATAAATATCAGGAAGTTCAAGATTCTGAATATGATTAGCGTTCCTAAGTTGATGGATCTAGACACACACCATGTGTCAATGATATTTTGTGTAATATTAATAAGCACGCGGAATTTACTTAGTAATACTTAGAAGACAGATTGTATGATGTATTGTAAGTAATCACAGACTAAACACAAAACTTAAGCTCTAATATTATTAATGAATAATACGAGTGATCTTGCTTATCACTAGGGTTACACCTTGAAGCCTTTGTGAATAATACGTATGTATGTTCGTATCTAAGACAATGACCTAGGACCTCCTTTTATAGTACAAGGAGTCCTTTACAAGATAAGAGTTAAGCTAACAATATAGAATATACACAAGATCTTTTCTATACTTATCTAGACACGTTTTCCTAACCATTATCTAATAGCAGTGGCAATAATGTACCAGCAGTGGTAATACGTTTCCACTGCTAGTGCAATCTAAGCAGTGTCTTCCAAAGCTATCAGTGGTAACAGATTATTCCCAACAATCCTCCCCTAAACTTATGATTTCTCTGCAAATCAATAAGTTTCTTCAATCTGCATGATCTTCAAGGATTTGGGGAATTCTAATCAAACACTTCACTTCTTCCTTAACTTCTGAATAGCTCTTGAACATTGATCTTGAAGCCTGAGTAACAATGCTTTGACCTTCTCACTATCTTCATGAACTCTTATATTAGTACACAACATCACTGTGAGAGTTCCAGCTCTGAGTGGATATTCATTCTCAGCAAGCATGAATGCATCTACTCCATTTGCTGTAGAAACATGATGAACTTCACATGAATCATAGTAAAACCATTTAGTACCAAGACATGAACATGAGAATTTCCAGAAATCATCATTATCATCTGGTTCATAGAGCCTTCTAAGATTAACCCATAACTGCATCTCCTTCATATCTTTGAGATTTGAGCATCAAACCTTTCTTGAACTAACTTCCATAATTTGTCAAGATCATCTCTGTCAAAAGCTTTGATGAGATCTTCAAATTGAATGAATGAGGAAGTTGCACCACCTAGCCTTGTGATCTTCCATGTTGGAGCAAAATTGCTAGCAGTGTAAACCTCCCAATCAATGATAGGATGTTTGACTTGTAGTGGTTCTGGATAAAAATCTTCTTCTTCAATCACCATCATATCGGTCAGTTGTTCTTCAGTGAACTTCTCAGTTGGAACTTCTTGTTCTTCAGCAAACTTTGTCTTCTTAACAGTCTGAGAGTCACAGTCTTTGGCCTTTCTCTTCAAACCAGGATACCTTCTTGCTTCTTCTTCAGAGTCCATTGGAATGAAATCTTTATCTTGTGTTTGAACTCAGTAGTAGATACTTTCAACTTTAACATCAGACATTCCTTTGAATTGATGTCTTTTCCAGCCACCAACATTGCAACAATAAGTCTTCATGTATGCAATAACTTGTGCCTTAGTTGGTTTCCTTGGTTTCTTTTGACCCTTTCTGACTGAACTAATCACATCTTGAAGTGCTTGATTATTCTTCATCTGAATAAAATCTTTCAACTGAGCAGTTCTTTGTTCCTTAGTTAAAGATTTATCAGCTACAAGGTCAATTTCCTTCTTCTTGATTACTAGATCATGTGCAATCAAGAAATCAATTTCTTCTTTAGTAGGTACATAGCTGAACTCTGGAGTTTTCTCTCTTAATCTTGTAAGTGGAACAGTGGAAATTGGATTTTCCAATCTATCCAGCCTTTTAGCCTCCATAAAGCTTGCAACTTCCAATTCTTCAAGCTTTTTCTTTTCAGCAACTTCATCTTCATATATCTTTTCAGCAACTTCTTTATCATGAGCAATCTGAAGTTGTTCTTTCTTAGAAATCTTCCTTCTAGGTTGCTCTTTACTTTCCATAACTGCTTTACCTTTGTCTTTCATCTGTTTATCAATTTCTTCACTTGCAGTGGCAACATCATGTTCAACAGTGGAAATATTTGGCTCTGCAGTGGAAATTGGATGAGTGGTAAAATCTATTGCAGTACTGAAAATATCTTGCTCTAGTTGCTCTTCTTGAGTATCAGCTTCCTCTGCACCTTTACTAGAAACACCTTCATCTTCAAAATTGATTTTCCTCCCCTGAGTTTCAGCACCTGTTTTCCTCCCCTGTTTGGGAGAATTACCCAAATCAGCTGTAACATCCCGCCTACTCAGACCACAATATTGTCCGCTTTGCCCGCAGGCTCACTGCTTTGTTTTTGTGGCCTCATTTGAAGACTTCCCGGCAGGTCACCCAAGCCAGTACTACTCTCACATGAGCACGCTTAACTGCCAGTTCCTAAGAACTCCACCCGCAGTAGACCACAAAACGTGTTGTGTCATTGTAAGGCGAATGTTATCTTATGAGCCCAACATCTCTCCAGGCCACGGCCGATGTGGGATTTGCCTAGGGTGTTACAATCACCCCCCTTAGGGACTCATCGTCCTCGATGAGGTTTGCCCCACCATCCCGAACGGCTCAGGAGTGGCTCTGATACCACTTGTAACATCCCGCCTACTCAGACCACAATATTGTCCGCTTTACCAGAAGGCTCACGGCTTTCTTTTTGTGGCCTCATTTGAATACTTCCCGGCAAGTCACCCAAGCCAGTACTACTCTCACATGAGCACGCTTAACTGCCAGTTCCTAAGAACTCCACCCGCAGTAGACCACAAAACGCGTTGTGTCATTGTAAGGAGAATGTTATCTTATGAGCCCAACATCTCTCCAGGCCACAGCCGATGTGGGATTTGCCTAGGGTGTTACATCAGCACTGAAGTCTTCTGAATCATCACCAGGAGGTGAAGATGGAGATGATAGCACAATATTTGCAGTTCTTCGTTGCTTAAACCCCTGCAACTCTTCCTTCAAGGTCTGAATCTCTACCTTCAAAAATGTAATATCCTTGGCATGTTGCTCTTTAAGTTGTGCCAAGTCCTGTTCCAGAGATTTGACCTGTTTGGCTAACTTTGTACACAAAACCATCAATTCCAATTGTTGCCCATTGCCCTCATCACTTCCAACTATGTGACCCCAGAGGTGAATCATGGGGCAATGGCTCAGATTCCTCCCTAGTTGGACTAGGTGGAAGTCTAGAACCACCACTGCTTGTTCCTAGACCAAAAGGTTCAGAAACATGCTGTGTTGTCATGAGAGAAGTTGGCTGTTTGCGCCTCCTCTCATAGGTGTGAGAAACAGGTGGAGTATAATCAATGTTTGGAACAGATATTATGGGTGAGTTTTGTTCAGGTGAAATCTTTGCAAGCATTTGAGGAAATAGAGGTGTAAAATCCATATTGCCATCTTTATTCATGCTTTGAAAAACTTTAGGCTTAAGGAAACGGATTTTGTAAACACTTTTGTGGGGTTGCAGTTGAAACTCATTTAGCACTGCTTGGACAAACCTTGGATACATTAAAATTTTTGTTGAACTCTTTACATTGCCAGTCATACTTGTAAAAATATATTTTGACGAGTTAAAAATCTTATCAGTGGCTAGACAAACCAAAGGGTAAGCCAGGGTTGAAATAAAGTGCTCATAAGATGTTTTCTTTGGACTAAGACAATGTAAAAGAGTATGTATCAAAAATCTCCATTGGGGACAAAAACCACTCTTTTTGAAAGTAGCCATTTTATCAGTGGTGTCATACCCCATGGATGATAAAGTATCATGTATTTCTGGCATAGGTAATGTGATGATACCATTGAGACCATCCAATTGGAGAACTCTCCTCAAGGGTGCCTCAGTAACATCAATAGTTACCCCATCCACAGTGGCTCTAAGAGCATCCACTGTTTCATGTGTATCTCTATTCTCAAGTGTTATGGACTGAGCAGAAGTCCAAAACTGTTTGATTTGAGAGATATAGATTGTGGGATTTAAAAGTAAAGCATACCTTATATGGGTAGTATTAAGAAAGTCCACAATCTGATGAAAAACAGGGCCACTCTTCTCGTTTGACTTTTGTAGGTAGGCCACTTGGTTGTGCTCATCTGCAAAGTTTAATGGTGCCATAGAAACTTTTGATTGAAAAAGATATTATGTCAGTAAGAATTGAAGAAATTACTAGCCAATTGAGACAAAAGATATATAGAGGAAGGGTTTAAGAGTGTAGCGCAAGAAAGATTATCTAAGGAAAGTATTTATCTTTAGAGGATAAATATCAAAAAGGAAAGTAGATAATTCTCTAGAAGTTACCCTATATATATGGAAAGCAATTTTTATACAACGGCTAGTAAAAAATTTGTTACTGACACAACAGTTGTAACGGCTAGATCAACAGTGGTAAAAATAACACTGTCAGTGGAAACTGTGAACCAGCAGTGGTAATTTTTCACAAAAATTTCAAAGAGCAGTGGTAAAGAAAAACATATAAAAACTAGACTGCTCTTATCATAGTTTTTAGCAAACTACCAGCTATCAACGGATTTGATATGTCTTTACCATGAGCCATTTGCTATGGACTAGCCAACTCTTAATCATAAAGAATATGGTAAGTTGATAACCATATAGTTTTTGGTAAACTATCAACCATAAACGGATTTTTCAAGTCTTTACCAGTAGCTGTTTGCTCTGGACTAGTTGATTCTTATGTGTATTAGACATGGTGAATCAATAACCATTTGTTGTGTGTCTCAGTTATACACCTTTTAAGATCAACTCCCATCTTTGCTGCATAAAAGTGAAGCAACAAAACAACCATACAAACTTATACAACAATGTTAGTACCCAAAAACTTCCTTTCAGCACCAAAGACCATCAGACACAAACAGTTTATGGATTAAGCATTCCAATACCTGTTACCAAGTACTGAAATCTACCCACATCCAGTCCTTTTGTTAATAAATCAGCATAGTTGTCATCAGTATGAATTTTGACAACTTGGATTAGCCTTTTCTCATAACAGTCTCTTATAAAATGATGTCTGATTTCAATATGTTTAGTCTTTGAATGTTGAACTGGATTTTTAATTATGCAAATGGCACTGCTATTGTCAATATGAATGATGGTATTCATGAAATTGTACCCATAGTCCAAAAGTTGATTCTGAAGCCATTGAACTTGAGCACAGCAACTTGCAGCAGCCACATATTCTGCCTCAGTTGATGAATTAGCCACCATTGTTTGTTTCTTGCCGCCATGACACTAACCTGTTTCCAAGAAATTGGCATCCACCTGTTGTAGATTTTCTATCCAAACTAGCTCCAGCATAGTCACTATCTGAGTAAGCAACCAAGTCTAGAGATGATTCTCTAGGGTACCATAATCCCAGATTTGGAAATGCTTTAAGATATATGAAAATCTTCTTCACAGCATTCAAGTGAGAAAGCCCGGGAGTGACCTAAAACCTTGCACAAGCACACACTGCAAACATGATGTCTGGTCTAGATGATGTAAGATACATCAAAGAGCCAATCATAGACCTGTACATGTGCACATCAATTGCTTCACCACTATTTTCCTTTAAGAGTAGATGTGTAGTCTTGTCTGCAGGAGTGCTAGATGACTTTGCATCAGTGAACTTGAACCTCCTTAGTATCTCAGCCACATATTTATCTTGATTGATGAAAATACCATCTGGCCATTTTTGTACTTGAAGTCCTAAAAAGAATGTGAGTTCACCCATAGAACTCATCTTGAATTTATCCTTCATTAGCTTCTCAAACTCTTTGCACATCTCTGTCTTTGTAGAGCCAAAAATGATATCATCAACATATACTTGAACTAGCAAGATATCATTCTTGTCTTTCTTGATGAACAAAGTTTGATCCACTCTGCCTCTATGAAACCCATTATTAAGAAGATAAGTAGCTAAGGTCTCATACCATTTTCTTGGTGCCTGATGCAAGCCATACAAAGCCTTAACCACCCTCTATACTTTGTTAGGATATTCAAGGTCTTCAAAGCCTAGAGGTTGTGAGACATAAACCTCCTCATCAATCTGCCCCTATAGAAAAGCACTTTTTACATCCATTTGATAGACTTTAAAGCCCATAAAGGATGCATAGGCTAAAAATAACCTAATTGCTTCAATTCTTGCAACTGGGGCAAACACTTCTTCATAATCAATACCCTCCTCTTGAGTGTCTCCTTGAGCCACAAGCCTAGCCTTATTCCTGATAACAATCCCTCTTTCATCCTTCTTGTTTCTGAACACCCATTTAGTACCTATTACCTTCTTGCCAGAAGGTAAATCACAAAGCACCCAAACCTTTTGAAGCTTAAATTGGAGCAACTCTTCTTGCATTTCTTCCACCCAACTTTCATCTTCAAGTGCCTTGTAGACAGTTTTTGGCTCCATTTGTGCCAGAAAACACATGAAAAGACATTCATTCTTACCCTCATGATTCTTGGATTCATAGATTTCACTAATAACTCCCTGAACATCAGGCAGTTTTGATTGTCTTCTAGTCTTCTGGTGTTGCAGTGGAAACATCTGGTCTAGCAGTGGAATCTGAATTTCCACTGCGTTCAAGATTTACAGTGTTCATTAAGCCCTCTCCTTCTTTCTCACAATCTTAGAAGGTTGATCATCTCTAGTCTTTGGAATACTGTCATTATATGCATAGTCCCAAAGTGGTAGACTAAATTCATCTTGATCATCTGCTTGATCCTTGCTTGGTTCATCATCATCAAGAAACTCTTCTGAACCTGCAAAGTCATAAGGAGATGTACCTGTAGAGATAGGTATATAATTCATAGTATGAGTTAGAGTATCAAGATCAAACAGCCTTTCTGGACCAGTTCCTTTGACATTCACTTTGTTTTCCAGGAACTCAACATGCAGATTCTCTTCAATCTTTTGGGTTCTTAAGTTGAATACTCTAAAAGCTTTATTGACCATGGAATACCCAACAAAATACCCTTCATCAGATTTTTCTTCAAATTTTCCCATATAATCTATGGTATTGAGAATAGATACATGACATCCAAATGGTCTCATGAAGTCAAGGATAGGTGGTCTACCCCTAAATAACTCATAAGGTGTCTTGTTCTTTGTTTTTACTACTAAAACCCTGTTTTGCACATAACAAGCAGTGTTAACTGCTTCAGCCCAAAAAGTAATTGGCAATTTTGAATTTGCCAACATGGTTCTAGCAGCCTCAATAAGTGTTATGTTTCTCCTCTCAGCAACACCATTTTGTTGAGGAGTTCTAGCAACACTAAATTCTCTTTTAATACCTTTATCTCTGCAAAAATCATCCATAACTCTATTCTTGAATTATGTCCCATTGTCACACCTGATGATTTTAACTTTCATATCATATTGATTTTCAACTTCAGTGATAAAGATCTTAAGGATGCCAGTTGTTTCATCCGTAGTTCTTAGAAAGAAAACCCATGTAAACCTGCTAAAATCATCAGTCACAACAAGACAATATTTCTTAAGGTTTAAGCTGCTTACAGATGTAGGACCAAACAAGTCCATATGTAACATATGAAGTGGATGAGCAATAGAGTTAACCAACTTTGACCTGCAAGAAGCTCTGTGTTGTTTGCCTTTTAGACAAGCCACACAGGTTTGATCATTTTCAAATCTTTTCTGAGGTAAGCCTCTTACCAAACCATCTTTGACAATCTTATTAATGGTTTTGAAGTTAACATGACCAAGTCTTCTATGCCATAGCATGGATTCATCCACTGTGGCTTTTGCAATTAAGCAAGCATAATCATCTTTAGCAACAATGTTGTTCATATCAAAGCTATATAGATTGCCTTTTCTAGGAACCTTAAGAAGAATCTGACTTTCATCAGGCATCTTAAAATCCTTAGAGAGAACAAAGCACATATCTTTAGTAAAAAGAACATTGTTTTTCTTGTCACACATTTGTGACACACTAAAGAGATTATAGTTTAGCTCTTTTACATAGTACACAGGTTCAAAATCCAAGTTACCAGTTTTAATAACTCCTTTACTAGCAAATTTTACATTAACACCACCTCCAAAGCTGACATACTGTCTATCATAATGTTCAAAATTAGAAAGATAGGACTTGTTGCCAGTCATGTGCCTTGAACACCCACTATCTGTATATCCTTGATCTAATCTTTTTGTCTTTGAGTGTTCCTGCACATTTAAGAAATGGGTTAGTTTCCTTTGGAGACCCAAGCCATGATTGGCTTGGATCTGCCTCGTGTATCAATATAGTTATATCTATCAAAGGTTATTGATACACCATTGGGATTGGTTAATAAGGTTATTCCTTTAGGTTTCCATTCCCAACGTGCTGAGGCCTTCACAGCATTGCCCATGAGTCCCCTGGTCTTGTTTATACTCCTTATAGTGGTAACTTTTGAATGAGTAGTGGTAACTGCTGGCTTTGTTTTTGGTACCCACTGTAGGTTAGATTGAACCTTTTTATTAGAAACAGACCTTTTACCTGTTTGTGCAGTTTTTTCAAAAGTTGTTTTGGGTTTTGCACTTGAAACAGGTGATTTAGGGTGAGTAGTGTTAACTGTTTTTGTAGTGGCAAAAGTTTTAAGACCACTTCTTAATAGGACTGCTCTTGGGACTATTTTGCTGTGTTGTTTAGGGTGTAAATTGTTTTGGAACTTGTTAGACTCCACCCTTTTGTGGCCATGAACTTCCTTTCTCCCAAAATGATAGTCACAGTTAGCATGTAAATGATAAAAGCTACCACAGATATAACATGCTTTGTTGTACATCACAAAATCACTACCAAGTTGTTGAGATTTAACATGATTCCAATTCCTCTGGTTACCCCTAGGAGCTGATGGCTTGTTTCTATACATCTCAGCATACCTTACAGCTGATCTAGGTTTATTAACTAGTTTCCTAGGTTCCTTTGTAACAGTATTAACAACTTTTGGGATAGAAGCCTCTACATTCTTTTTAACATTCTCATCAACAACAGATGAGTCACTAGCACTTTCAAAACACATCAGTTTCTTGCTTAACCTATTCCTCTATTTTCACAGATGTGTTCTTAAGAGGACCATATTCACGTTCAAGATCCTGAAACTCTTCTAAGCCTGTATGAGCTAAATCTATGCCTGGAGGTGATGGAACACCTCTTAATGGTGGGGGAGCTGTGTTGTAACCCATACCAGACTTAGCTTTACTAATGATTTGAGCATTCCAAATTTTATCAATTGACTTTGACTGATAATACAAAGTGTCAACAGATAAATTAACATTCTCATTTTTCTTTTTAAGCTTTTCAAATTCTTCTTTCAATGCTTCATTCACAGCTTTTGGATGATCTATTTCTCTCCTAAGAATAATTATATCATCATTATATTTTGACTCATTTTCTCTATAATGCTCAAGTTATTTTTCTAATACAGCTATGCCTCTCCTAAGGTTTGACACAGTATAATTAGCAGTATACAACTCTTGTCTTTCATTTGAATATAGATCATTAAGCCTTTCAACTTACCTAGCAGCTCTACATGTTTTAGAACAACTTTCAAAATTTTGTACCTCAGAGTCAGAGAAAGCCATGAGAGCATGTTCTGTAGCAATGAAAGCACCATCTGAAGCTTGTTCCTCTTGTTCATCAGCCATGAAACTCCAATCATAGCTAACACCATCAATAGCCAACATTTCCTTTGGTTCCTCCACAGTTGGTTCCTTCTTTTGCTTGTACCAAGTAGACTTGTTGTCTTGCTTCCTTGGTCTTCTGCACTCTCTAGCAAAATGTCCCAACTTATGACAGTTGAAACACTCTACTTTCTTTTTGTCAAACCCTGCAGTTTCACCACCATTGATGTGAATTGGTTTGCCAGTTTTCTTGTAGAATTTCCTAGCCCTCATGCTAAGAAGAGCTATCTGCCACTTTATGTCCATCTCCTCCAAGTCATCTTCATCAATTTTCTCTATGTCTTCATGAGTTAATACAGAGCCATTAACTTGAGTGGAGATAAAAGCATAAAAGGTAGGATCTCCAATACCAGCAACCTTCTTCTTTGAACCGGCAGTGGTAACACTAACATTACCAGTGGAAACTATAGAACGATCAGGGGCAAAATCATCATCATTGTCCGCATCAGAATCATCACTGTCAACAGAGGTTGACAACAATGCCAAGCTACTAGAGCTTGTACCAAGTTTCCCTGCCTTTTTCAACCTTTGTTCAATGAGTTCGAAGTTATTGTAAAGATCATTGAGCTTCATAGTTTCAATATCTGCTTTATTTTCCCAGACTGTAATATTAGTATGAAACTCAACAGGCAAACTCCTTAGAAACTTCAGATTTAGGTCTTCCTTATCTACCTTAATTCCAAACACAGTTAATTGTGTGACAATCTTATGTAGTTTGGTGAAGATGCTATCAAGAGAGTCATTTCTTGAAGCATAGAAGTTTTCATAGCTTTGCTTCAACAATGTCTTCTGTGTCTTCTTTGTAGCATCATTGCCACCAAACACTGAGCAAATCTCTTCAAAGAGTTCTTTTGCTGTCTGGAATTTGCTGAAGGCAATGATCTGGTCTTTTGGAAGAGTCATTAGCAACAAACTTCTGGCCTTCTGGTCATTCTTCTTCTTTGCTCTTTCATCATTAGTTTCGGGTGCAGTAAATGTTACTACTTCAGTATCACCAACTTTCTCAGTCTTCTTCTGAGTTTGGAAGGAATTACCATTTTGAATAATTTCCTGTAAGATATAGGATTTCACAAACACACTAAACCATAATCAAAATGGGGCGTTCAAGTATGTTTAGAGAGAGAAAGTTCTAGAGAGAGAAAGGGAAGAGAGTTGGGAACTATGTGAAACAAATAAAAATGGTATTGAAGCTCCAACCCTCTACCTTGGGAGGTAGAGGGTATTTATAGTGTCTTACAAATAAACGCCACCTACGGGCTGTGGATCAGGCATACAGTGGGTAAAGACCCGTCCGTCCTCCACGGTGTTACTTAACAAACTACTTACAAACATAACTTGACTACGACTACGAGCTTTCTATTGAATACATATACTTGAGGTGACCGACTCTTTAATGACTGAATTTTCTAATTCCTAACAATCTCCCTCTAAGGGAGGTCACCTCAATTTTCAATGAATGCAAACAGATATTACATTAGATTGTTCTATGATACTTGATTCAGTTCCTTGCTCAGTAGCACGTAGTCATTGATGAAAAGACATTTGAAAAACAATCGTGTATCGCTCAATAGAAATTGTTTTAGCAATACAACGAAGGTTTTAATGAAAATCAATTATCAATCATAAACACCTTTTATTTTGAAATATGAGTACACAGTCGATGTGCTAAAGAAAAGGGTTTTTAAACACAATGACCGATTTTTCAAAGGTATCCGTTAATCCATAACCTGAACCGTGATTGATTCAAGAAATTGAATCTCCCCATTGTTTCTGTTCAGTTGTCACATGGTTGATCTATTGGATAGATCTCACATGCCACCCACCAGGAGCTTGTTTGATGTTGGATCCAGAAGGCTTTCCATCTTCATTGTGAATATGTTTGCATATCACTCAGATGTTCTGGCAATACCACAAGGATAATGCGTAGGACTCATAAGATATAATCTCTCTTTCCACATTGTGTGAAACAGAGAGTCTTCATTGACAGTGTCCTAAAGAGATTTATATGATGATCTCGTGGCTCTAGACTCAATTGTGCATATTTGGTTCCTATGCCGGAGACTAGGGAGAGGATCTCCTTCTTCAATATCAACAAACTCTAAGAGAAAGTCGATAGATGATGTCGGTTCCCCGTGAGAATGAAACAAGTCCTTTTAAGAGAAACTTGAGTAGTTTGGGAAGTTGTAGTGCAGTGCGTCACTGGGTCCATGACGTCTTGTCTTCAATACCAGTGTTACCTTAGTAAACACTAGTAGCGTATGTATTGAACCTGGTTTCTGCCCTAAGGTTGAATTATTGGAGGGCTATTTCTTTTCACCCTTTTTTTTCACATTCATTTCTTTTTCATTCTTCAACCCCTTCAGTGCTTACCGAGACTTCATAACTAGAACCTTGTTGGGTTTATTCCAGTACTAGCTCTGTCTCAGTCCGCACTCTTCCCATATCTCACATTTCTCCTTTTTTTCATGATACCTAAGGACTTCTACACTATCTAGTGGATTGTCCCTGGGTAGATCCCTCCGGTTCTGGCGGATCATGGGAACAAATACCTAACCTTATCATCCTTATATCACCATGCATAAAGTAAAGTTGGTCGGTCTATTTGGTATTGTTCATCTGCCATTGGGACCAATTGAAAACCATTTTAAAATCAATCCAGATACTTGTACCTGAATTGTTTTTGATATTTTTAGAACAAGAGCTCCCCCTCAACATGTGCATCATGCCTCATTTTCTAATAGAAATAATTTTCATCTTTGAGGGGTTGGCTTGCTTCTAAGAGTAGTTATATAAATAACGTGGTTCTCAAAATAGTTGCTCCCCCTCAATATGTGCATAGAAATTTGAAAATGTTTTGCACATATTAGGAAAAGACTGCACATTGAAATAAATTGACCACGTTTCAAATCTTTGTGGTTTAAAATATATGCTCCCCCTCAACATGTGCATGGAAAATTTGAAATCGATTGGCACATGTGGGGAGGAAAGCATGCTAAACACTTATAAAACCAATTATCAAGTTATCAATTTAAATCCAATTTAAATCACAAATTCTCCCCTGATCACACTTTCCAAATCCTTTGAGAGATGTGATCTCTATTGATTTAAATTAAATTTTGAGAGCCTTTGAGGAGAATAGTGACTTGCTTTTTGAAAACAACTTTTTAACTGATAAGGATCAGATTTTCAGACTTTAAACTCCATTGATTA
>OU343225.1:135392213-135419832 GCA_910596185.1 Chrysanthemum makinoi
AAGAATTATTCTAAGTGTTGGAACCTTTTACAGCCTTGATGAAACCACTTACGTAATAATAGAACCACACGCAAGACAAACCGCGGCTAGTAGTATTGTGTAACCACGGATAATGTAATGTAACCACTGCTAGTCTTGTATAGTCGGTTTAGTATTCTGCATTAGATAAATATGGAAAAGATATTTATCTTGTAGGTTACGTATTGTATTATGTAAAGGACTCCTTAGCCTATAAAAGGAGGTCCTAGGTTAGATTAGATATACATTTGTTTTATATCTAAGGTCGATACACTTCAAGGTTGTAAAACCCTAATGGTTAGGAGTATTCATATTAATAATAATATTGAGGTGTTGAATGTTTATTATTCTTCTTCTTAAGATTAAGTATTAAATTTCGCGTGATACTTAATAAGTATTTGTTTAAGTCAGTTTCTATATTAGATCGTTTGCTCAACTAGGATCAACAAGTGGTATAAGAGCTTGTGATCTAGAAACCTTACCAAGAAGAAGCTTTGTTACGTTTTGTTTTAGTAAGATAAGATGTCTGACGAAACACACATGGTTACTGCTTCCAAGGTGCCCATGCTCAAGCATGGAGAGTACCAAATCTGGAGAATGCAAATAAGGCAATATATTCGTATGATTGATTATGCTCTCTGGGATGTTGTGGAAAAAGGTGATACTCTTCCTAAGAAGGGTGAAGATGGAAAAGAAATCTCCATTGTTAGTGAGATCGACAAGGCTAAGAGAAAGATGGAGATTAAAGCTCATAGTATTCTCTCTATGGGAATACCTAATGAATACGCTTTGGACTTTGAACAATATGAGTCTGCTAAGGAGCTTATGGATGCTATAGAAACAAGGTTTGATGGTAATGAAGCTACCAAGAAATCAAGGAAAAATATGCTCAAGCATCACCGGTGGAAAACTTCACTTCTCTGAGTGGAGAAAAACTTGATGGTACCTATAACAGACTTCAAAAGCTCATAAGCCAACCTGAAGTCGTCGGACTACAAAGTTGCTCAAGAAGATATTAATCTAAAGTTCATCGAAGTTTATCACCCGACCGGGCTATGCATAATCTTGTGGAGGAACAAGGATGAATTTGAAAAGATGACTCTGGAAAATCTCTACAACAACTTGAAGGTATATGAGTCTGAGAACAACATTGTCGGTACATCTTCAACTAGCCAAAACATTAGAGTTCAAAGATGTATCCACGCTTCTATGGAATAACCACGACTATTGCAAACAATACCACCGCTAGTGATAATGTCAGCTGATGGTGCAATTTGTGCCTTTTCGGGATTTAACTACCAAGAGTTATTGCTTTGGAATCAAGATCTAGATCAAATTGATCCTGATGATCTTGAAGAGATAAATCTTCAATGGTAAATGGCAATGTTGACTCTTCAAGCAAGGAAGTTTCTGAGGAGGACTGGAAGACAGGTCAAGTATAATGGACAAAGGAGAGTGGATTTGAAAAGCAAGATAAAGTGCTTTAATTGCAAAAAGAAGGCACTTTTGTTAGGGGAGTGTAGAGCACCCAAGAGGATAGAAAGTATCAAGAAGATCGGCATGAAGACCGCCCTTCTTCAAAGATTGGTGGCTCAAGATGGTATAGGTGATTATGACCGAGTGATGAAATTGTAGAAAGGACCCAATGCAGCTTTTTCTGCTAGTGAAGCTTCAAAGAGCATAACTTTGCTCTTATGGCCTATGCTTCATCTTCTCAGACTCGGGAGGTATCTAATGATTCTAAAACTTCTACTTGTTCTTTTAAATCATGTCAAGATAACTTAGAATCTCAAAAAGCTATCACCGAGAGTTTAAGGAGAATAGAAAGACTGCCTCTAGATAACTTAGGTTATAGAGTTGGTCTAGAAAGTGTTGAAGAAAAGCTAAATTCATTGATTAATGCGAAGTTTGAGTATGTTGATAAAATTAATATACTGGTGGTGAAATTGATCTTAAGGATAGAGATTAAGATGCTTAAAGAGAAACTAGAAAAGGCGTAAAAGTGTAAAGGTAGAACCCTAAAAGAAAAAAGAAAAACATGTTGTTAGGTTGCAAAAACACAATATGCTTCTCGATCTAGTAAATAAGCCAATAGGTCAAAAATTGTTCCGTGGATGGTAATCGGTCTGGTTATAATAATATGCCCCCACCATCTCTTATGAAACATGCACCACCTTCTAAAGAACTGTCATTTAGCAGTAAATTTAGTTTCAATAAAACCTCAGAGGTGAACTAGCAATGCATCACCTAAGATAGGTTCGATAAGTCATCCGATGCTCCCATCATTGAAGATTGGGAATCGATTCTCGAGGAAGATAGATCCAGATCAACACAAAATGAGAGGATAGAAACCTGTTAAGAAGTTGATACTAAGCAAGTCAACCTTGTGGCTAGATTTGAGCTCAAATTGCTAAGAAGTTGTAGAGTACAAGGAAGTACCTAGGGAATGTATGAAAAGATACATACCTAGGGAAACCAAAGAAACTTCAATGGACTAATTTCAAATAGGTTAGGAAATGAGTTTCAATGTGTTAAAAAGGCTTGTTTTGTATGTGGTAGTTTTGAACACTTACGCAGAAACTGCTATAAAAAAAGCCACTACAAGTTTGGAATCAATGGAGGAGGGTAACTCACCAAAACTTTTCAAAGAAAACAAACCTTCATCCTAATAGAAACATGATTCCTAGAGCAGTGTTAATGAGGAATGGAAATACAAAATCAATTATCATCACGCACCCAAATGGGTTCCAAACACTCTAAGCAAAATGTAAACCCGCTAAGCAAAGTAAAACCATCAAGCTAAGCAAAATATCACCACCCATACAAAAGAAGTTTTAAAATTCCAAAGGTGATAATTGACACAAGGTTGGAAACCATTTTTATGTCAGAAAGGCCTCACTAGTTGGCAATGGAACCTAAGACCAAGGTTTTACATCATGTCAACCGTGCATCAATGGACTTAAAAAATTTGATTATATTGATGAATGATGCACTCCAAGTCGTAAGATTGGCTGGGTCAACAAAAGGAACTAATTTGTTTAATTTCATGTGCAAGTCAATCTACGTGGATGAGCTAAAAGACAAAGGAGTTTTTGATAGTGGTTGCTCTGGGCACATGACTTGGGATGGGAGAAACTTGGAGGATTTGAAGCTTTTGATGGAGGATATGTGGCATTTGGTAATGATCCAAAGTGAGAGATACTTGGCAGAGGCACAATCGTAATGTGGAATTTAGACTTTGAAAAGGTCTATCCGTACAGGGACTAAAAATATAATTTATTCAGTGTTTCTCAAATGGATAAGAAAAACTGGGTAATTTTTGGTGAAACCTAGTGTGTGGTGTTGTCACCTGAATTTAAGATGCCCGATGAGAAGTATATACAGCTAAGGGTACCTAGGAAGGAAAACATATATTGTTTTGATCTTAAAGATGTGTTGGAATCACTCCTAAACAGTATTTCAAGTATTTATATTTCATATGTAATAGGTAGCTTTATTATGGCCTTTATGTTTGTTTAAGGTCAAGCTTATGTAGAAGGCCCATAAGTTTGACCCAAGCCCAATAAGGATAGGAAGGGAACTAGGAGTGTTGCCCTAGCTTTCCTCCTATAAATACCTCTTGTAAACCTTCATTTGAAGGTTGATTGTTCAAGTTTTTCTCTTTCACTCATACCTACGCATAACCGGTCATATTATTATGTGTGTGTGTGTTAGATCTTGTTCAATCATTTCATCTCCTCTATAAGCTTGTGTTGTAAAACTAGTGACCTAACAAAGGGTATCAATCGCCAAATAGTTGGGTGTACGTTTGTTTTTGAAGTTTTGATTTTGGTCTTACGCAGAAGATAACGCGATCTTTGGTTATCTTAAAACTCATTTTTTACACTTTTAATCCAAGATTCTTGTACTTTCAATGTTTTGAGGTGTTAAAATACTTGTTTTGGCAAAAAGTTTCAAACTTTACGCGCGTGGATTTACGCTTAAGCTTGTTTTTGTTCGTGGGTGTCGCTCTACCGAACCCGTAGAAGCGCTTTTGGTACATCAAAATTCACACTTTTGTGTTCTTTTGGTACTATTGAAGCTATTCCATAACAAAAATCTGGTTTAGAAACACATTTGGGCAAAATCAAAGTTACGAGTAATCCTACGCGTATCAAAACCCTAATATTACGCGTAAGATTTTCCTTGGTTTGATCTTCATTTTCTGGTTTATTCCGTGTTTTCTTACTTGGATAAGTCTGAAAATACGCCGACTTTGGATATCTTTTGCATCGTGGAAGTGTAAAGATCATTTGGGATAAACCCTAAAATTACGCATAAGTTAACTTTACGCCAGAAATCCTACGCTAAGATTTTCTTTACCTAAAACTTGTCTCACGCGATAAGGTAATCCTACGCCTAACTTTCACGCCTAACTTTGTTGTCTACGATAACTTTAGATTTTTTCCTCACTTACGCCAGAGCTAAAACCTACGCAGAACTCCTCATTGTTACGCGTAACTTTTGGTGTTTTAACGATAAGTGCTACTTGGTTCTTGTTCTTTCTACGCCTAAGGACACTTCATCAACAAAGGTTCATTCGACTACAAAGATCCATTTTACCACACAAGTTTATCAACATGTCACAACCACCATACTCTAACTATTTCCCTTACACTTATCCTCAACAACAACAACAACTAAGTCCACAACATCAGCAATGGAATCAACAACAAGCAATTTATCAACTACAATTTAATCAACAACAACATACCCACAACTTGCCGTGAAATCCACAACCTCAAATGGTTCAACCACCACCAAGTCTTCAAGTTCAACCATACACAAATGAATTCAATCAACATCCATCAAGGAACACTATGAAGGAACCCACTTGGTTTGCAAAGATGTGTGAAGCTTTAAGCAACCAACAATCAATTCATGAGGTTGGATCACTTGATAGACCTCCAATGCTCACTCCCAGAAACTATGATCAATGGGTGATAAGGTTCTTTAGGTTTTGTGATCTAAAGAAGCCACATGGAAAGTTCTTAAAGAAGGTTATCTTAGAAGGTCCATTTGAGATGCCTACTATCATTGTACCCGGAGATCCAAATGCCATTCCACCAAGAGATGAAAAAACCAACATTGCTATGCAGTGCATTTAAATCCTAAGAACTTCTACACTATGAAGCCGATGAACTTGCAATGGAATACATCCTCTTAGGATTACCAAACCCAATTCTTCGTAGAGTTGATGCTCAAAAGATCGCACAAAAATGGGATCATATTCGCCTTCTTATGGAAGGATCTCGTATCAATCGAGGATTTGGAATCCAAAATTTACTTGGCTTATGAACACTTCATGATTGAACCTGGAGAGACACTAGAGTCCTATCATCATAGATTTTCAGACATCATCAATGATTGGATAAACACAACATCATCATGCCAAGAATTGCAGTGAATACTAAGTTCCGAAAGTAGTCTTGGTCCCGAATGGGAGAAGTATGTCATTTTTCTCCCAAGTTTAAGAACATGCATCAATCTACCTATGGATTGTTGTAACATTACTTGAAACCTCATGAAAAGGAAGTTGATCCGGAAAGGATTCTCCGTGCTCAAATTGCTCCACCAACACATCCGGAAAATCAACATCTTGCCTTATATGCTCAATTAATTATCCTCTCAACCAAAGAACTCAACCAATGCTTCAAACACATCTTCACAACAACAACCTCAACAAAATCAATTGGTTCCATACAACAACAAGGCTCAAGCATATGTCGGAAGCTACGAGGAAATCGATCCATTCGAAGCATTGCAACAAGGATTTGTGATGATTGCTAACGCTTTTGGCCGTTACACCAACAAATCCAACAATCAGATTCGCCTCATCTAACACACGGACTCAAGCTTTGTGAACAATGGACGGTTGAAGTTCGTAATCGCGGATTATGGTCGCCGATGGGCGGTGGTCAAGGGTTTAATGCTGTGGGTAGGAATAACAACAGAGCCTAAGTGGTGGAACAGGAAATGCTCGATGGGTTGAATGGTCTTCGATGCTACAACCGCAATGAGAAGGGACACCTGGCTAATGCATGCCCAAAGCCAAGGACTAAGGGCGCGGCTTATTTCAAAGAGGCTCTTCTTTGGCTCTTAAGGATGAAGTCGGTGGAACTCTACGCACAAAGAACGAGCTTTATGGCAAATGCCGACTCGGATGATGATATGGAGGACTTGCGTGCCAATGCAACAAGTATGTTGATGGCTAATATGCAAGCTACACATGAGTGACACAGTCCAAGTATGACACGATGGCTTGTCTCAAAATTCAACAAACCATATTTATCTCGATCTCATATCTCCGCCAACATCCTGATCCCAGAAGGCTCAATGTTCAAAATGAGTCATCCACATCTCATTCCGACGATTTTCAACTAGACCTCAGAGTTATATTTGACGCATCAAGATGACCAACGGTTTCCTTGATAATCAAATTGACTCCGTGGTCATACTTGAGGATCTAAATAATGATCATGTTGTGACTCACGTTGAACAAGATAAACTTTTGCCCCATCCGCATCTTGTTCTGCTATCAAGACCAACAATCCCAAATTGCAGCATGTGTTGCATTAAATCAGGACTTGAAAAGTAAAAATGCACTGTTAACAAAGGATTTTGAATGTTTACAAAAGCAACTCAACTTTTTCAAAACTCAAGAAAAACGTGAAAACGGTTTTGAAGCAGCCTTTGCCAAATCTTATCAAAACGTAAAATATTTAGAACGCATGCATGCGGATCTAGCCGCTTCAAGAATGCTTTGTTGTCCAAATAGAACAATCAAACATGAACATAAAAAGCAAATTAACGCTCTCACCTTGGAAAATCAAAAAGCTAAGGTCGAAGTTGTTAAATTGTCAAAACAGCTTCTCGATACAAAAAGCATTCAACTAAACGAATAGATGATCATCTTGAAGAAATCATCGGCTTGCAAAACAAACTTAAAGAGTTTAAAACTGTATTTTACAAACATGGCGAAGTCCTCACCCATTGAAAAGTTTACTTTAAAACCAAATCCAAATGGATATGGACCGAATCTTGCCGATTACAAACCTAAGCTTTCAACCAAAACATTCAAACCAAATCCTCAAGTTTCCAAAGGCACAATATAAAATTGATAATTCTGTTATGAATGTTGCTGAATATCATCGTCAAGAGGAATTAGATGCGTAAGACGAGAGTCATCAAAATTAAAACCGTTGTTTACAACAAACCTTTTAATTATTCTAAACCTGTCACTTTCGTCACACCAACGGATTCTTCCAACACACCAAGAGTTATCATCGTAACACTGAGTCTTCTATTGTTAATCCCAAAACCGACTTTGCACAAACTTATGGTCCTTTACCTTCCATTAGTGAAGTAAACTCACAACCCGAAAATCGAAAAATTCTTCGATATTTTGACATTTTCATGGCCGACCTCAAAATTTTACAACATGAGATAGAATATCGATCTGAAATCAAAGTTGAACATTTTCAATCGCCTCTGGCGCGAGAACAAAGAGACATTTTTCAAAAATCTTTTACCTAATGTTAAAACTTGAAAAGTTGTGCAATTGCCCTGAAAAGGATTTTCATAAGGAACTTGTCATGAAAACGCTGAGAAAAGTAAACATCTATTTCAAACACTAAACGTAAAAAGAAAATGTTAAGAAAAGATGTTGATCGACTATTGGAAGATGTTATCGTAGGGATGTTCAAAATGTTGTGTTATTGAATTCGTTGTCATATGCATTTGATAATATCTCCGCCGATATCGTTGTTTCGTGGTAAATGTTGAGAACACCGATAATGTGCTTCGATCGAGTCCTTAATGTTGAAAACAAACGATTGTCAAACTAACTTTCAAATGCAATACGCCGCCTTAATTGGTGTCAAAAGATATTCACGATCAACAACTTGCTTTTCAACACAAAATCAACCAGCTAAGGCAAAACCTTCGATTCTAAAATTGAGCAACTGGATGATCAAAACGCGTCTTTCAAGTGTCAAATCTCAAAATATGAACAAGAACTTGTAAAAGTTAAAAAGGAATATGGTGTCATATTTGATTTACTCAAAAGACTCGTGATGAAGCATCAAATGAACTTGATCATTATCTTGCACACACTAAAGAAGTTATGCATTTTGCCGGAAATGTTCGGTCTGAAAATCAAGATCCGATTCACACTATCATCAAGTTAAGAGAAATGTTAGGAAAGTATGAACAACTTCCACCAACCACCATTAAGAGATTAGCCCCGTGAACACTTAGTACTCATGCACCTAGAATCTATAATCGCCAAATCAATAAGTAGCTAACGCGGCTTCCTCTCTAATCAAACAGAATAGTTGAGTCTTTTCCAAACGTCCGCGACTTCACGTTCTGCAAGAGCACTCAATCGTAAGAATAGGAAGTTGGGTGCACTCTAAGAAAAGATCACAATCAAGAATGCTAAAGTAGAAGAACACCCTAGGATCAATAAGACACACACGCTGTCTCCACTATAGATATCATTAAGGCCTAGCAAAATGTAATAGAAATAGTGATGTAACCACAAACCGTTAAGTACTTTTGATATACCTGGGGAACTTTGGCGACATTTTGATAGATTGCGTCAATGGGAACATCGGAAATTAGTGGTTTACTACGCTGGAAGGCCCCGTCACAATCAAGCCGTAGGGTCAATTTTGTGATGGAGATTTGGAGGTTGCTTTCGTGGAGAAAACTTGTTTCATTCAGGATCTACAAGGAAATGACCTTATGTCCGGCTCGCGTAATTCTAGTCTCTACACTATCTCTATGCAAGACATGGTTGCTTCATCTCCCATTTGCTTACTTTCTAAGGCAACATCAACAAAATCCTGCTATGGCAACCGCTGCTCTCACATCTAAACTTTCAAACCATCACCAACCTTGCTCGACACAAACTAGTTGAAGGACTCCCACGATTCCGGTATTCAAAAGATCACCTTTGCTCCGCTTGTGAACAAGGGAAAAGCACTCGTGCTCATTTTCCTTCAAAGGTGGAACACGCCTCAAAGATGTGCTTCATCTTCACATGGATTTGTGTGGCCCGGCGCGCCGCGTAAACGATCAATGGCAAACGCTACATCTTAGTAATTGTTGATGACTACTCGATGGACTGGGTCTACTTTCTTCGTAGCAAAGACCAAGCTCCACAAATGATCATCACCTTTCACAAAAATACGTGTTCAGCCCGAACACCGCCGTAATCATCGTAATCGCATAAAGGAACTGAATTTGTTAACAAAACCCTTCGTGAATTCTATGAGAAAGTGGGAATTCAGCATCAAACATCTATTGCACGCACACCAAAACAAAACGGAGTTGTTGAAAGATCTAAACCAACGCTAGTGGAAGCCGCAAGAACAATGTTAATTAATGCTAAACTTCCATTACTTATGGGCGTGTCAGATTCATCGCATGCTATACTCAAAACCGCTCTATGATCACCAAACGCCACAACAAAACACCTTTCGAGCTTGTCCATAATAGAAAACCGAATCTAAAACACTTTCATGTATTTGGATCTCTTTGCTATCCTAATAATGATCGTGATGACTTTGGAAAGCTCAAAGCCAAAGCTGACATTGGAGTCTTTATCGGATAATCGCGGATAATTCCAAAGGTTTCCGAACCGAATCGTCGTGACAAAACAGTGATGGAAACGATTCATGCTCATTTCGATGAACTTACCAAAATGGCTTCTGAGTATAACAGCTTAGAACCCGGTCACAACCGCTTAAACTTCCTCAAACCCCATCATCACCAAGAAAGCCCTCGCCTACTCCAACAAATGGAAAGGTTATTTGCTCACCGCTCGCTGACGATATTGATGAACGCTGCCTGTGTGTATCCGCTGCTCACCGCACAACCCGGAATATTCCTATACCGATACACTGCTACAACAACCATCGTTGAAGAAGCACCTACACCAGCTTGACTCCAACACAACATTGAACACACCGCTTCCAACAATGATGAACCACCGATGATATTCTCAATGAAGTACCCCACCCGCAGATTTTGATCCAAATGTTCTTCAACCCGCTTGCTAATGAGATCGCCGCACCGATGTCGCTGAATCTTCAACAAACCATTTGAATCCTCGAACCGCACAATGTATACCAACATCAACCTCACACATAGATGGACGAAAGACCATCCTCGAAAATTATTGGCAACCCAATCAACCAGTATTACGACAACGCCTTCACACAGACGGTGAACATTGCATTTATGCACCCACCGCTAATCCAACCTAAAACATCAAAGACGAATGACAAAAGACAACCGATTGAATCCATGCAAGAAGAACTCAACCAATTCAAACGCCTTGAAGTATGGAACGGTTGAAAGACCAACAGGAGTCTACGCCATTGGTCTAAAATGGATTTGGAAAACAAATTGATGTAAAGGAACGCCATCCAAACAAGTCACGTCCGGTCGCTAAGGGTTATCGCCGAAGAGGGATTAGACTTTGAAGAATCTTTTGCCCGCTGCTCGCCTTGAGGTCGTTCGATATTTCTAGCATCGCAGCTCATATGAATATAACGGTCATCGATGGATGTCAAAACCGCTTTTCAATGGACAACTTAAAGAAACGGTTTATGTCACCAACCGTGATGGATTCGCTGATCCCGAAGCTCAATCATGTACAAACCTGAACAAAGCTCAGATGGTCTCAAACAAGCTCCTGCATGGTACGATAAGCTATCATCTTTCCTCATTGCTAATAATTTCACCAAAGGTTCGGTTGACCCAACTCTTTTTATACAATATCACGGGAACATATCTTAATTGTTCAAATTTACGTGGATGACATCATTTTTGGGTCTACACATAAAAAGTTTTCAATCGCTTTGCAAAACTAATGAAGAAAAATTTTGAAATGTCCATGATGGGTGAACTTACATTCTTTCTGACCCAAGTTCATCAATCACCCCGTGGTATTTTCTTGAGTCAGCCCAAATATGCCCTTGAATTGTTAAACAAATTTGGAATGAAAACCTGCGACACCTATGCCACACCAATGGCTCATACCAAGAAGTTACACGATTTACATGGGAAATTGGTGGACCCTACAAAATACCGTAGTATTATTAGGTTTCTCATGTATCTAACACCAGCGCGCACTGATATTGTCTTTGCCGCTTATCTATGCTCCCGTATCGCGACCAATCAAACCCACCTCTCTCGAGGCTAAAAGAATCCTCCATACAAAGGGAACCATTAACTTGGGGATCCGTATCCGGCGATTCGGTTTTGAACTAATCGCTTTTCGTGATGTCGACCACGCAGGATGCTTAGACTCACGAAAAGCACTTCGAGCTTTACAATTTTGGTGATAAACCGTGTCTTGGCAATCGAAGAAGCAGGATTGTACATCACTGTCATCAACCGGAAGGTAATATGTAGCCATGTCCGCATGTTGTGCTCAAGTCATATGGATGAGAACACAACTCTAAGACTATGGTTACGTGATTTGACGTAATCCCGATGTATTATGCACAATCGGAGTGCCATTGCAATCTCGCGCAAACCCGCCAAAGACTAAATCAAAGCACATCGATCTTCATATCATTTCATCAAGGATCACGGAATGTGGTATCGTTGAATTATATTTTATGGTACCGAATACCAATTGCATCTTCTCACCAAAGCCTTGCCTCCGCTAGGTTTAATGAGTTGGTCCACCGGATTGGTATGAGGTGTTTGACTCAAGAGGAATTAGATGACCTCCTAAAAGCCTCTTAAAATCACAAACACCAAAACATCTTTTGTAAATACTTTTCAAAACAAAATACAAAATTATAAAACCGATAAAACAACAAAAATATTCTTCTAATCTACTTTTCTTTCAACATTGCAAGTACATTTTTCCACAACACTTTAATCTTTCAAAATTCAAGATTTTTCCGATCAAGTGTTGAGGGGAGAAAATAAACTTACACCTGCTTCAAATCACTCTGTGTACTTGCATGTTATCACATCTCGCTTGATTCTTTTACAAATGGTGGTACATTTTCTGTTCAAAGACACCTCGGACTTTAATTAATAACCTTTCATTATTTTCTCAAGTCGAGGGGGAGTGTCGTCATGTTTCTTTCCAAAAATCTTCATTGGTAACCAAATGGAAGTTAAAAGGCTTTGATGAAAATGGAAAAGGTGGAGGGACCAAAACTCGCTAAAACAAAGTCATTTTAATAAAAACTCTCCACCTAACTTTATACTTCATTTAATACACTAAACCTAACAAGATCCTACGCCATAATTCGCTCATCAAACTGTGTTTGATCATCATTTTGTAAGTGATTTGCTTCTTAACATGTTTTTAAACTATGGTTTTTGAATCTTTCAAAAATCCAACGGTTAAAACTTTGTATAATCTCGATTTGTGGTCTTACGCATAAGTATATATGAACACATGATCAAGATTGTGTGTTTTGGTTAAAAGAATAGTGTCAAAACGTTTCTAACACATCAATGATACCGTTTTAATCATCAAAACTCACCTGAATCATGAATTGATGATTTTGAAAATTAGGGTTTATGAGTCGAATTGGGTATTTTCAAATGTGAAGTGTTTTGGTCAAAAAGATTGTTGTGTTATGCTTATGTGATGATGAATTGATGATATCCATTCCTTATAACCACCCAAACCTAATTGATTCGTAATTAGGAATTAGGGTTTAATGTTCTAAAATTGGGTATTTTTGATTCACGCAAACTAAGTGTTAAACTTGGTCAATATGATCTCACAACATCTAATTCTTCTATACCAAAAACTTTGGTGCATAATCCATGGCTAGATTTCATACGCGAGAATTAGGGTTTAGCTCACGCGATGGATTTCTACGCATAACTAAACCGTCCAAATGTGTTATGATCTGTCATAAAATGAATGTTATGTGTTAAACATTGATGATATGATGCTTTATTTCGTGCTTGCAACACGTAATATTCGAATCAAGGTTGTTGTTAATCTACGCATAAGGATCACCTTACGCGTAGCTTGTTATGCGGAAGATTTGTCTTACGCGTAGCGTCTACGCATAAGGTTCTACATATGGGACTACGCGTATCCCGTGAAGGATATATGCGTAAACAAGTGACCTCTACGCGATAAGGTCAACTCTTACGCAGTAGCCTTACGCGTAAGGTTAATATATGCCTACGCATGCTTTTCCCACGATAAGGTCTCTTTTCCCACGCGTAACACTTCTTACGCTGTAGTTAAGACCCTACGCTGAAGTTACGCCACGCATATATCATTCCCGCTCACGCATAACTTTACCAATCCTACGCGATAAGCCGTGATCATACCTTCATATGAATTGTTACGCGGTACAAACTTGTAAATAAACTAATCATATTATCACGAATCCTAAAATGTCACTAATAAACTGAAATCGCTTTGATATGTTGTGAACAATAAGTGATAAAATAAACTTTAAAACTTAAAGTTAACTAACTCACCTAAACATTTCACCACGCGTCATTGGACTATTGAATATACAAGTGACTTAGGACTCAGTAATCAATCATTGACATCGTCATTCAATAACTAGACAATAAGACCTTCGTTGACTAACATTATGTCTTTCGATATGTTGGTTCTTTTGGCTAATGTTATTTCGCATCACGACATGGTCGAACAAATGAATATGGATGCACCAAGTTCTCCATCATTTATATCTATCCTCATGGCTATCCAATGAAGATAGGAAAGAATAATCTCCGTGTTGACTTTGAAAACCTCACTTGCTCAATCTTCTGTTTAATTGCTATTGACATTCTCAGGACTCATCCGTGATCGTAACATGCTTTCACACTCGCAAATGCTCCTCGAGATCTACATCCAACAGCTTCGAACACTATGGAAAGGGTCAAAGGACAAACCTGCCGCGGACGTGACTCAATCACAAACAAGTCACCATTACACCTCGCAGACTTAAGGGTCGTTCTCCTAATTCCTCATGTCGATCCAACCAAACTATATGCCACACCTCCTGAAGAGCTCACTCTCCAATTCTTAATCAATATCGGTTATGACGAGGCTGTGGAGTAATCACCAAGCATTCTCACGTAGAGCTTAAGAGTATTCCTCAACCACGAGAACACTCTACATGATCATCACCAAGTTCTGCTTCGGTCGGATGTACGCTATGAGCACCCTAAGCTCATGGAACTGCAAATATTCTGGGCATTGGTCAACAAGCAACACATCGCTATCGGCTCGATTTGGGATGACATGATGTCATTTCTCAACAAACTTGGCTCAAAGATTCCCTACATCAGATATACAAAATTGTTGATCCAGAGAGCACTTGGACTTCATCCCGACATTCCCAAGAGGCTCAATGACCCCAACAATCACGACATGTTGACGGAACCCATTCTATCCGGTAGAATCAAGGAAACGTCTACAAAGAAACAAGGTGCCGTCTACCAGATTTCCTTCTAATCAAGATGTCGAAAGCTCAAACGCATAAAAGGTATCCGGAAGCTAGACAAGGCAAAGTTGGTCATCTCGACGAAAAATCTTCTCGAACACCGTAGGAGAACCAAAAGAGGAAGTGCGGGAAGTACGGCAAGTACTGTGAGTCAAAGGAAGTTCCCCAAGAGGAACCCTCCTTCAAAGAGGATTGTTTCATCTAAGGAAGCCGCTCCCATCCCAATTCCCAAACCCAACCAAGAAAGAAAGCTTGTGGATCTAAAGCTCGAAGGTAACCGACACGATGAAGAGATTACCTTCTCGATCTGCAACCGTATCCCTCCTCCAAAGCCTAAACCTACAAGTCCAATAGTCGAACATGGAAAAGGAAAGACTCCCGTACTGAGTCTCATGATGAAAGCTCAAGAAGAAGAAGAGCAACTGATCAATCCTACAGAAGAAGTTTAAATTAGTTAGACAAATTCAAAAAGTCAAGAATTTGCAAAGATCAAATGGGTGGCCCGGAGGATCAAGTGGTGTTGTCCACTCTTCACCAGTCCTCGATGCGCGTTAATCAACCCGATAAAGGATCCGTGCCACCACTCTTGTGCAACAACAAACGCTTGTGAAGGAGTCTACTAATTTTAACATTGAGGAACCGTAAAAGAATAAGACCGAGAAAGAGAAAACCGATGAAGAAGCTAAGGAACGACGGAAGAAAAGGCTAAAACGGACATGATGACTAAGAAGATTATGATGACTTTCTCAAGAAATCGCAGTCCAACTCGCTCCAAGGAGGATACTTCCGCACCTCCAAAGGACCCAATCTCCTCATGTCCCTCCTCATCGATTCTTCATCTCACTCATCACCACCACCATCAAAAGATCAACAAAATCATCATCCAAATCTGTGAAGAAACCACCTCGATCTTGGATTTCTTAAGCTCATAAACGGATTCACAAAGTCGCCAAACAAGTCGAAGAAAAACGCGGCTCACAAAAGCTAAATTTCTTTGTCGATCACATACAAGATATGTATGACGAGCATGACAAGATGGAGAAAGAAAGGGAATTTGTTCCGAAGTTCATGAAGAGTCATCGTAAAGAGGAACTGAACGAAATGATCGAAGGTTACGCTAACAAGTACCTTCGTGATATCGCTCCTAAAGTCCTAAAGGAACTGGAAAAGACAAAGAAGAGATCATACTCACAAGTTTCTTCTTCGACACCGTCCCCTGTGACTAGAGAAATATTTTCCACACAACTCACCCCTAACATCGTAGCATTGGTTAAAAATACAATGGCCAAAGAAGTCGATCTCTCGACCGAAGTTAATCGCTAAACTTGTGATACAAATGTCAAAGCGATCCGAACGCTTACTTCGATGAAGCTAAATTTTTCGAAAATCTACTTGATTTTCAACTCAGATCATCATGCAAGGAGTCAACCGATCAACCCAAACGACCAAGAGATGACGATGATAAGGATAAGGATTCGCACCTAAACGCCGTAAGGCGCCCGTAAATCTACCTCTATGCCACCTCCTCCACACACGAACTTCTTCTCAACAAAGTCTCCTCCACCTCGGTCTTCTATCGATAAACCTGGACGATTCCGAAGTTACCACCCCCGACTCATAAAACAGTGATTACTTTGAGTATACGGGTGGTGACGATGAAGAGGTCCTTGAGCCCCGACAACAACCCACTTCACCCAAACAAGTGCGTAAACCAAGATCATCATCAAGGCCTTCCAAAAGAAGAAGAAGACGACTCACCGAGTTGTCTCATGGCTAGATGACGATAAAACCGAAGAGTTTGAATGGTTCTCCACACTTGTCAATCAAACTCCCTACCTGATGAAGGTCAAGAATTGGTAGACGGTTCTAAATTGGAGCACGAAAACTTTTGCAAGAAAAGTTCCATGTGAAGAAAATGACGAAATCTGAATTGAAGCGAATCAAGAATGAAGCATTCCAACGTCTTAAAGACAGCTCAAAGCCGTCGAGGTCGAATATCATCTTGAGAACATCGCTCGAGCTATGTCTAACGACATGGATTGGCTCAACCCGGAAGCAAACATTGACTTCACACAAAGGGATACCCTCCATACTACAATCCATTGGACCAAACCTCTACCGACCATTGGCCAAACAGATGAACCACGGATTCCCTTCCGATACTTCTTTAACAGAGACCTGATTTTTCTTACACGGTAGCGATGGTTCGCGAAAATACGCTACATCATTGACTCTTCCATTCCCAGCGGCTATTTACTCAAACCGCATAGCTATCGAGGAACGTGCAAATCACTTGTTTTCGACAACGCAAGCATACGACCAAGATGCATTGTATGGGATTCATCATTGGCCCGGAAGCGAAGAATCTACTACGTAGGCCCGGTTCGTAAGTCTCAACATGCAGGTATAGTTCTAAGGACATCGTGGCCATCAAACACATTGATCTCAAGTCTAAGTGGGACTATTCATTCTTAAAGAATATCATAGTCAAACGACAAGATGAACAGGACTATGGATTCTCCGAGGATGACATTGAGAACTTGTCCTCAACCATCAAGACATGTACCTTGCCAAGGTACGTGGTCGATGAGACAATTCTCGACCGGTTCAACGTGAATTTATCAAGTCGGCCTCATCTTCATTAGACGATTGTGATCAAAGAACGTGTTGAAGATATCCGGATGGTCGTTGAATCTTATCGACGCGTGTCAACCTCACTACCTCCAACGCTTACTCTTCCCGATCTCAATCAGCCTACCTCAATATACTCATCAAGAAACCTTTCGGAGTTGTTTACCGCAAGTGAACTTCAAAGAAACCGCTTAATGGCGTAGTGATCTTCGAAATTCGGGATCATACTTTGAAGTTTGGTTAGGGACGGATTAGCATACGTGTTGAAGGATATACCGAAGTGGGATCTCGTAGTTACCGGAATTCTCGTGAAAGGAGGGATGTGAGAAGGATCATCACCATGATTGATGAACGGTTGTTCAAGGGATCGGGCCGTGCACGCATTGGAGAGCTATGTTGGTGGTCGACCCAGAGAAACATCACCGCTTTCAACGCCCTGCACTACACTCGGGAACATCACCGCACTTCCCGGTACCCCTTGAATTGTTTCCTTCATAATTTTGGATGTATGATTAAATATGCCAATGGCTTGTGCACACATACAAAGGTACAACCCGTAATTGTCAAGAAAGGACCCCGTGGTACTGCCACAATCCTTATAAAAGGAGCGAAAGCTTCTTACTTTTGAGTAAAACCTATCAAACCTTTCATTTTTCAAGGTTTTGCTCAAAAGAACAAGTACTTCCCTTAAGACTTTCAAAACCTCAACCGCTTATATCACTTGTTGAGGGGGAGTATTTGAAACTTTGTTCACAAATTGTTCACAGTGGTCATTCTTCCCGAACACTTAAATGGTCATATTTATTCTCAACCGTTCAAAAATAACACTTTAATATGCCATTTTTGAGGGGAGAAAATTGTGTGATAAGAAATATGTTGTACAAAATGCAAATGAATCTGTGCTTCGTGACTTAACCAACTAATTGACGATACTTAACCGTTAGTAACTCGAAAAGACTTGTCCTGGACGGGTAATAATTTCAAGCTAGTTCGCTAGTGATGTAAACGGGTCTCGCAAAGGACTTGTCTGAGTAGAATGTACCATTCGAGAAACTTTTGATAGACATGAACTCCGACGGGTTTGACAACCTTCCAAGGTTTGTCTACACCTTCAAGGTAGTTATTAGAGCTAGTTGTCACCTAAAAGCTGACAATGTAACTCTTTAACTATGCAACGTAACTGTATCTCGCGGGGGATTGTCTATCTTCGGATCAATTCAAAAGTAAGCGCTTTTCCTCATCGCATTTAACCATTAAAACTCTTAAGCACATGTGGAGGGGAAGTATTTATGCAAAATCTTATCTCAACAATGGTTCAAACATGTTTTTTCATTAACAAACCCTTTGAGAGACATTTTTTCATACATTGGTTTTAATGGCAAACATAGGTTAGTCATGGAGTTATAAGGTGACTAAGGTTAGGAATAACCGTCCTATGATCCGCCAGAGCAGGAGGGATCTACCCAAGGACACTACAAATAGTTAGTATTTAGAAGTCCTTAGGTATGATTGTAAAAAGGAGAAAATGAGAATCGGAGAAAGAAGGAGTTGAAGAATTAAAAAGAAATGCAAAGAAAAGGGTGAAAAGAAATAGCCCTCAAGATTATTCAACTTAGGCGCATAACCGGTTCAATTCATATGTTACTACTTGGTTGTCACTTAGTGACGCCGGTATTGAAGATTAAAAGTCGCCATGGACCCAGTGACGCATGCACTAAACCTTCTTATCCACTCAAGTTTCTCTCAACATAAGCTTGTTTCATTCTCACAGGGAACCCTACGTAAACTATCGGCTTTCTCCTAGAGATTGCCGGTATTGAAGAAGGAGACCCTCTCCCTAGTCTCCACCAGAAAACCAAAACGCACTATTGAGTCTAGAGCCACGAGATTCATCAAAAGATCTCTTAGGAACACTTGACATTTAATCACTTGATGATCAACTAATAAGATCATCGGTGGTTCATATCGAGTCCTTCACCGATCTTAGCAATCTGTCGAGAACATTTATGAGAGGTTCACATCTGTGATTCTCTGTGATTGAATGGAAACCCCGCCGTGGTCAACATCAAACACCGCCGCCAGTGTCACTTCGTAACTCCCCGGATTACGCGGAGTGTGTCTCAAACGGTCTACGTCAGAGGTGATGCCTCGTGTACCTCAGCGACTCATCGAATCGTAGATGTACTTCGGTACATCGCTATCTCACTTGTGGGACTCCAGCTCAGAACGCCTTTGTAAGAATTAGAGTTGTGTCCTCACACTATGGCGCAGTTGACACCTCGGTTCAAACTTGTAAGTGCCCGAAACCGCTTATTACTAACCGTTTGAAATGTTTTCTTCTTATGGAAGCTCCGGAGTTGGGATGATCGTGTATGATTCTTCTCATGCTCACGCCAACATCATCACTAATGGAAGTTCTATTCAAAGCAACACAATCAGCCATAATGATTCTTCGTCAAATCAAAGAATCTACAAAGTTAAAGACTTAAAGAACTTCATCAAGATTGAATCCAACGCCGAGCTGAAAGCATGTTGAAGAATGACGAGACACCGGAGCAACGGTTGCACTGAAGCGCATCGATGCGCATAACAACATACTATCACTCTCACCACAAAGAACAATGATCAAAGAACAAAGTTAAAGATGACGCCAAAGCATAACTGTTCAAAGATAACTATCTCTAAACACCGAGATTGTTCAATCAAGGCAATTCTTCTCACAAGAAAGAAGAATGTCGAAGATCGCCACTGCTACTATTACATCAACGCTTCACCGCTTTCATTCATATATACTTGAGGGGAGATTGTTGGAATCACTCCTAAACAGTATTTCAAGTATTTATATTTCATATGTAATAGGTAGCTTTATTATGGCCTTTATGTTTGTTTAAGGTCAAGCTTATGTAGAAGGCCCATAAGCTTGACCCAAGCCCAATAAGAATAGGAAGGGTCTAGGTGGTCTAGCTTCCCTCCTAAATACCCCCTTGTAAACCTTCATTTGAAGGTTGGTTGTTCAAGTTATTCTCTTTCACTCATACCTACTTAAACCGGTCATATTATTGTTTGTGTGTGTGTTAGATCTTGTTCAATCGCTTCATCTCCTTTCTTATAAGCTTGTGTTGTAAAACTAGTGACCTAACATCCCTTTTTCCTCGACTCGCATTCTCAATTTCTTTGTAAAGAAGTTATTGTTGTTTTGGTCACAAAGTGACTTTCTATCAATCATAACTCTTTTAAAGTGTCGCTTTTAACTTTTTCATTTTCTTCTAGAAAACTCTCGCTTTCCTTTTGTAAGGCATTAACTAAGTTTTGAAGATGAAAAGTTTGAGAATACTGAGAATCTAAAAGAGGAGGCATTTGGGATCCAGCCACATTGTTCTTTTCACCCTTTAATTGAGATATTTGGGCTTTCAACTTTATAATCGTGGATACAATGAGCTCTCAATTGCTCATCACGCTTGCTAATTTCAAAACCGATCAAATTAGAGCATCCAAGGATGTCTTGATATTTGAGGTTTTAACTTCTTCTTTCAGATGTTGATATTTTAATTGCAAAGCAAGATGTCAACTTCCATTTAGGAAACTGCTTTTCACCTGTTATCATAATCATCCCACAACTTTATCATGCGCTTTAGAGTTAGTTTTTCAAGCTCAATGACACGATCATGGGAGACTCGAGCAAATGATAATTCATGAAATTGATAGCATTAATGGAACAATTGTATGTGTAAACACATCTTGAGTAATACATTCAGAAATAAGATTCTCATTCAAGGTATGCAAGTTCTCCTTCAATCTCATTATATTTTAATTCTCGCTCATAGTCACTAACCTCAACTATCATTGCATCAAAATTCTTTTCCATTTCTTTTAATATCTGAATCCATCCCCTTTTAAGACTCTCAAATTGATCTTTTAGTTGTTTAAAGAAAGGCATGACCTCAGCTAAATAGCATTCTTTAGTTTGCTCAAAACCTCTTTCCCTTCAGTCCCTGGTGTGATCCTTTCTTACAAGTTTTCTCAAAATCAACAAATAATTGAAAAATAACATATTGACTTATTAAGGTCTTGCTTTTAGTGGCAATAGTTCTAGGAACTAAAAGCATTGGTGTATTTGGAGGATACACAGTCAAGGGATTTTCCTATGGGAGGGTTTGTTACAACAAGATTCTCAACTTTTTGTTTATCCAAATCTTTTTCCGTAACACTTGTTCGGTGTTAACAACGTTTGAGGCTTAAACTTGTTCAAGGAAATCCAATTTTCCTTTTTGTAATCATGTGGTTTGATCGTTATGTTATTCTTCTTTACATCGTAATCTTCAAGCTTCTTATTCATTTTTCTCCCTAGATGCATCATCTAACTTTCTATCTTCCTCAGCAATCAACGCAACTAGGTTTTTCTAGGTTTAAGAATACATTGCCATCATAGATTACATTATGAGCAAACTCTAGCCTTTTAACAACCTCGTGATTAGGTTCCACAACAAGGGGAATGCTATGCTTATCGCTTAAGACTCTTTGCTTAGTGATCAAGGAAGGGTCTAATGGTGTTCCCTTGTACGCATAACTTATTTTCAAGCTTGTTTTTCAAAGTTTTAGATTGGAAAAATCATTCAAAAGTTTTGATTCCTTAGCATTGAATTCTTGCTTAAGCATTTTAACATTTTCTTGAAGTTTTTGTTTTTGCTTAGCGCTTTAAAGCTTTTCTTGTAAGGAGTTTAACTCTTGTTTTAATACTTCTTCTAAAAATTACTTTTCTAATAATTGTATGCATTTGGTCATCCATTTCCTGCCAATGGTGGTTAACTCAAACTTAGCACGTTGTTCATAAATAGCAACTCGTTCTTATAGGCATCAGGCCGTAGATAATGTAATCATCGTGGGCACATGCAAAGGTATTCATTAAAAGTACAATCATCATTGACTACAAAAGATGCATTACTAGGTACAATCTCACTTTCACTTTGTTTCACATATTGATCATATGGGACAAGATTGCATTATCCTCATCAATATCTCATTCATAAGTTTCAAGAGATTGTACTTTATTATGCATCTTTTGCTCATCAACCTCATCATATAATTTTAATACCTCTGAAATGATTGATTCTTTGGATGGACTAGTCGTGATGATGAGACCTTAGGAGAGACCATTGAGAAATAGCCATGAAAATTGTTTCGCAAGAGGTTCATCATCGACGCCGAGTCGTGATGCATCACACAATGAAAGGCATTCACGAATGGACTTCCATCTCCCTAATCGGGTCTCATCCACATCTACATCATATGTCTTGGCATTGACCTCAGCAAGAAACAACAATTCCTCTTCATCCAAAGCTGCACCATTATCCCAGCTTGTAATGAAAGCAACATCTTGTCTCTCAAGTATTCGCATTCTCGGGACGCTTTGGAGATGTGCGCCTCTAGCAATGTGTCCCTCACCACCATGTGCATTTGACGGCTTTGCTTGACCTTGATTCCCAATCCTTTCCCATTTTGATTAGTCACATGACCTCGCCTACTCCAAAGATACTACTATAACTCGCCTCCAACCATCCCTTGCTCATATCGCCTACCTTGATCTTTGTTGCACCATAACTTTTCCATCTCTCGACAAGAGCATGATTGTGAAGATTGATGCGCTCGATCTCATTGTTAGTGTAAGACCAGCAGTATGTGGACCGAGAGTCAAGTTTTGTTTAACCATAAGGGACAGCTTGATTAATGAAGTGTCCCACTGCATCAGCATCCTTGTTTGAACCTTTGGATCGAATGAGCTTTGGATTACCATCACCCATGGGAATAACTTGAGAGGCTTTGGTGGTAATACCAACATTGGTGTAGAAAGTCAGAGAATCATTTGGTGAGCTTGATTCTCCCATTGGTTTTGAACTCCATCCATCCTTTTTCAAACATAGCATGCCTCTCATTTTGAAGAAGGAAGGCATACAATTGCTCATAGTTGGTGTTCTTTAATCCTTTGGTAAGCTTCACAGAAGTGACAAACTTGTGCCATTCGGGATTCATGTTGTTCACAAACTTTGAGTTCAACTGAATGTTTGGCATGGTCATTTTGATGTTCCTCATGTCATTCACAAGCTTATGGAATCTCATGTAGTACTCATAGACACTCTCATCCGGTTTCATCTTGAAGTGCTCAAACTCATCATACAGCTAGATTCTCTCATCTTCCTTAGTTAACTCGAACCGAGAGAAGCATCTTGACATTATCCCGCACCGCCTTAGCTTCGTTGTGATTGATGAGCTTGTAGATATCCTTGGAAGACCCTCAAGTATAATGTTGAAATCCCCGATGTCGCAAGACGAATCTCTTTTCTCCTTATCATTAAGCTCATCATACGTCTTTGGTCTGTCCAATCAAAAGATCATTGTTCCATCGCCAGCAGACAATTATGTCTCTTGTAGTCTCAACTCGATAAGGTCCTTCATCGATTGACTTGAGAATGTTGACTCCGCTTTTCCCAAACAAGCATAATCGGATCTGATCCCATGAGTCATAATCAGCCTGGCTGCATAGGTGGACGAGTATCCGATCCCGCCGCTGAACGCCCGCCTACGTAAGAAACAATAGTTGGAACGATGTTTTCCATGATTACAAGTTCTACGGGATTTTACTATTTGATTCAACCGAAATTGATTCTTTCACGGGATTTTACTAAACCAAAAGAACAACCGTAATAATGTAGCACCTAAGAAGTAACAAGTCTCAATAGACAACTAGCTAAACACTCAACTCGCTTAGTTATCAACTCGCTAAACAACCAACTCGCTTAAAGAAACAAGTCGCTTAAGTAATCAACTCGCTTAATAGCTAAGTCGCATATAGAGACAACTCGCTTAATAGCAAGTCGCAAACAGACACAACTCGCAACCACCGTCGCTAAACTAACTCAAGAAGCTATACAACCGCTTAATAGCCAAGTCGCTTAGAACTCAAGTCGCTTAAAGAAACAACTCGCTTAGAACCCAAGTCGCTTAAGGAAACAACTCGCTAATCCAAGTCGATAAAAGTCAACTCGCTAAATAGCCAAGTCACATATACCAACACGCATCCAAGAACAAAGCAACTCGCCAAGAAACAAAAGTCCGAGACTCAACTCGCTTAGTACAAAGTTCACAAATAACCACTTTATCAATCAAAAACAACCAAACCACAATGATTTAAGCCTTCCAATTCAAAACATAAACACATATAATGATCCTAAACACAAAAGTACAAGCAAAATTCAAACTTTCACACTAGAATTTGTCCAAATGGTTCAAACTCTCCTAAACACTTAATACCCCAAAAACCTTATGAAATCCACCAAAACAAAGAGCATGAAAGATGAGTGATCAAACCATGGCTCTTGATACCAATTGTAAGATATAGGATTTAACAAACACACTAAACCATAATCAAAATTAAGCTCAAGTATGTTTAGAGAGAAAGTTCTAGAGAGAGAAAGGGAAGAGAGTTGGGAACTATGTGAAACAAAGAAACATGATATTGAAGCTCCAACCCTCTACCTTAGGGGTAGAGGGTATTTATAGTCTTACAAATAAACGCCACCTACGGGTCGTGGATCGTGCATACAGGGGATAAAGACCCGTCCGTCCTCCACGGTGTTACTTAACAAACTACTTACTAACATAACTTGACTACTATTACGAGCTTTCTATTGAATACATATACTTGAGGTGACCGACTCTTTAATGACTGAATTTTCTAATTCCTAACATTTCCCATAGAGCATAATCTTGAATGAGAAAGTATTGCTCAATCATAATCCTCCACATCTCAAACTCATTAAGTTTGAGCTTAGGAAGCATAAACAGAGTTGGACTGGTTATTTTCCATCTCCATTGATTTGGTAAGCATGTTAAGCTTATTCCTGATCTTCTAAAACAAAATATCGTAACCTTCGCCTCGATACTACTTGATGGATCTAGACACACACCTTGTGTCAATGATATTTTGTGTAATATTAATAAGCACGTGGAATTTACTTAGTAATACTTAGAAGACGACATATGATGTATTGTAAGTAAACACAGATTAAACACAAAACTTAAGCTCCAATATTATTAATGAATAATATGAGTGATCTTGCTTATCACTAGGGTTACACCTTGAAGCCTTTGTGAATAATACGTATGTATGTTCATATCTAAGACAATGACCTAGGACCTCCTTTTATAGTACAAGGAGTCCTTTACAAGATAAGTATTAAGCTAACAATATAGAATATACACAAGATCTTTTCTATACTTATCTAGACACGTTTTCTTAATCATTATCTAATAGCAAAGGGTTAATGTACCAAAAGCCATAATACGTTTCACTCAAGCTAGTGCAATCTAAGGAGTCCCAAAGCTATCGGTGGTAACAGATATTCCCAACATAAGTCCCTGAGAGAAATTCAGCCACTTCTCAGGGAGACTATTGACAAAACCAACACTGATTTCATGTTTGGACAATTTTACACGATCATTTGACAATTCATGTAACAAAGTTTTATACCGGGTGTAAGTTTGAGAGAGAGTTTTTGAGTCTTTAGCCCTTAAGGTATTGTACTCAAGTTTCAGGTCCATAATCCTGTTTTCCTTGGTATCTGAGAGGCCTTCATAGCGTGGACCGTGTCATTCTAGGTTTGTTTAGTCAGTACTACATCCAAAGGATGCACTCCATAACATCATCATGCATTGTGATATGATGATGCTTTTGAGTCTTGGTCCTGGTTGACCCACTTTTCTCTCATCCGAATTCATTGAGCTTCGCTTAGGTAAACCTTCAAAGATTCTTTTGGGATAAATGGACCTTCATTAATGCACTTAATGTAGTAAGGTTCCATCCTAGTCAAATAGCAAAGCATTCGCTTTTTCCATTTGTTCAATTTTCCAACTTCTAGTCGAGGGGCAACAGCAGCATAGGATCCACCCTTTTTATCGACAAGTTGAGGCACATCACTTTCAGCCATTTGGATCCTGGATTAAAAAAAACATTTTTGAGCGGCTTAAAAAGGTTTTATAATCAACCTGTCTTTGATACCACTTGTTGTTCCCGTTTCACAGGCTATAAAAACAATTAAAATGACTAATTGTGAACAATGAAGTAATGTAAGTAAAAACACACGAGTAATTTTTCAACGCTTATATTTTTATAAAACAAATAAAAAGAATACATTACCCAAGTACTTTTATGAATAGTACTTGGGATTGAAATGACAAGTATGGTATGACTTCTCACTAAGCTTAGGCTAAGTCTACACAACTACCACAGAACCATCGCGGTTATCTCGTGGACATAGTTGTATTTAGAGGAGTGAAATATTGCTTGTGTGTGTTTTACAATTTATGCACAAGCTTAAATCTTTCACTCCAACTCTTATGCTATTTATACAAGTATATTTTTAACTCTATCCTAGAGGACAACCGACAAGTTATAGTAAGACAAAATATCATGTATTTTATCTCTTTACATTGGCTATTTAGAGCGACAAGGGCTTTCTTCTCACATTTAACAGCCCGATAGTTACGATTCAGGGAAAGTTTGGTTGATAAGTACTCGCCTTATCCTGCTCAAACTTATCCCGCCTTGTCCCGCCATTCTTCAGTCTCTTAGCCTTCCGTCTTTATAGTGGTAGTAGTTGGTGAGGAGTTGGGATCCGTGAGTTATTGTCATCACCAATCAATCCACCATCTTCTTCTTGACTCGTCTTTCACCCCTTAAGTTCACTTCATCGAAGGAGAGACTTCTTTGTCTCTTATCAGTATCCCTAAGACGCCACTAAGTGGCTATACGCTTAGTGACTTGTTAGTGTTTAAGGGACTAAACACTTAGGGTATTTTCTTTTCAAATCCTAGAATCAAGGGGTTTGGGTATTCACTGAACCCAACAAATATGCATGATCAGAAATAGTCTTTTCCTCTCTTTTTATTATTTTTTATTTTTTTATTTGGGTTTTTACCGTACAATAGCAACGTACTTTTTCAAATATACCGATTTAGTACGCGTACTATTTTTTGTCTTAATCAATGTTATGTACTTTCATATTTTGTATCAATCTACAAACAAGTTTGTTAATACAAATAAGTCGTAAAAAACGTTTATTTATATTTTACGATCTTCTAATGTTTTGTCGATAACAAACGTAAAATCATTTTAACGAAACAAATAAAATACGTAAATGGTTTGAGCCAATAGTTTGCTAACACACTTACGGTTTCACATAAAACACTAAAAACAAGTATAAGTGATTTTATGATTTAGTAATACATATGTACAACAACTAGTGTTTACATATTAGACAAATATATACATAGCTAGTATGTATTATAATGGGTAATACAATTGGGTAGAAACTTAAGTATTTGACCCGTTGACCAAATACATTGAATATAGTTGGGTACAACCCAAAGTCCATGACCCATACACATGGAGCTTGACTTATAACCCATTGCAT
>OU343225.1:135419932-135568492 GCA_910596185.1 Chrysanthemum makinoi
GACATCATGCTTAAGTCATACATGGTTTTAATCCATGGCCCATAGTTTTAATCCATGAACCATGGACTAGATGTATTGAATCTTATAGATACATTGTATCTACTTGATATCCATGATCCATAACCCATGACTCATGACCCAAAACCCATGGGCAAAAGGGAGCCGTACGGATCCCCAAGTATTTACACTAGACGGATCCCTCAAGTGAGGGATCCGTGGAACAAGAGCTATTTTCTCTATAAATAGTGAGCCATTTCTTCATTGTTTCTACCCGCTTTCACATATTTTCTCTTCGAGTTATAAACCTCTAACCTCATATCCAAGTGATCTATGTATGTAGTTTTGTTTTGTGTGATTCTCTAGGTTCCTCTTAAAGGCAAATCACCACCTTTTTGAAGACGAGCAAGCTCAAGTCCATGAGTTGCCATGTTTATCATCAAGACTACCGAGGTTCTCTTGTTGATAGTTCTCTTCTTTCTCATAAGAAGTGTAGTGTTGAAGACATTAGTGAAAGATTTCTAAAAGGTCAAGACGAAGACATTAGTGAAAGGTGTCGAACATCCATATAGAAAGCACTAGTGAAGGGTGCTTAGAAGTCAAGGCTAAAGGAATTAGTGAAGGGTTGCCTAGAAGTCAAGTCATAAGGCATTAGTGAAAGGTGCCTTAAGATCGAGTCAAAAGGCATTAGTGAAAAGTGCCTAAGGTGTACATTCGATATGGTGTGATTCGATGTACAAGATAGATTAGTATTGGGTAAAAGGATATTGATATCCTTGTTGATATTGTTATAAGGAGTAGATCTCCTTTAGGGGTAGTTGTTGTTGTAGTGTTGGGTAGTAGTTCCTCCATTGTAATGGAACTCGGTATCTAGCCTAGGACCGGATAAAGGGTAGCGGTTGTTATAGGTTTGGTTCTACCTCGGAAGAACCCCGATTCAGCCTTGTACCATAAAAAGAGGGCAACATTGTAAGGCTTCTCCGCCATAAGGAGTTGGTGTCATGTAGTGTTTACTGAACTATCAGTAGGTGACTCGGGGAGTGGAGTAGGGCAAGGAAGGTGTCCTTGTAGCCGAACCACTATAAATACTCGCGTTGTGGTTTTGTGCTTCTTACTCTTTATCTTTTCATTAAATACTTATATATGCTTGTCTATCAACATCCAACACACATGTTTAATAGATTGACAAAAGTCGATCTAAATAGTTTAAAACCAAGTTTTAATCGGTAAAACTATTCAACCCCCCTTCTAGTTTTCCACAAAGTTTACTGGCTACCGGATAATAAGTTATAAAACCGGCTAAAAAACCGACGTGGCATTTATTTTTAATAATTAATAACTTATTCTTATAACACATAACTTATTCTTATAACTCACTCCCCCTAACCCTAACCACACACATACCCCACACTTACCCTCTCAAAAATTTCCCCAATTCACTCTTACCCTAACCCTAATTTCCTAATTTCCAACATATGATCTAAACCCTCAATTTCTACTTCATAAAATGCGGTTAACAGTTAATTTCCATCACGATGGTACATTTATCTCGTCACCTCTCATGTATAAAGAAGGTGATGTAGCTAAAATACCAAACATTGATTTCATTGGTATGAAAGTGATCGGGTTGACAAAACTAATCAAAGGTGCATGTGGTGCAAACCCAAATGGTGATGCTGGAAGTGGTGAAAGGCAAGTGGTGTGGCTGCAAGTGATGTTAGCCAAGTGGTGTCAATTAGGTATGATTTTTACTTGATTGTTTCTGCGTATTTACTTTGTTAAGCAGGAATGCCAATACATACTCACAATTATCACTGTGTATTTACTTTGCATGTACAAATGGAACAATCAGTGACAGAAGACCCAATTCAGGATTGTGATGCCATTCCTACTCGACAAAGTAATACAATGAAAACTATTGTACAAAATATTGAAGATGCCATTGCAACTGGTACTTTTAAAACAACCAGTTTGAAAAGAAGATGCAAGTAAGAAAGAGTTTCAAAGAGGGCCAACCCATATCAATTCTCACCAGATGGTTCAGGATCAACTGCTGAGAAAGCATGGGATGTTGATAAAGTAGTTGCAGAAGAATGATGTTGCTTTATGTTTAAGTGTTTGATGTTTATTGTTTTATGTTTAAGTAGTCAAACATTCGGTATTGTATTTGTAGTAAACAATGTGTGTTGGTAGGAGTAATTTCAGTTAACAATGTATCTTGATATGAGTAATTTCAGTAAACAATGTTGGTAGGAGTAATTTCAGTAAACTATGTCCACTAAACATTATCTTGGATTGTGTGACATTATGTCCACAAATTTTCTTTGAAATGCAGTAATGAATCCAAGGTTCTTGTTGTCCTATCTGTATCTTTATTATGTGTCTTTATCTTGTGTCTTTATTTTTTGCCTTTAATCAATAATGCATTTATGTCTTTATTTTGTGCCATTAACGCAATAATGCATTTGCAGCCATAGTTTTGAAAGGCTCAATACAGGCGCTAAAAAGGCGCATCTTTGCTACTCAGCGGGGCAAAGAGCCTCGAGGCGAGGCGCATTCTAAGGCGCATGATTCATGAATACGAGGCGCACTAAATACATTAATTTTCTTATAACATATGTGACGATTTATGTAGCTTAAATAATACAAAATAACATTAAAATACTTAATACATGATACATATTGCCGTTATAAAGATTAAAATGGACCCGTTTTCACTTCTCAAACAGATAAACTCTTTGGCTCAATGAGTCAATGACCTATATAGAGATTAAAATCCATATCTTACTAAGTATGCTTGTGTCCTACACTTGCAGACTTACATATAACAAAGCTCACAATTTAACCCAAAATATTAAGCAAGCAACATATTAATATTCAAGGCATAATGCCACATTTTTATGATAATATGTCATAAAGAAAATACTTAATGAAACAAAGTAACTTCTTAAAGAAAATTTCAATGAATAAAATAAACATAAAATCAGTTTAAATTTACAAATCATACAAATACTCACCTTATGACTTAAAAGGCCCATGTATATAACTTATAAGGCCCATGTATCTTATCTTAATATTTAGAAAAAAAGCCCAAAAACACGTTACATCTCCGAGGCGCAAAAATCCCCAAGGCGCAAAGGCGCAAAAAGCCCTAAGGCGCTGCGCTTTTTGTGGGATTCATGCATGTCGTGAGCCTCGATCGAAAAAAAGCCCAAAGGCTTCTAGCAAATTAGCCTCGTTTTAAGGTTTAGCGCCTTAGGCTGATTTTGACAACTTTGTTTGCAGCAATATGCATTTGCATCAATAACAGTAATAACCATATCCATATGTAGCAGACATAACCATATCTATATGTAGTAGACATAACCATATCCATTTCATAACAGTAATAACCATTTCAATAAAAGCATATGCATTTCATACATGAAAACAGTCATTACAACAAAACCATATCCATTTCATAAATGAAAATAGTCATTACATCACATTATTAAAAACAACATAACAATAATAACCACAGACATTAAAACTACAAGTTTCCTACAAAACACCAAACTAGACTTGCTTTCCGTCGACTTCAATTGTAGCATCAACAATTCCTTTTCCAAAGTTGACTTCTGAAAGTCAATCTCCCTTTGTAAATCTCTTATTTTTCCATTGAAAGTGTACTTGTCTTCTTTTCAACTGTTTTTCCTTTTGAATCAACTTGAACACTTCTTGTTTGTAGTAGTCATTTGGTAACTCAAAATCTAGCTAGTAAAATGTACCACATTTAGAACCCTAAATATTACAAATCAATTACATTGATGATGTGTGTTTGGATTAAAGAATTTCAACAGTTGTTACTTTGAGTTTAAACAATGTATAAATAACTTACATTATAATATTGAATGCAGCCAATAAAACACCTTAATAGATGATAGATTGTTCACGATGTTTGTTCAATTATTGGTTCTTCATGCTCACAAATGGTAGGTGGTGGTGGACGACGACTACGATAAGAAGAGGATGACGACATTATCTGATACGACCCGTTAAGGTTGTATCAATAGTATGCACCACTTCAAGTGGGCGCGAGCTCTTTAAAAATATTAGAGAAGAAGAGAAGACCAAATATATTTTATTTGACAAAGCTTAATCGATTTCATTAATTGATAGACCTCAAATAGACTTTTATGAGATAATCTCGTATAACACTAATACTTATCCTAAACAATGACACTTATCCTGAAAAATGACTCACTTGACCTACTTTGGCACTTATCACCAGACACCTACTTTGGCACTTATCACCATACGAGACGAGACACGATCCTATTGGGTAACACTTTTCATCTGGCTCAGTCGTAACATTCCTTTCTCTTTCAAAGTCACCTTGTCCTCAAGGTGCTGCTTCAAAATCTCGCTTAATGAAACTCCAGTATCCCATATTCTTTTTTGAATTTTAGCCTGTATCTTTTTCTCTTTTAGACACTTGTCATTAAGACGCTTCAAGACCAGAATAAGATCATGTAGGATATAAATAAAGTATTGGGCTTCTTTATCAACCCCTTCATTATTTTCATTTACCCCAACACATATAACCCTAACACCTTCCAACACATTTGGCTCGTCATTGTTTTGCTTATCGGCCACACCCTCATTAAAAACCTCGTTAGCTTCCAATCCCATTGCCGACTCATCAATGGAAGTAGCATCGAACGCATTACTGTCTTCTATATTTTATGCTAAACTAAACCCTTTCATCTTACTAACACCATCAACAATTTTCGTAGTAGTAGACGTGGTTTCCTCTACAACCTTCCTTTTCTCAAACACACCGCTGGATTTCACAGCGTATATAAGCCTTAAATCAATGAAGCAGGTTGTGATTTGAGTCAAGAGAACATCATAATGTTCTTTTAAAAGCAATCGTAAGGCTTGTTCATCCATAGTTATGCACAGTACTCTGGGATGAATAGTACTAAAGGATGAACAGTACTCGTAAATAGTGATCGATGAACATTTTTTCAATATTTTTTGTGATTGGAACCCTAAATTGGTAGCCCTCTCAACAAGGAATCTCAATGAAAGCACCAGTTGATACAACCCGTGAACGAAGTATCGATAGATTTGCACCACTTTTAGCGTGTGCTTGCTCCTTAAGAAAAGATAAGAAGAAAATACGATTTATTTGGCTAAAACTTGATTGATTTTCATTAATGAATGACGTGGTATAAATACTGAATAAACCCTAACTTGTATCACAAGTCGATTACAAGATAGATATCCAGAATAATGACACTTTCCTAAAAAGACTCTAACACATATCCTAAACATAATAAACTATGACGCATATCCTAACCATAGGCGTAACATTCCTCACTCCTTCAAAAGCCACCTTTTCCTCAAGGTGTTGTCTTAAAAATAATCTTTATTCCAGGATCCCAAAGTTTGAGACGTTTCCTAAACATTTGTGTTCTCTCTTCAACTTGTTCTCAAGCTCAATGGTAACAGTGGCAGCACTTGAATTCCTGTTCTACATTCTTTCTAGTCGGATTGAGCAAACCACAACCCACTGACTCGTTTATTCGCCCGCAACACTCCCACAACTAGATGTGTATCTCCATAAGCTAACCCCATTAGTGCAGGTAAGTAATACACGTTAATAGCCTCACTTGTACTTACTTGATTCCTTCTGTCTGCGAATTCAGTCAATCCCAATGTCGGTCGTTTATTCTCCTTTTCCGCTTCCTTCGAGTCTCTGTATCTTCTGATTATGGAATGTAAAATTTAATAGTCTCTTCAATCTTTATAATTGTCATAGTGGTGGTAGTAGCTTTTGGTGCAACTTCAGTTGTAATTTCGGGTGCAACTTCTGATGTTGCAGAAGAATCAAATTCTTTCTCTTGATATCCACCGAGTGTAGCGCTGGTTGTAGCCGGCCATTGGTCTGCGAAACGTGCTTCCATTAGGCAAGCTAATGAAAAAGCTTCGTCTAAAGTTGTGGGTTTTGATTTAAAGAGTGCACATTGTAGAGCCGGTTTATGTCCAAAGATATAAAACGATTTAACTCACTCTAATATTCAGCCACCGTACCCATTTGCAAGAGCTTAGATAGTGTATCCCGATCACTGTTGCCCGATGCCATTATTAGTGTTGTGTGGGATCAATTTGGATTGATTGTGTTAAGGAGTTAGGGTTAGGGAACAATTTGAGAAAGAACACAAAACCTGTAAGTGCTATGTCTATCTTATACAAATATATCATAGTGGAAATCCAATGTTGCTGCTTATGTAGCAAAATAAAATTGGTGCCGGTTAAACAAGTTTGGTGGGGTAGATTGGTACAAAACATGAAAGTACGTTACATTAAGTGAGACAAAAATTAATACGCGTACCATATATCAGTACATTTGAAAAAGTACGTTGCTATTGTATAGCCAAAACCTTTTTTATTTTTAAATTCTTCTATTTTCTTGCATGTAGAAGTGCAAGAAAACCATTTAGTTAAGGGATTCATATATTCGAGATTGATTAGTAGAATAAAAAGTAAGGAGTTCCAAGAAAAACTACAAAGTGAGTTAGTAAATAGACAAACCTCCGGATTAATTAATCACAACCTTGATATATTATCAAAGAGTATGCAATATTTGAACAGTTGAACTTTGATTAACTAATAAAATATATAATAATTATTTCCAAGAATACCTGTAATCATCAGCCTATATATATATATATATATATATATATATATATATATATATATACACACACACACATATATATATATATAGGCTGATGATTACATTATTTCCAAGAATACCTGTAATCATCAGCCTATATATATAGAGAGAGAGAGAGAGGTAGATACATACACAAGCCCACATAGGAGCTAGAAAGATTTTACCAAAACTTTCTTGAGAGCTAAGTTAGTAGTAAGTCACACTCAGCAATTTTCTGATGTTTACATTGAGCAGTTTAGCTTGGATCCGTTAAGTTTATTAGTATATCTAGTTGCATTGATCTTAGATAGTTTTAATTTTCATAGATTGTGTCACCATTACACTGATCTAAGTTTTCCATCTATTCTGTGGAGCCTTTTTATCTTTGAGTAAGATAATGCAGATTAATTAGGTGATGCAAATTTCATATATTTTTAAGAATTCTATTATAAATAGTGTGTAACCTCTTAGGCATGTGTCTGAATCGTGGTTTTGAGCACTTAACTCTCCGTAACTTCTAGAATGAAGTATCACTTCAACTTATATCCCATGGTTTATAGATTTAAGACGATTATGAACAAAATCAACAAAGTAGTTAGTTTGTGAATCTTGCAGGTTTTATTTGTGATCGAGCATTTGAAATGACAACTACCACAACAAGTATCCACATTGTTACAGCAAGACCTTCTACCTTTTCTTGTTGTCAAGTTTCAAACTCAAGCGTAACAGTTTTCACTAGTGGCATTAGAGGGGCATCATGTGCAAAGCTTAAAAGCTCATGTCACGTAGCTTCAACGAATTTGCTATCTCATAAAGTCAAAACCAGTCCTAAGAGATTTGGAAAGATGACCACACGATCAGCATCAAATTCTAATGACACAAAGGTCCTACCAGGGCTGCTTGATTTAAGAGGTTAGTTTTTGGATCATTGTGAATTATTAAGCTTGAATAATTCAGGAAATGATATAGAAGAAAACAGCCTGATTCTTGGCGAAATATGATGCTGGAACTTTTAAGTTAGGGAGATATGTGCAGGAAAGAGAGCATTCATCGCTGGTGTCGCTGACGATAACGGATATGGTTGGGCAATAGCCAAATCACTAGCTGCTGCTGGTGCTGAGATACTGGTTGGCACTTGGGTCCCGGTACGTTAAGACTAATGCCTAGATAAAGATTAAAGGTACCATGATGGGCGGGTCACAGGTTGAATGGTGGCCTGGTGAGTAAAAATAGTACCGGGTTGGGTTGACCTGGCCTGTTAACATTTTTTATCGATATTATTCATTAGTTACATAAATTCTCAAATAATAAATAAGTTAATGAATGTTACAAAACCAAGATTACTAGTTACTACAATAGTAGTCTAAATCTTTATTAAAAAAAAATAAAAAATAAATAAAAATAGAAGACTATATGCATTAGAAAAACAAATTTTAAAAAAGATTTGACATTCCCATTGTAGCTAAATTATTTGACCTATTTGAGATGAAACATAACCCATGCAACCACAACCCATTTATAACTTGGGATTGATATTTTTGTTGATGACTCTTCACCTTTCTAGGCACTGAAAATATTTGAGACTGGTCTTTGAATGGGAAAGTTTGACGAATCGCGTGTGTAAGTGTGCTATGTTCCACAATTTATTTTCAGTTATTCTGAGATATATACGATGATTGCTCAAGTAACCAGCAAGTGATATTGTTGTTTAGGTTGCCAGATGGAACTTTGATGCATATTACTAAAGTGTACCCTTTAGATGCAATTTATGATACTCCTGAAGACGTTCCTGAGGATGTAAGGACAAACTCATATACAAATATTCCTTCAATTTAAGGGGGAAAAAAAAAAGTCCCAAATATCCCATACTTATTGCCAAATTATTCAGGTAAAAACTAACAAACGCTACACGGGGACCTCAAACTGGACCGTCAAGGTATCATAACTTTTTAATTTTTTATTATAATTCGAGTTAAACCAACTGACGTGTTTCATATCATATAGCTAATGCAGCATTTATGTTTTGTAGGAAGTTGCTGAATCTGTGAAAGAGGACTTTGGCACCATTGACATCCTTGTTCATTCATTAGCCAATGGACCTGAGGTATGCTTTTCGATTTTAATATTATTCTTTCTAATTGATGGTAGAGATTTTTTCTTAAGAATTGTTTGCAGGTTACCAAACGTCTCATAGATACATCAAGGAATGGGTATCTTGCGGCAATCTCAGCATCAAGTTATTCTTTCATATCATTGCTCAAACATTTTTTACCAATAATGAATCCAGGTATGATTCTCATCTCAAAGTTCATCTAGTAGATCTTTGTAAATATATAAAGATCAAATAAAAAAACGAATATCTGTATATTACGTAAAAAGATTTTTTTTTTTTTTTTAAAAGTTCGTGAAAAAATCCAAAGAAATTCCACAAGATCGGATATATTGGTGCATGAAAAAGTTTTGAATGAAGTTTTTATTAAAGTGGATACTTTTTCCCAAAACAACATTATGAAAAAAAGACGTTTGTGCATTAAATCTCGTTTTTTGCATCAAAAATTCGTATTTGTACCCAACTTCTTTTGACTTGATTTTCATCAAAATAACATTGCGCATCAAACTAAAACAAGTTGAAAATTTATGCATCAAATTTTTTTGCGCATCAAAATTCGTTTTTTTTTTGCATTAAAAAACGTATAAAAACTCAAAATTAGAAAAACTTCTTTCACAAAAGTTTTATGCACCGACATATACCCAAACTTGTGGATTTTTTTTTGGATTTTTTCATGATCTTAAAAAAAATTGTTTTTACATAATATACGGATATTTTTTTTCAAAAAGTTCTCGAAAAATTCCCAAAAAATTCCACAAGATCGGGTATGATGGTGCATGAAAAAATTGCGAAAAACATTTTTCTAAAAGTGGATATTTTTTCAGAAAAAAATTTATGAAAAAATACGTTCTAAGATTAAATCGTTTTTTGTGCATAAAAAATTGGTTTTGCACCCAACTTCTTTTGACTTTTTCATCAAAATAACAAGACGCATCTAACTAAAACAAGTTGAAAATTTTGTGCATCAAAATTTTTTTGCGCATCAAAATTCGTTTTTTGTGCATTAAAAAAACGTATCAAAACTCAAAATTATAAAAAATATTTTCACAAAAGTTTTATGCACTAAATACCCGATCTTGTGGAATTTTTTTAAAATTTTTGGAGAATTTAAAAAAAAAAAAAAATTATTCTTTTTACGGATATTTGTCATTTTTATTTTAACTTTACCCTATATATATATGTGTGTGTATATATATATATATATTAAATTTCAAATGACTAGTAACTTGGATGAACCAATATAAAGTTCAGTAACTTAATACGACGTTCGACCCATTTTACATGTTTCTTTTTTTTTCTTTTGAAAGGAAAACTCACACACCTAATGCTTACAGCTTTACGCTACTCTTTGTCCCGTCTCAACCATTGGTTGAAGAGCACCTTGAATATATCGCTACCCTATATTTTTTTATTTCATCGTTTGACGGTTACAGATAAGACACAATGTGATCCATTCATAAGTAATGGGCAGAACCTACTGAATGTGATAGTAAACTTTTCAATTTAAAAGTTAAGCCTGATTATGTTGCAGGTGGTGCTTCAGTTTCTCTAACCGCCTTGGCTTCTGAGAGGTTCATAGCTGGGTAATTTTTTCTTTTACTATTGAACCTATATTTTCGGTGATCACATTTTACGCATTTTAAATGACACATTTTTTGATGCAGATATGGTGGAGGTATGAGTTCAGCAAAAGCTTCTTTGGAGAGTGATACAAGAGTAAATATTCTATATGACTATATCCCAAATTCCTGATTCTTACTTCAAGTTTTGTTAGGTATTAATCATTATGATTAACACACGCAGGTGTTGGCATTTGAAGTTGGTAGAAAACATGGAATCAGAGTGAACACTATATCTGCAGGTACTACAATAACTTTTTATGATCTTTAAAGATGGTTTATCAGTTCTAATCTATTCTCCTTGGGGTCCCAAAATGATTGCACAACTTACTATTCTAAGATGTGGCGATATAATTGTTCACATAAAATAAGAAATGGTTTAATTTATTAAGTTTCCAATATCACCTCCACCTAAATATAAGTTTTAAGAAATGCATTTTAATAATTTTTGGTTGTCATTAGTGCACAATTTTATTGGGGTTCGTGGGAGTATTTTCATCACAAAACTACTGGTTTTTTGTAAAGCTAAGGCCGAAAGGCAGGCGGTGGGGAACACTAAAGGCGCTTACTCTGTGAGCTAGGTGACGTTAATGGCATACATATAATAAGATGTAATGCTAAAAAAGTATTCAATTAATGTATCGTAAGAATGGACCAGGAGCATTAAGAAGTCGTGCAGCCAAGGCAACTGGTGTCATCGATATGTTCATTAATTATTCGTTAGAGAATGCACCACTACAAAAAGAGCTCTTAGCAGGTAAGTGCTCCCTCCGGAACTTTGTTGTGAAACGTTGTAAGTTGCAAGCTTTGATACAGCTCCAGTAGACCCTTTACACCTTAGATTTATACATACACCACTAAATTCTTTGTTTTTTCTGATCATAATACCCTTACTAAAGCACTGCACGTACACAACTTTTAAAAAATAAACACTAATGAATTACCATTATTTCATTGTAATTTAGTGCATTTAGTAAACAGTCTTCATTTTCTGGAACCATGCATCTTGGCATATAGAGATATCATGAGGGTTGGCCTTTCACATATCGTTTGCATCTTGTATAAATCATCAATGTGGAATGATGATCACGGGGTTTTAAATAGTGTTCAATATTAAGATGGGGAGATGATATGATTTACACACTTATTTTTGCACACATTATGTACAAACATTTAAAGCATGACATGTGGTGCAACTGTCAATTGAAGTAGTTTGTGTGTCCCAATCAAAACTAAAATAATGCAAATCAATTCCCATTTGCACACATAAATGTGCATCAAAATCTTGAAAATCAATATGTATTAACAGAGGAGGTGGGAAATGCTGCTGCGTTTCTGCTATCGCCACTTGCTTCAGCCATCACGGGGACAGTTTTGTTCGTTGACAATGGTATGAGTGCAATGGGAAGTGGAGTCGACAGCCCTACTCTAAAGGACATGGATGTCCTAAACCAAAGCAAAAGTTAGGTACCGATCCAGCAAGCATGCTGTTTTCATTTTCCAAATAAACTGTATTTGCTTTGAGTGATTATGAATAGCTTATTAGCTGGACTTTATGTATTTACATTACAACGATAAATGTTGGTGGTTAGTTGTATGCTGCAATATCAATGAGCCATTGATTATTGATAAATTTTAGAACTATCACAAAAGTTGTCAATGTGATAGAATTGTTAATTCTGTTGTAAATGTAAAAAATAAGAGTAAAAAATTGAGGTAAAGGAGAGAATTATTATAGTGGTTAACTTAAGAGATTACAAGTACGTAGTATATATAGTGTAGATGATGGGTTGAGTTATTACCACGGTGCCTAATATTTTATTACAACCCTCCCTAATACTAGGGTGTACTTTGGTGTACTTTGGTGTACTTTTTTTTTTTTTTTTTTTTTTTTTATAAAGTTGTGTAATAATATGTTTTGTTTTTTATAAAGTGTGTAATAATATGTTTTGTGTAATAAGTGTAAGTGTGTAATAATATGTTTTGTGTAATAAGTGTGTAATAATATGTTTACATATTATTTAAATACAACAGCATAACACTACATATGAAGATTATTCATCTCGTTTAAAAGATCATGGAGTCTTGCACCCGACTGACAAGCGTGATCCTCAGGATTCCTTGCCAATTCTAACTCCATCTCCATCGTCTTTATTTTTGTCTTCAACAGCTTGATCTCATTATCTTTAGCAACGCAGTTTGAGCACTGCGTTGAAGATGAGGCTCGACTTAAGTACCGTCCTTCAAATTCATCTTTCCAACTGAAGTATCGACACCCATAGTCATCTGTACCTGGCTGTTACATGTTAAGAAAATAATAAGAAATGTATTTTTAACAAACAAATTATTTACATAAAACCCCTAAGCAAACGTATGATTATTTACCACTGAAAGAGGACATGCATAATACGGTCGGCCTGGAAAGGATTTCGTGGATTTCCGTTCTATAATAAATCCTCTATTACATCGACACCAGAAAGGATTTCCTTGGCTCACCTGACAATGTTATTATTAATTTAAATATAAACAATAATCAATCACTATGTTTACAACATAAATCATTAATCAATTATTTACAACATAAATCGGTAATCAGTCACTATGTTTATAATTATTTACAACATGAATCATTCACTATGTTTATAATTATTTACAACATGAATCATTAATCATTTACAATGTTTTGTATGTATATATTATTTACTAATTTGGTAGTCGATGCCTATATAATGATTCCCACTGGGATGCAGCATCGGATCTGTGCCTCCTCCATTGTGGGTGGAGTTGCGGAAGTGGAGAATCATCGTCTAGCGTCAGAACAATGTAATGACCTACTTGGTTCCCCACACGGGCTATCACAAGGGGGTCAGTTCTTTGTGAGAAGTCTGGACCACTGATAAGCGAAAAACACGTATTCCAACCCCTGAGAGATATAAGTGCAACGGGTCGTCTAAATACTTCTGCAATAACCAACCCCGTGTTTGGCATGTCCATGTAGCGATCAGGCGGTGCATTTCCATTTTCGAACCAGTCTATTGTACGGCGAAGTTCGTTAAAACCATCTTCCCACCACAAACCCATGTAAACTTGCCAATTTAGGTCCATCTGTTGCAATAACATCTGCCTAACTTGGCGCCACAAATCTTGTTGTTTCCAAACATCATGGGCAACGCACCGAAACCCACAATTTCCGTCACCCACCACATTATATACACTGATTATGTATGGATGCCAAAGGACTGGAAGCATACCCATCAACATTTCGGTTTCTGCATCTCCATCATACAACCTGTGTCTTGTCGACAAAGGACTAGGACCCGTGAAAGAACTATGTCGGGCAGGCTCTTTGTTGAAGTTCGGGACTTGTCTTGATCTTGTAGCGGTGCTTCTTCGGTGATTTACGGTTGGAACTTCATTCAAGTCCGGGACTTCATTCAAGTCCGGGACTTGTGTAGCCTTGCCCATTTTGTCCTTTGCGCTCGGACGTCCACGGGTATTTTTCTGAATAACAGGTTCCCGTGTGTCATCAGATGCAGGTTGGTATATCGATCTCAACTTCGTTAGCATATTATTCTTGACAAACGACGATGCTTTGGTAAAAACATTCCTGAATTGCCGAATGTCATCTCTAAACGAAGTATCATGATGATGATGATGATGATGATCATCATCATCATCATTACTGGAAGAGCCATCTTCAGGCGGTGGCCTATTGATATTAGGCCACGGAACATGTAGGGTTCTCCAAAAAATATTAACTTCTTCCAGTAGAATGGGGCGTCCTGAAATCATTAAAAGTAGTATATTATAATGCCGCCCGTAAATCACTGATATTAATGGGGAAAACAACTTGATAGTTATAAATTTACTTACCATGAAATACATAGTATTGCATCTCGTGAAAGCATGGCAGTCCGTAAATTGTACGCAACTTATGGCTACAATTGTCTACGGTGATAGCCAGGTGGAGTTCTTTGTGCATGAGATTGAAAGCATGGTGAGAAACTTTATACCACAAATCTTGAAATAGTAGAAAATTACAATCATTTATTTTCTCGCCGATGCTTCTATTTAAACTCTCTTTTATCGAATTTTCTTGCGCAAATACAATCTTATCGATTGCACTCAACAACCTGTCTAAATTGGACTGTGTGCCGCCCAAATATAATTTCAACAACGCGTGGTGAGCCTCAACTCTACACGTTGTTGTCTGGCCGAAGGAGCGATATTCATCGGTGATGTATGAGACAAACATGTGTCTATAATCTCGCGGCCAGTTATCCGGATACTCTGACAAAAAAAAAAAAGATGAATTAATCAAAGGTCATTCGGGTGCTTATTAATTGAATAATAATAAAAAAAATATAATTAACAATTTAGTACGCGCATGGTTGACCAAGCGTTGTTGTAGACGCTCATATTGTTCCTCGAACAAGCGGCGTGTCGGAGCTTTAACCAACCTATCCCATCTCCTTTTAATGGATTCATACTCATCTATCCCACCGCATTTGTTTCTCATAAACTTCAACAAATTTTGCTCTATATGCCATCGACAGAGTAATTTGTGAGCGGTAGGAAATTCTGCTCTACATGCCCCAACCAACGCTAAATCTCTGTCGGTGACAATAACACGTGGGTAGTATCTTTCGTCTATCACCTCTTTTATGCGTTGCAATACCCACTGAAAATTATGCCCCTTTTCACCGTGTATAAAGCTGTACGCCATTGAAAATGTTTTATTCGTTGGTGTTACTCCTACAATTTCCAACAATGGCAATTTAAACATGGTGGTATTGTACGTGGAGTCCATCAGCATGATTTCAGGAAACGTACGCCATAGAGCATTCGAGGGGTGAACAAAAATAACTCCTCAAGCTCATTATGCTCATTCACCCTCGGGTAGTATGCATACCCTGAATCCACCAGATGCGAGTAAAGGACTTGAATTTGAGTTCTATCACCTACTCGCTCTCGGAACTTATCAAGTGCGTTATATATAGTTCTAACGCTAGACACGTTATCCGGATTACGTCCCTTTATTGTCGAAAGTATATTACGTGGTGGTACGCTATACTCTGACAATTCTTTGACCAAACTCAACTCATCATCTTTTAATCGCATTGCATATGGCACACCATGCAACGACTCTAGCAACTCATGATTATGGCTATCACACTTCACCCTCAAAATCCAATTATATTGTGTTGCTCTATATTTTGCAACTAATCTGAATGGACAATTGCTTATTTTTGTTTTGGTTTTTCGTTTTCCACTACCGTGATATTCATAAATCCCGCCCTTTGTACACTTATAATTAATTTCAACATCGACCATTTTCTGATTTGGTTCTCTTTTTAACAATGACAAAACCGAGCCCCGAGGCTATATTTTGCACCCACTCAGTTACTTCCTCGTGAGAACGGAAAGCCTGAAAATACATAACAAATTTTATAAGACACTTTTTTTTACCTAATACTTTTTTAATACTTTCATAACAAATTTTACCTCTTGTCTGATAAATGGGCAATCCTCTGATACTTCCTCGCGATAACGGAAAGCCTGAAAATACATTTTTTTTTAACAAATACGTCATATTTACATTTTACAACCTTTTTTTTACTTTTCTTTTACAACTTACATTATGTTTCATTTACAACTTAAATATACAAATGATACTTTTTTTTCATTACATTTTTATTACAAACAACATTACATTACATTTTGTTTACAACTTACATTACATTTTTATTAACAACATTACATTACATTTTTTTCATTACATTTTTATTACAAACAATATACCTTTTTTAAAAAACAAATACATTTAAAAAAAAAATAATAATAATAAAGAGAAAAACGCGTTTTTTGTGTTTGACTAATACTTGTCTCTCTCTCTCTATCTCATACCACACACACACACCAAACGTGTTTTCTCTCTCTCTATCTCTCTATCTCATCTCTTTTCTATCTAATTTTCTTAGATCCGTGGTAAGATCTTGTTTTGATTACGTTTAGATGATGTTTATATCATGTTTATTGATGTTTATGTTCCGTTAAATTAAAAAAACGCGTTTTCTTTTTAGGGTTTGGTTGATTGGGGTCTGTGAGAGTGAGTTTGTGATGTTTGTGTGATTGTTGGGTGTTATTTGTGGTTAATTAACTGGATATGTTAAAAAATTTAAAAACGCCTCTTTTTTTTTTTAGGGTTTGGTTGATTGGGGGTCTGTGATGGTGATTTTGTGATGTTTGTGTGATTGTTGGGTGTTATTTGTGGTTAATTAACTGGATCTGTTAAAAAATTTAAAAACGCCTCTTTTTTTTATTTTAGGGTTTGGTTGATTGGGGGTCTGTGATGGTGATTTTGTGATGTTTGTGTGATTGTTGGGTGTTATTTGTGGTTAATTAACTGGATCTGTTAAAAAATTTAAAAACGCCTCTTTTTTTTTTTAGGGTTTGGTTGATTGGGGGTCTGTGATGGTGATTTTGTGATGTTTGTGTGATTGTTGGGTGTTATTTGTGGTTAATTAACTGGATCTGTTAAAAAATTTAAAAACGCCTCTTTTTTTTATTTTAGGGTTTGGTTGATTGGGGGTCTGTGATGGTGATTTTGTGATGTTTGTGTGATTGTTGGGTGTTATTTGTGGTTAATTAACTGGATCTGTTAAAAAATTTAAAAACGCCTCTTTTTTTTTTTAGGGTTTGGTTGATTGGGGGTCTGTGATGGTGATTTTGTGATGTTTGTGTGATTGTTGGGTGTTATTTGTGGTTAATTAACTGGATCTGTTAAAAAATTTAAAAACGCCTCTTTTTTTTATTTTAGGGTTTGGTTGATTGGGGGTCTGTGATGGTGATTTTGTGATGTTTGTGTGATTGTTGGGTGTTATTTGTGGTTAATTAACTGGATCTGTTAAAAAATTTAAAAACGCCTCTTTTTTTTTATTTTAGGGTTTGGTTGATTGGGGGTCTGTGATGGTGATTTTGTGATGTTTGTGTGATTGTTGGGTGTTATTTGTGGTTAATTAACTGGATCTGTTAAAAAATTTAAAAACGCCTTTTTTTGTGGTTTGTTACTTGCGGCTTGTGTTTCACTTGGCTTGTGTTTCACTTGGCTTGTGTTATAACCCAACCCTATCTGTAACTTGTGTAACCTTCACTTGTTGTAACTTGTTGAACCTGCTTGTGGTAACTTGGGTGTACTTTGAAAATACTTTAGTTTGTGGTGAGAGTAACTTTTGTGGTAATTTGTGAATTTGATACTGCCTTGTGGTGATGAGGCTGAGTATAAATTGGGAGGTTTCACTACCTACCACTTTGAGACTGTTCCCTTGTGACTTCCTGCAGTTTGGGAATCTTACTGCAGTTTGGGAATCTTACTGTTGCTTTTGGTTTTTGGCTTGTGAACACTTGGGCAATCTAACTTGGTTGCTATCTGATCTGTGCACTTGTGTGCACCAGTTTGGGAATCTTACTGCAGTTTGGGAATATTACTGTTGCTTTTGGTATTTGCTTGTGAACACTTGGTTGCAATCTGGTATTGTGCAATCTGATCTGTGCACTTGTGTGCAATCTGTTGCACTTGGACAAAAAATTCAAAAAGGCGATGACGATTGGTTTTATAACCGAACGGCGCGGCAAAGTGATATTTTTGTCACTTTGCAGCCTTCATATCCGAGCCTAATGGTTTTCTAAATTGGTGATGATGTTAATCTGAGCCTTTATGCAATCTGCTTGTGTGGTAATGCAATCTGCTTGTGTGATACTGCATTCTGCTTGTGTGATAATGCAATCTGCTTGTGTGATACTGCTTGTGTGCTTATGCACTTGGACAAAAAAAATGGCGATGACGATTGGTTTTATAACCGACCGGCACGGCAAAGTGATATTTTTATCACTTTGCAGCCGTCAAATCTGAGCCTAACACTTTTTATCAATTGCGCAAATGTTTTTCTAAATCGGCGATGATGTTAATCTGAGCCTTTATGCAATCTGCTTGTTTGCTAAATCTGCTTGTGTGCTAATGCACTTGGACAAAAATATAACTTAGCACTTGGACAAAAATATAACTTATGCACTTGGACAAAAAAATGAAAAAAAGACTTGTGTGTGTGCTGCACTTGGACAAAAATTGGAAAAAAACAGCAAAAAGACAAAAAGTACTATGAACAGTAAAATGTACAGTAAAAGTACAAAAACCAGAAAAAAAAGTACCCTAAACTAGGGAGGGTTTGCAGGGGGGGGAAACAGGGTATTAATAGTGTGACCCATTTTTTTTCTTATTAATTGATGATCCGTGTCCGCCCGTGTCCGACCCGTGTCCAAAAACGAGTCCAGTTCAAAGCGCACGTGGGACACGGCACGTGCGTGTCAGACACGTGTCCGAGCCGTGTCCGTGTCCGACACGTGTCCGACACGTGTCCGACACCGCCACGTCGAGTTTCTAGCCGTGTCCGTGCTACCTAGCCTACAAAGTACTTTAATTTTGATATATCACTTTTACCAAAGACAAACTAACCATCTCGTACTATAAACACCACAAGCATCACTCATATCTCACATGAGACTTGAACTCACAAGTCACAACCACTTGGTTGGGTAACATTCTTACACAATACATGTACCGCCAGGCTACAAGCCTTTTATATTTTACTTTATATAGTAAAAGTTTATAATCCGTTGCATAATTTGTTAGGGAAATTTGCAAAACTGTGACCCAAGATGACACTTGTTTCCAACTTGACTCAATTTTGTTTCATATTGCTAATATTAGATTTTTTTTTTGAAATGACGAGGTCATCCCCACTTTAAATGCTACTAGTAATTATCACTTGTGTCATTACGAAATCTGACACTATCTTTCATAAAAAAAAATACCACCAACGTCTTTTAATCTCATGTATATGTAAAATTATAAAGCTTTTCATTAGTCATATTACAACAATAAACGTATTTTTGATGCTCTTAAAGTTGATGTCAATTTTGCTTGTTTTTGAAGAAAAATATTTGAACTTTTTCGTAATACATCCTAAAATTCGCAATAAAAAATTGGGTAATGATATGTACACATTGAATTTTACTTTGCACACATACAATTAATGAATAAAACAAACAATACCCCATGTAATTTTATGTGTGCAAAGTAAAATCTTATGTGTACATATCAATTTCCTAAAAAATTATCTATGAATAAACCCCCTCCATCCTCCTTTGAACCATACTTCCTCCCACCCCTTCTATTACGAAGTATTATCCTCCCACCCTCCATCCTTCCTTCTTCCCTCCATCATCCTCCATTAACTTTACCTCTTACTTCTTCTCTATACTTGCAAAATTTTATTATTCTTTACCGATTTATTATTCCCATCTGTTAATGTGAAGTAAAGACACCACTTTTTGTTTGTTTGTTTGTGCTTTACGATATCTATGAATACAATACGACGTTATGTGAGACAAGAGCAATTTTTGCGTTTAGAAAAAATAGTCCTAGTTTTAATAATATTTCACAAAAATGAGTCAAGTTGAAAATGAATGACATTTTACAAATTTCCCTGTTGGTGTCGAAAACAGTACTTACAGACCAATATGAGTGACACGCATAGTAGTTATGAAATTAGTGTTACGTTTTGGTCATCCCAATAATCTCTCTTTACGAATACAAGAAAATAGCTATTATGATTTACCAACAGTTTTGGTTCGTTTATGAACTCATTACTTAATTGAGACTGGTCCCTTCGTATCCATTGACCGGCCCCCCTTAATGACAAATCTTGACTGTGCCTATGAATTTAGGTTGATGATTATAGGTTTTGACGTTTTGTTGGTAAACTATGTGCAGTATTCATTGTTATAGTAACGAGATTGGCATTGGTCCGCCGCGTTGCGGGCGGGCGAATTTTTTAGCCGAGTTTTTTTTTTCCCCTTGCGTACTGTAGCAATGTACTTTAGTAGCTCGGCCCAAAACGCAACGTACTGTAGCAGTCCGACCCTTATATTTTATGGTCTTTATTTTTTTCGGCAGTATTAGCCATTTTATTAACAAAAGAAAACAATTATTTATGATTTTGTGCTCCGCATTTTTTTATTTTTTACTACTTTAACTTGTCAATCTTTATATTTATAAATTTTTTTATAAACTTTTTTTATATACTTTTTATAAACCATTTTTATAAATTTTTTATAAATTTTTTTTAAACCTTTTTTATAAATTTTTTATAAACTTTTTTTATAAATTTTTTATAATTTTTTATAATTTTTTATAAACGTTATAAACCTTTTTATAAAATTTTATAAATTTCTTATAAACCTTTTTATAAAGGTTTTATAAACTTTTTTTTTTTTTTTTGCATCGTTTTTATAAATATCTTATAAATTTTTTATAAACTTTTTCATAAATTTTTATAATTTTTTTTATAAATTTTTATAAACGTTATAAACCTTTTTTATAAAAATTTTATAAATTTCTTATAAACCTTTTTTATAAACATTTTATAAACTTTTTTTTTTTTTTTTTTGCATCTGTAGCATCGTAGCACCGGTCCAACACTGTAGCATGTACTGTAGCACTGTAGCTGTACTGTAGCAAAGTGGGTAAAACGGCAGCGTTTTATTCGAGTTTTAATATATACTTATAATGTTAAAGTTTAAAGAAAACATTGTGTTACTAGTAGCCTACACTAATGCATTTTTTGATAAATTATTACGGTGATGCTAAGACCTAAGTAATAAATTATCACTCACTTGGAACTAGGAGTGGCAATTTTCGACACGATACGATAAATGACACGAACCTAACACGAAGTTAAACAGGTTTGGGTTGAGGATAAATAAGTTTGGGTAAAAAACGGGTTAACCCGTCTAACCCGTTTAATAAACATGTCGTGTTTGGGTTGAGTAAGTATTAAACAGGTCAACCCGTAAACACGTTTAAGTATATAAGATCTTAAAAATAAAATATATAATCTGGTTTTTATGTTGGATGTGGATTAAATGTATTTTGTTATTTACTTAGTATGAGTGAATTATAATTTTATACCTTGGATATCATGAAAATTGACGCTTGTAATTCAGAAAATTGTCGCATAGTTATTTGTATCTTATTCTTATCATATTTTAGATCCTTATATCATTTTTTGCGTTTAAACTAGTTAAATCGACAAACCACTAACTTCATTCACTGCTTGACCTATTTACTTAAATGGGTTAAACGGGTCACAAATGGGTTACACGTGTTATGCAGGTCTGGTTAGGGTTGAGTTTCTTGACACGATTAATAAATGGGTCGTGTTTGGGTAAAGGCTATAATAACTCGCCAACACGCGAACCCGAATAGGTTAACACGAACACGACTCGATTGCCACCCCTACTTGGAACTCCATTATAACTTGTTACCAGGGTTCTCAACCATAAGGCCACTAAAATAGAGGTGCACATCGTAACTGGTTAACCGAACCGGACCAGGAAACAAACTGAAAAACCGGACCGGTCAAAACCAGTTTTGACCCAAACTGGTTTGGTTTTTCTAAAAACCGCCGGTTTGGAACCGGTTTGTAATTTTAAAAAATGGACCGGTTAGGGGACCCGTTTTTAATAACCGGTTTGGTTAACCGGTTTCAAACCGGTTTTGAGTGGGGTTTATGGTTTTTTTGAAATTTCAAATTTTAAATTTTAAACTTGAGCGGGAAGGCGGAAGGAGCGTGAGGGGGGAGGGGATGTTTAATTTTTTGGCCTCGCAATTTACGATTTTGTCATTGTATGTTTAGTATAAATAGAACGGTTGTGTTTTTGTTTATTCACAACTTTCATACAAGCAAAATACACTCTAAAACTCCAAACCGAAAGTATTTCACTAATGGCAAGTTCAAACACCACCGAAGCTAGTTCAACAAGTGCACCGACAATTGTTAAAACTTTACAATGCGACCGTGTACACGATCGTAGGGCTAACTTCAACTACGTCCTAATGTCGGATGACAAGAAAAATGCTCAATGTAAGCATTGCTTGAGTATAATGTCTGCCGGTTCCAACTCGACGTTGATGGCTCATATCAACATGAAGTATTGCAAGGTACTCAAAACGGTTTCGGAAGCAGTCAATCGTCTATGGGTCTGGACGGGAGTATTTTTTTATACGATCATGAAGTAGTTCTTCATAAATTTGCCGGTTTGGTGACGAGGTTTGCCGTTCAACCATTTCCCCTTTGACGACGACGGTGTTTCAGAATCATGTCCAACCAATGTATAATCATGTAAGTCGTATGACTCTAAAACGCGATGCTATGAAAATGTGGATAACGGCCAAACAAGAATTAAAGAATGTTTTTTTTTTTTTTTTTTTTTTAATTTAAATGCTTGTGTTAATTTAACAACAGATGTTTGATCCGCTCCTCATAATTTGCCATTTTCGTACATTTGTTTTACCGCACATTGGGTTGATCCCGAAAGTTGGCAAATGATGAAGCGAGTCATTGCATTTGAAAATTTTCTGGTTCCTCACACGGGAATTGCTTTATTCAAAGTGTTGAGAAAAGTGTTCGTCAAATATCACTTGTCAGATATTTTTATTTTCAATTACGTTGGATAATGCTAGTAATAACACAAATGTAATGGGTAAACTGAAAATGGAATATGAGCCACCCTTAAATGGCGATTTTTATCATACTCGATGTGTTGCACACATCATTAACTTGGCTGTGCAAGCGGGATTAGTGGAACCCATAATGCTTCAAATGAAAGAAAGTTTTAGAAAAATGTTAGCCGATGTTTTTATAAAGGGTATTAGAAGATATAATAACTACATTCGGATGTGTCTTGATGCGGGAAAACCTTATTTATCACCTAATTTTGATATTGAAACAAGATGGAATTCCACTTATCTTATTTTCCTAAGTGGTATAAAACAAAAGGTGACTTTACAATATTTTCATGACAAATTGTCAAAAAAGGGTAAGTGTGCTCCATTTTCGGTCGACTATTGGGATACTATTGAAAAACTAACCCGATTACTTGAAGTTTTTTCAAAGCCACAAAAAAATTATCGGGAGTTTATTATCTAACATCTCATTTGGTACTCGAGCAACTATACTTAATGTGTTCAAGTATGGCCTCATTTGAATTAAATGGTGGTATATATACACATATGATTTCATCAATGAAAGAAAAGCTTAAGAAATATTTTGAAAGTTGCCACCAATATTTACTTGTGCGGCCGCATTAAATCCATGTTATAATGTAAGTGGGGTAGAGTTACTTATCGACTCGATTACAACTGATTTGGGTTGTTTGCGACTAACATGAACTTTGGTGATGATGCAAAAGTGTCTTTTAACAATTCTTTTGAAGGTTTATGGGAATATTATTTTGAAAAATATGGTAACCCAACTCCTTCAGTGAGTGCGACTTCTTCATCATCGAGGTCGCATAGAAGGAATCCGATACAAGGCTTGCTACAAAAGTTAAGAGAAAATCTCAACAAACGGCAAAAGGGTGACCATTTCACGAACAATGAATATGCAAGATATACCACAACCGATTTTATCTCACATATTCCGCCTGAACAAGTTAAAAACTTTGATGTTTTGGCGTTTTGAAAAGCAAAGGAAACAATGTTTCTCGTTCTATCTCGAATGGCTCGAGATCTACTAAGTGTACAAGCTACTTCGGTAGCTTCTGAACCCGCTTTTTCAACAAGTGGAAGGGTGTTATCAAACAGAAGAACAATGGCTCGAGATCTACTATTGTTCACTTTTTTCATCACTAAAGGTCCCTTTAACTAAATGCCATCAGTCAACATCCGTTAAGTCCCCCATGTGCCTTGCACTTCTCTTCTTCATCTTCACTCACCACCACCAATCATTACAACCATCCACGATCACCCACCATTACAACCATCTACCACCCCCCACCACAAAGAATTAAAACAACTGAACGAAATTAGTTCTTAGAATTTATGTAACTCTGTTTAACTATCATTTTATTAACGCAAAGGTGACATCTCTTGACACGCAATAGAACTTCAGATACTTCACACTTCCATTTTCGTTCAACATATGCCATATGGATTTGGCCATAACTTAGGTGAAGGAGAAATTTGGCAATATGGATTTAACTTATAAGCATTAACTTAACATTAATAGTACTATGTACCAATTTAATTCAAGACAAGAGAAGCTGTGAAAAACTATACAAATATCTTTTAAAACAGTTTAATTTTCATACAAACAACCTTCCCACGTTTCTTATTCACAACATCTGACTATCACTTTAAAAATGATAACAAGTTTTGAGTTCAGTTACAATACAAGAAGAAGAAAATAGATTCTCAACACAAAGTTGAGAGAATACCAAATAAACACAGTTACAAACTTTTGAGAGAGAGAAGTAATGAAAATAGATAAGATACAAATGAGAGAAAAAGACTTTATATATAGTCTTGACAACTAGGGCACCGGGTATCTTTGCTTTTCCACATATTGCTGTAAGTCTTTCACCAGTTTTCACATTTAGACCCTGCAATCACAAAAGAAACATAAGCACTATCTAAAGAATATAACAAAATTACCTTTTCACTACTAAGTCATAACTATTCCTCCAAACATCCTTTATTTAGATTTTATTTTATTATTTTAACATTCCCCCTTAAGCTAATGTCTGTACAAATCAAACAATCCAAGCAGATCACAAATTTCTTATGATCCTATACATTCAGCCCTTTTGTAAAAATGTCAACAATGTTATCAACAAACTTTATTTTCATAGTTTTAACAATACTAGCTAAAACGTTTTCTATTAAGAAAAATAAATAAATCTCAGAATGTTTAGTACTTTCATGAAATATTGGATTAGCTGCAATTTGAATTGGAGAACTATTATCACAATGTATAGTAACCGAAAGAGATGTTTTTATATCCAGTTCAACCAAGACTTTCATAATCCATATAACTTCACAAACCACACTATTCATTGCCCTATACTTTGCCTCCGCAGAAGACTTGGCAAGAACAATATGTTTTTTACTTTTCCAGGAAACCATACTTTTACCCAGAAAAATAGAGTAGCCAATAACATATTTTCTTGTGGCTTTGCATTTAGCCCAATCTGAATCAACATACACATTCAGATCAAAATATGCATTCTTATTAAACTTTATTTACTATATTTGAGTCTTTGGAGTACTTTGGTATTATATTCCGCGCCGAGGATTTGTGCTTGTGGGCCGAGGTGAATATTGCAGACCAGCAGATCTGGTGGTCGACAATCGTTCGGACTTGGTAAAGGTTGTCGCAACACCTGTAGTAGGACAGAGGACTTATCGCGATGCCCGCAGACCAATTTACGATGTCTCCGTCGTTGACGTTCGTCAAGCAGGCCAGGTGCTTCTTTCAAGTACCTAAGTACTTTGACAGCTAACTTCAAATGTGACTGAAATGGTGCATGCATATGCTGACTAAGGACATGTATAGCATACCTAATATCAGGTCTAGTATGTGTTAGGTATATAAGCTTTCCAACTAACTTTTGATAGTTGTTTATACCAACTAAAGGTTTGTCAACCAGAACCTAACCTTTGTTAATTGCACACTCCTTAGTTTAAATAAGAGTGTTGCAAGGTTTGCAAGCAAGCATACCAAAATCAGATAACAAATCAAGAAAATACTTTCTGTGAGTCAAGTATAAACTGTTATTTGACTCTAAGACTTCAATGCCCATAAAATACTTAAGTTTTCCAAAGTCTTTTATCAAAAACTTAGACCTTAAAAAATCTTTAAATTTGTTTATTTCATCTATGTTATTACCTGTGACAACAATGTCATCCACATATACAAGTAAAGCAATAAAAACCCCATCTTTACTTTTGATAAACAAAGAAAAATCATTTTTACTTTGCACAAAATCATTTCCAATTAACACAGATGATAATTTTTCATTCCATTTCCTATGAGCCTGCTTCAAGCCATATTTACAGACCCTACTATCATTTTTGATAAAATAACTTTCTGGTAGAACCATGTAAACATCTTTTACCAGATCACCATATAAAAATGCAAACCGGCCAACTGTTTTTCACTGCTATACCAAGAATGCACCTAATAGTGATAATTTTAACAACCGGCGAAAATGTTTTATCATAATCTATACCTTCTTTTTGATTATACCCCTTTGCTACCAACCTAGCTCTAAACCTATCAACTTCACCATTAGACTTGTATTTAACTTAAATACCCATTTACTTGCTATTGGCTTTTTGCCATTAGGAAGATCAGTTAAAGTCCATGTACCATTTCTATTGAGGGCTTCCATTTCTAGATTCATTTCTTAAATCTACCTAATATCATTAGCAGCCTCACTATATGAATTAGGTTAAATGATTTTATTCAAATTTGTTGAAAAATTGTAATTTTCATAACTTAATTTGGAATTGGTGACCTGTTTGCCAATATTGTATTTGACCTTTGTATCAATTTTATAGTCACTTAGCTTAACATGCATACTTGTTTTCCCAAAAGACCTTCTAGTATAAGTTTTAAGATTGTCCTGTCTGTCTGGAGTCACACTGGTGATTAGAATAGATCCGGATAAAATTCATCATCACACTCTAATTGTTTTTCACTTTCCTAAGGTATTACATTCTCCATTTCATCACATACGTTGCTGATGGACTGTCATTAGGATGCCCATTATCATCCTTTCCAGTGCCATCAATATTTTCAGTACCTTCATGTGATGAAAGGTCTATGCCCTTACCTCTTTCATTTTTTTTATCTGTCTTTTCATCATAACGTTGATCTGATTTAGACTCAACTTCCAGATCATCATTAAAAAGTTAAGAACATTTGTATTTTGAAAAATCATTTCATATTCTTATTATCAAAGCTATTTTTGAAAGGAAACACAGTATCATAAAACTTTATATCTCCTGAATAAAACATTTTCTTACTTTCAAGAGTGTACAACTTGTATCATTTCTTTTCTAAAGAATAACCAACAAAAAAAAAATACTTTTCAGACTTGGAAGAGAATTTAACAGTATTATTTAACACAATATAGAAACACAAATAACCAAAAGTTTTTAATTGAGAGATATTAGGTCTAATTTTATAAATCATTTCATAAGATGACTTTCTAGATAGCACAAAATTTGGTATAATGTTACTTAAAAACATAGCAGTTAAAATACACTCAGTCCACATGTTCAAAGGAACCCCCCTGAAATATGAGGGCCCTTGCAACATTCAACATATGTCTATTTCTGCTAACCCATTTTGGAAGGGGGGGGGGGGGTATAAGGACAAGATGTTTGATGAAGTATTCCATTTTCCTTTTAAAATATTGGGCAAATATTTTTAAAAGGTATCATACTTGCCATCATTTGCTTTTCTGGGTAGCGAACAATTTTTTTTTGCTTTTGTGGTTACTTTTCTTTCAAATTCATCCTTTTTAGGGTACTATGTGACATATTTGCCCTTCGGGATTTTTTTTTCTATTAGCTAAGAGGGGCAAAAATGTCAAAAAAATTCACAAAATACCCAAAAAAGGATGAATGTGAAAGAAAAGTACCCACAAAAGCAAAAAATTATGTTCGCTACCCACAAAAGCAAATGGTGGCCAGTATGATACATTTTAAAAACATTTGCCCTAAAATATTTCCATATTTTGATTTATGAATTCAGTACCATTACCAATTTTGAAAACTTTTATAGTCTTATCAAATTGATTTTTAATCAAATTGAAGAATGTAGTGATATAAGAAAATACTTCATCTTTCCCCCCAACAAAAATACCAAAAAACCTCAAGTATAATCATTTACAATAGCACACAAGGCCTTTGATCTAGTGGTATGTAAGTTGCCCACCAACCTAGAGGTTGTGTGTTCAAGCCTTGCTGGCGGCACTTGTGAGATAGGTGGTATAGGTCTGAAAAAATTGCCGTTCTAAAAAAAAATCATCCACAATAGTTAGAAAATACTTAAACCCTTCTTTGCTTTAAACTTGATAAGGTCCCCACACATTCTAAGTGAACAATATGTGCAAGATCATTGGTTTGATGTTCACTAAGAGGAAATGGTTCTCTTCTTTATTTTGCTTTGTGACAGACATAAAAAATATTATCATTTGATACAATTTTTAAAATCAAGTTTGTCTTTTAAAATGTTCGTCAGAAGGATGACCAAGCCTATTATGCCATATACATTTAGACCAACAACACACTTGTATATTATTATAACCATTTTTTTACATCTATTAAGAAAATACAGTCCATTACTTTGATTACCAGTTCCTTTTTGGGTCCTTAGAACAGAATCCTGTATAATACACACATTTTAATTAAAAATGACCTAAGTTTATTATCTTTGTTTAGTTTATGCATAGATAGCAGACTGACTTGATAGTCATGAACTACTAAGACATCATGGATAATAATCTTACCAGTAAGTTTTAAACTTCCAACATGCGTAACAAGAGCTTTAGTACCATTAGGGCGACCCACAGTCATATTAAGTTGTGAAACATCCACAACACTAAACATGTTAAGAGTGGTGTAAGTCATATGCTGAATTGCACCAGAATTAATAATCCAACCAATATATATATATATATGCTATATGTACTTATGTTGGTATTATGATTAAAGAATCCAGATGTGCAGAAACTTATCACATAATTCATACCTGCAATGTTTGCAAGCATATTGCTTGACCCAGAAGGCCATCAGCCTTTTATACTGCTCATTTGTGAAAGTGTTAAATGAATTAGCAGGTTGTTCCTTATGACCTGAAACAACATTATTACTAACAAGTTTTTGATTATTTATGGTTTTCTTTTTAAAACTAGGTGGATACCGAACCAATTCAAAACACCTATCAGCAGTATGGCCATTCATATTACTATTTTAGAGTATAAATGAGTCTGTCTTACACTAAAGCTAACCTTAAAGGGTTCTGCAAGAAATGGGTCTTTTTCATGGTATAAAAAAGGTGTATTTTTTAGACTAATACTCACCTTAATAGTGTATGTTTAAAAAAAATAAAGTTTGGAATGGGGCGTTTCATCATGTTATTTAGTATTACTCATTATTGTAGCAAATGCTTTAATATTTTATCAAGCACCCTCAGCGCTTCTTGAGAAATTTTAGATTCTAAACCTGTAATTGTTTGATCTTTTTCGCAATGTTTAGTTTTTTGAGCTGCATGAATTTTTGCAACTTAACGTGAAAAATTATATGCTAGATGTATAGTTGATAATTACTCAAGTTGTTGTGTGGTTACGTAGTATGAAGTTAATATATATCGAGCTCTGCTTAAAATATTAAACATTTCGATTAATCTTAAAAGATTAGATACTGTGCATTTTCATTGTTGTGGTTGAAAACGCAAATTGAATTTAAGAATTCTTACAAAATGCTCATAATATTCGGAACAAATACATATTGTTTAAAACACTTTGCAAGATTATTTTGAGGGCTCTCGGTGCTTTACGAGAGTTTTTAGCTTTTCTGGCTTCTTAAGGCCAACGCAATTGCCTGCATATTTTGGCTTTTTTTTTACGACAAAGCATATTTAGGTCCATCAACTCTATTTGTAATGTATGTACTTATGAATAAACCTTACTTCTATCCGTGTTTACCCGTAATGTGTAATAAATAATGATTGTAGATGATTTACAATTATCGGCAATTTTATATTGCATCATTTTCATCGGTTCTTGGCATTTAGATTTTTTTTGGCTCTCTTCAGCGCATGTCATTGTTCCTAAGCCAACTAAAATAAGTTGGCATTTTTGATGAGCAAAAATATAAGAAAATAGAACCAATGACGAGTTGTGGGTTGATTCGCATCGAAGCTGGTCTTAATTTAGAAAAAAAATTAATCTTTTAGGTCATACAATACTATCGTATACAAACACTCCGCCGTAATGCGTGGGTTGAAATCCTTGTTTCAAACAACTATAGATGAGTAATGAAGTTTAATAAAATTCGAAAAGGACCCTTAAGTTTGCCCAGAATACAAATTAGCCCCTTAACTCATTATACTTTATACTTTAATACCTTTATACATTTTCTTATGTAACAAACTAACCTTTAAACCTATTAAACTCCTTTGTTTTACTCATGATATTTATAAATTTTCATTGAAATACATATAGCACAATATAGCTCATCTTTACATCTTAATACCCTTTTAAACGTAATAATAAAATAAATTAATCCTTAAAGTCTATATTTTTACTCATCTACATCAATTTCATAATTATTGCTAACATTTTTCATTAGTAATAAAACATATTATTGTTGAAACTGTTGTATTTCGTAGCTACAAAATAAATATTTTTACACTCGCTGTAACACATGGGCAGAAAACATAAGGCGAAATCCGATTCTAACCCTTTTAACAAACAAAACCAAAAACACCCTATAATATACATTTATCTGCACAGAGTATAACTTTTCCAAAATAAGTAGTCATTAACTTGATCAACTAAAATGCATTAATGCTGAGGCGAATTCTGTTGACCAATAATGAGCTTCTTGTGATTAGAGTACAAATAATTTGGCACAAAGCATTAAGTTTCAAGACCACTGCTACAAACGTGAATTCACTTTCTTGTTATATATTAACGACCTTAGCAAGACTTATTTGATATACAATTAAATTTAAAATAATTGTATCGAGGACAAAGGAGCATTTTTTTTTCATTTTTTCTTTTGTGACACTAATGTTTACTTTGACATAAGTTGTAATGCTACGCAACAAAGATGATAATGTAACATTCTGAATATTCATAATGGCATGGAGAATGTGAAGCATGTCACTGAAACAACACTTAAACGTCGAAGTAAATCATGTACATAGGTACTACTTACAAGTTTTGTGCATGCACGAGATTTACAGATAAATTTAGAATTTTACTAACAATCACCCTTAGGGTGTTGTTAACAACTGATTTTCGAGAATCAAGATTAGAATATATACCATGCCAAACAAAATCATGAATAATCACCAACAATTTCTTTGATTTTCTCAAACTCAAATACAAGCAGTCTCTTTATTGAGCATTTAACCGGGTTCTAGGTTTTTTATTTATAGATTTTCGAATATTGCGTATTGGGTTGACCAATACGGCGCATCCAGGGTAACTTTGCGTGGAGTCCAAGATTAATATATTCCAAAATATTCGTACACCGCCCTTCTGATACGGCGTATAAGGTTGATGAGTAAACTACACTGCTTGTCCTTGTGGTTTGCGTTGAGAGACGAGTTTCGTCATTTGACAAAAAAAATACACCATCCGTCCCTAAATGCGGAACGTTATGTATCGTTAGTCCTTCACTTTAACGGGCCACACTAACTGCCGTTATGTGACAACACGTGATACCCATGTGAGGGTATTTTGGTCCTTGTGCCCCTTGTTTTCAACTTTATCTTCTTTATTTATACATCTCTATCTTCCACCATAACTACCCACCACCAATCCATATACTTTCTTTCTTCTGATTTCATATTTATTTTCACCCATCACCACCAACCACCAATCCAAATCCCTTTCATCATCATCTTTATCTGCACTCACTACCACCAAACACATCGCAAAAAAATAAAACCCGAATTAATGTCTCGAAACATAATTATAAACTCATACAATAAATGCATTACCTTTTACATAAACAAACCCACTCATCTTTTACATAAACAAACCCACTGATAATATTGCTTTTAAATGAACAAACACACCGATAATATTTGATAGCTTCTTGGATCGTGGATCTATTCAAACAAATAATGAAGAAAAAGGTAATGCATTTAGGGACGTTAATAGCTTCTTTAACGAAATCAAAACCAAATATTGAAGAAAAAGGGTTGTTGGATCTATTCAAGCACTTATGTCAGTCTATTTATTTGATAGATTATTGGATTGTGGGTCCCACGATTATAAATCTTGATGCATATATAACTTCCAGCTTTATTGTTAAATAAAAGTGTATGGTTTTTTATAAAGATAGTGGTGGATTAAAGGATCCGACAGGCGACGGTGGTGGCACCGATCGACATTGGGTGGTGTGTGTCGACGGCGGTGACTGAGAAGGATGGTGGTGGCCAGACGGATTTTTCAAAGTTGCCGGTCGTTTTGTGAGTATATATAGTGATAGTGATTGAGTAATAATGTTATGAAATAAGTTTTGTTGATATTTCTATTGTTATTGTTTTTTAGTGGTTCGATTATAAAACTATAAGGGTGCGTTTAGTTGAGGGAAAACACCCTTGTTTTCCTCAAAATGTTTTGTGGAAAACAAGGAAAACAGAGATCGCGTTCAAATTAGTGTTTTCCAATAAAATTCTCTACAAAACACAAAATTCCTATTTCCAACTTTAATACACAAAAGTGGAAAACACTTTTTTTTTGTTTTCACCTATTTTCTTTTAAAATACCCCTAATTAGTTTTCGTCCGTTTTTATACGTTTTTGTCGGTTTTTATCCGTTTTTTTTTTCGTTTTTGTCCGTTTTCATCTGTTTTTTACGTTTTCGTCCGATTTTTTACGTTTTGTCTGTTTTTTTACGTTTTCGTCCGATTTTTTCGTTTCGTCTGTTTTTTTACGTTTTCGTCCAATTTTTTACGTTTTCATCCGCTTTCTTACGTTGCCGTCCTTATTAGTCCATTTTTTTTACGTTTTCGTTCGTTCTTTTATGTTTTCATCTATTTTTTTATGATTACGTTTGAATTTTTACGTTTTCGTCTATTTTTTAACGTTTTTGTCCATTTTTTACGTTTTTTACCGTTTCTAACGATTTTTTTTACGTTTATGTCTTTTTTTTTTTTTTATGTTTTCCGTCCGTTTTTTACATTTTCGTCCGTTTTTTTACTTTTTCGTCTGTTCTTTTACGTTTTAGTCTGTTTCCTTACGTTGTCGTCCGTTTTCGTTCATTTTTTTTACGTGTTCATCTGTTTTTGTACGTTTTCGTCTGTTTTTTTAAGCTTTCTCCCGATTTTTTACGTTTTCGTTCGATTTATTTACGTTTTCGTACGTTTTTTAACCTTTCCGTCCACTTTTTTACTTTTTTGTCGGATTTTTTATGTTTTAACCCTTTTTTACGTTTTCGACCCTTTTTTTACGTCTTCGTCCGTTTTTTACGTTTTCGTTTCTTTTTTTACGTTTTCGTCTATTTTTTTATGTTTTCATCTGATTTTTTACGTTTTCGTCAATTTTTACGTTTCATTTTTTTTACGTTTTCGTCCGTTTTTAGGTTTTTTAAGGTTTCGTCTGACGAAAGCGTAAAAAGACGGGCGAAAACGTAAAAATCGTACGAAAACATTAAAAAAGAGGCGAAAACGTAAGAAAATGGACGAAAACGTAAAAAACATGACGAAAACGTAAAAAACGAAAACGTAAAAAAGACGAAAACATAAAAAATCAGACGAAAACGGACGAAACAATAAAAAGCGGACAAAAATGTAAGAAACAAACGAAAGAGTAAAAAAACAGACGAAAACGTAAAAAAAACGGATGAAAACACTAATTTAGTAGGTCGACCCGAATCAAACCATCTGTCCCATGACCTGCTAGACCCATTTTAAAACATGACATATATGACCCATGACCCAAGCCGACCCAACCCGACCCGTTTGCCACCTCTAATAAAACGTATAAAATTGTTCAAAACATATAAAACGTAAAAAGTGGATAAAACATAACGGATAAAAACGTATAAAACGGATGAAATAGGGAATTTTGCTTTATGTCAAATTTAATGTTTTTATGTCGAATCAGAATAGTCGCTTGAAGATTTTTTCATGTTATTTGATGTTATATTTTACTTTTTTTAATTCTTTATTTTCTCGTATTAGATTTTTTTAGTTAATTTATAATTTAGTTTGTTAGTTTAAAATATTTGTTTTTGTGTTTTGAAGATGTTTTTATGATATTACAAAGGTGAATAGAGAATTGAGATAGAAAACAACAACACTTAAAGCATGTTTTTAGTTTTGCAAAATGGAAAACATAAACACATGTTTCTCAAACTAAACGCTGTTTCTAAATTTTCCATTGTTTTGTGGAAATAAAACTCCCCTCCCTTTTCCTACAAAACAAGAAATAGGAAATGAAAGAAAATGTTTTCTAACTAAACGCACCCTAAGAATCTGATAAAAGTAAAGATGGGGATTTTGTTTTTGTACAAAGAGATAGTATAATAATTTGATGAAAATGAAGATAAAGTTAAAAAAGATGGGATATAAGAATTTGCTAAAAATGAAGATGAAGAATATGGACTATCATTGAAGATGAAGATGATGGTGATTAAAGTGATTTGTTGTTTTGTTAGAGAGAGAAATAGAACATAGAGAGAAGTAGAAAATGGGAGAGTGTGTGTATTGATTAATTTTATTTATTTAATCAGTTTGGAAAGAAAGAAAGGGAAAAGAAAATTTTACCCTCATGTGCAAGGCACAAGAGGGATTTAACGGATAGATTTAACAGTCGTTAAAATGAAGGACTAACGATACATAACGTTTCGCATTTAAGGACGAATGGTGCATTTTTTTTTCAAAGGACAAAACTTGTCGGTGTAAGCAAACCACAAGGACGAACGATGTATTTTACTCTTTATATATCAACTAGATTGGAGACTCAATCCCGTAATTTTCTAGAAAGATCACAAGTGGTAATATGTAGGCATACACATCCATTGTATGAGGCATTTAGAGTTTAAAATCAACGCATCGTCTAACTGGTCATCAAAATTGCAACTTCAAGTTTGCGTGATTAATAGCTCAACTAATTAAAGTGTGAGCATAACATTACAAAGTAAGTATAGCATTTGGAATATCTGATGAATTACTTAAAAATTTTCAATGATAATGAGAGAGAAACTCTATGTTATTCTATGTGTTATACTATAAATACACAACAATAAAATTAGCTGCAAATTCGGAATGAATTATTATACTATATCGCTCCTCTCAAGAAATTTTATGAATTTATTATTCAATGGATAATCCAATAGCTATACATATACATTGACCCAAAATAATATTTCAGTTACTCATGATCCGATTATACGTTGTACCCCAAGGACACTGTTTATTATGTCATGCCTCAAGCATGGTATACTAATCAATTCAAAATAAAATCCTCGATGGAAAATATGGAGCATGAAAAAAAGATGATTGTTTTAGGTATAATATATATCCCATGATAGTCTCGTAAAGAGACTAGACATGAGGATTCCAAAAGAATCTCAGATAGCTAATAAGATCTCAATAAATTCAATCACATGGAATCGAAACAAACTGACATCGATAAATTTGTTTGCATAAAATATACCGCTTGTTATTATTCATAATGAGGATCATAAATCAGTTATTATCCCAAAATGCACTCAAAGAAATGATTGGCGAACATGAAAAGACGCAATCTATTGCAAATACGAAAACTATTAGGATGCGAAGTTCATACATGTCAATTTATAAAAGCTATTGGATATACACCGGTCTTTGTGTGAAACCGAAATAAGAGCTCTAAAAATTATGTGCTTTAAGACATGAATTATGGAATAAATAAATTCACAAAAAAACTTGAAGTTGCTTATTAAGAGACATGTTGTTTCGAGGTGGATGTAGATTTCTTATTGATATTATATGAGCCAGACAATATAGAAGTATTTAATTTACTCTAAATGAGTTTTATTAGAGCTCTCATGAAATATCTATAATGGCTCAAGCATGTCTAACAACTTCAACATCTTAAAACATTAATAAAGTTCTCAAAAACTCTATTTGATCAGATTAAATGAATGGTTATATGGATGAAAAGTCATTTGGACGCATATTATATTGCTTTTGCACATGTTTTTAAGAAATGATTAGTCTTCGAGTACCATTAATAAGTGCAACTGAGGGTTTGATGTAAATTTTGCAATTAATATGTGTCATGAGAGTGTATTTTTCTCTTTTAATAGTTATATTAGCTATATATGCTTTCCGATCAATGCATTGATATTGGGTTGGAAGCTAAACATATATTTTGTTATCTTTGCAGGACTTATTTCTAACATCAGAAGTTTCGTGGACTTTATTACAAAATAGCAACTGATTCAGAAGATTGACATTCGACGCTTGAAAGATATACAATAAATTGAGGAGAAGCATTATGCACACTGCACTCTTTTTCCCTTCATCAAGTTTTTTATTCCGTTGGGTTTTCTTAATAAACCAGTCTATAACGTACAATAAACGATAAATATTAAAAAAGGAATGTTGTAAATATTAATGGGTTTATGTATATTCACATTTATCTCTAGTGATATATTAAGGTTCCACATGTATTAAATAATATGTAAACATATTATTACACACTTATTACACAAAACATATTATTACACACTTACACTTATTACACAAAACATATTATTACACACTTTATAAAAAACAAAACATATTATTACACAACTTTATAAAAAAAAAAAAAAAAAAAAAAAGTACACCAAAGTACACCAAAGTACACCCTAGTATTAGGGAGGGTTGTAATAAAATATTAGGCACCGTGGTAATAACTCAACCTAAGAGAGCAGGGTACCGTAGCCACCAGCTCACGCGAATGGGTTTTTTTTTGTTTGTTTGTTGTGGTTTGTGGTTTGTGTTTGTGGTTTGTTTGTGGTTTGTTTGTTTCTCAGCTGTTTGTTTGTGGTTTGTGTTTCTGCTACAAGTATCAATGAAGAAGAAGACCAATAAAGAAGAAGACCCTATCATTTATGACCATTATCTTTTTAATATGCTCGTATATTTTCTTTTTCACTTTAAGAGTTTGGTATTTACAGTTTAGTCCTTGACTTTTTAGGTAACTAGCATTTACTAGCATTCATTTACTAAAAATATTTATCTAATCTTTTTATTAATGAAATTAATCTTTAGTTATGTATTGTCTTATTTAAAAGTAAATATGTATATTAGTATTTAGTAGACTTTTGGCTATGAAACATGGTATTTCATTTGATTTTAATGTTTTAATACATGTTTTTTTATACATACATACATATATATATATATATAAATTCCCGTGTCCATGCCGTGTCCGTGTCCTATATTTTTAGACTTTGCCGTATCGCCGTGTCCGTGTCCGTGTCCGTGTCAGTGTCCGTGTCCGTGCAACCTAGTTTGTAGGTTATTGTCATGGAACACTAGGGGGGCCAACACTTTCCTGTTCCCCTACTATAATATAAATACATGCACAAGGTTACATAGGAGTTTAAAAGATTTTTCAAAATTTTCAAGAAGAGGTTAGTCAGTAAGCCACACTCAATTGACTCCATTGATCAATGTACTCAATATGTTACTTTGTTTCATATATATTGCATTGATCCTAGTTTTGATTTGATTTGTGTAGATTGTATTACTATTAACATTTATCTAAGTTTGCCTAATATTGTCGTAAACGTCGTGAAGCCTTTTAGCTTTGAGCCAGATAATGCGCGCAGATTTAGTTATGTGAATTTCGTAACTTCTTTTATGGTGATTTATGAATATAAAAGCTTGTTTTCCATAATTCTTCAGGTTTGTGGTCGAATTATTGAAATGACAACTACTGCTACGTGTATGCACATTGCTATATCAAGACCCCCTAACAGTTCTTTTCGTGAAGTTTCGAAGTCGAGCATTGCAGTTTTTGGTAGTGATGCTAGAAGGGCATCAGGTGCGAAGCTTAATAGCTCATGTCACATATCTTCTACACAATTATTATGTCAAAATGTGAAATCCAGTCCTTCAAGATTTGGAAAGATGACCACAAAAGCTATGTCCGATTCCAATAACACAAAAGTCCTTCCAGGGCTGCCAGTTGATCTTAGAGGTTAGTTTTTTGAAGCACTGTGGATTATATATTAATATCTCTTGTTGATAACTTTTTCTAAACCTAAATATTTGCGAAATGATTTAAAAGTGTTGGAAGAAAACAGTAAAGATCCTGCTATTTTTTTTTTTTTTTTTTTTTTATTTTTTTGGGATGTATGTGCAGGAAAGAGGGCATTTATTGCTGGTATAGCTGATGATAACGGATACGGTTGGGCAATAGCCAAATCCCTAGCGGCTGCTGGTGCTGAGATTCTTGTTGGCACATGGGTCCCAGTATGTTACTCATCCTAGCCACAATGCCTAATCATTTGCTACTAAATACTAAACATGGCAAGATGAGTGGGTCGGTAATGGGTCAAAACAGGTTTGGGCGCATACAGGTTGACATTTTGTAAACATCAAAACAAGTTGGGTCGGCCTGTTAAAACTATTTTCATTTATATGTTGCTTATGGTTACAAAAATAATATAACTATAAAGATAATTTTAATCTTTAAATAAAATGATTCAGAATGTCGTATGCATTTTATTTTTTTTAGAACGGCACCACACTTGAAATCCGACCCCCGAGTTAAACCATCCAAACGGGCAGGCCCTGGGACCCGAACCAACACAACACAAATCGGCTTACTTCTAATGTGTAAATGGGTGGAAATTTGAAGTACGGATATGTTTTTCCTTGTAGGCACTCAACATATTCGAGTCTAGTCTTCGAAGAGGGAAGTTTGACGAATCGCGTGTGTAAGTGTGGCTATGTTCAACCATTTATTTCCAGTTATTTGGGATCAATATGATGATTTATCAACTAACCAGCAAGTGAAACTGTTTCTCAGGTTGCCAGATGGATCTTTGATGAATATTACTAAAGTCTATCCATTAGATGCTGTTTATGATACTCCTGAAGATGTTCCTGATGATGTGAGTTCAAACTCTCATTAATTTATTCCAATAAAAATCATACTTATAATGCTTAATTATGTAGGTAAAATCTAACAAACGCTACGCAGGGTCCTCAAAATGGACCATTAAGGTACCAGCTCATTAATTATGATTAAAGTTAACTGATTAATGTTTTGTATGTCACATAGCTTATTCAATGTTTATGTTTTTGTAGGAAGTAGCTGAATCTGTGAAAGAGGACTTTGGTAGCATTGACATCCTTGTTCATTCCTTAGCCAATGGACCTGAGGTATAAGCTTTGGATTTTTGGTTATTTTTTAATGAAGAATTCCACCCCATGCTCACTAATCGAAGTTAGTAATACGAAAAATGGTTAGTGTTAGAGATGCTAATAAAGCATGGTTTGCAGGTTACTAAACGCCTAGCAGACACATCAAGAAATGGGTATCTTGCGGCCATCTCAGCATCAAGCTATTCTTTCATATCTTTGCTCCAATATTTTGTCCCGATGATGAACCCTGGTATCATTTTCATCGCATACTTCATCTTCGGTGGGGTTGTGGTGGGTTGAGTACAGGTCAAGCAAGGTTATTTTTCGTTAAGGACGAATCGGGTAAAATTTGACCAAAAACACTTTTGTCCAATTTTTTAAATTTTTACAGGTAGTGTCTCAAATATATACAATAGAGTCATATAATTTTTATAACCAAAAAATACCATTTGACCTGTTGCCCTTTTATATTAACTGATCTCACATACCAGCACGTACTCTACACCTTTTTCCTGATGGACTTGAATCTGAGGAGCATCTTACCTATTCCTTGATATGGCTAGGCCAAAGGATTGTTGGGAGACTTGTTTCACTTTTAGCTCCTTCATATTTTACCTGTTTTGACCTGTTAAAATAAAACATAAACAAATTGTTCGGTCATCAAAGTTGAGTCTGATTACTATTGTAGGTGGTGCTACAATTTCCCTGAGCTTCAATGCTTCCGAAAGGGTCTTTCCTGGGTAGTTACTTTTATTTGACATTTCAAGCTTGTTTTGCCTGGAATCATTTTTTACACAACATTTAACCTACACGCTTTTTTAATGCAGATATGGTGGAGGTATGAGTTCAGCCAAGGCTGCTTTGGAGAGTGACACAAGAGTTAGTGTTTTCTTTTTTACGGAAAATACTAGCACAAGTACTTCAAAAGTTTTTTTAATAAAAAGCTTTTGTAAAGAACCTTTCATCATAATGGTGTTTTACTTGTTTCTAATAATTGTGACTAATTTTCGTTTAATGCACACAGGTGCTGGCGTTTGAAACGGGAAGAAAATATGGAATCAGAGTTAACACTATCTCTGCAGGTACTGCAATAACTTTGCATCTGTTTTACTCTATAAAAGCTATTACAAAACTCATTGATAATACTGTATTGATCTATCTTGAGAATGGACCAGGACCACTAAAAAGTCGTGCTGCCAAGGTGACTGGTCTTGTCGAGAAGTTTATTGATTATTCATTTGAGAATGCACCGCTGCAGAAAGAACTTTTCGCAGGTCAGTGTGAATCTCCTGCTGGAACTTTAGTGCGGTTTCTTTTTGGGAAACCTTGTTTGCTGTAAGTTTTTGGTACGGGTCGACCAATGTTTTTGTCTAAAACGTTTGAAAATGTCCTTCAGAATATGTATTATTATATAGTTTATAATTTATCAACTGTGAAGGTAAAGTTGTCGCGTTTCTAATAAGAAACAAATTCTTGAAGGACCGAATCAAACACGCTTTTGGGACTTAACCGCATTTTGAATGACAGTATAGAGTTTTTTTTGTTAATAACCCTTTCTATGATAAGCAGTTAATGTGTCAAAAGTGATTACAAAGACTCAAAAACAAACTGGAATAATTTAAGGACCTAACTTTACTAGTAAAGTACACTTTGGCGAACTTTCGATCCTACTGACTAGTTAGAGATAAGATATAAACAAAAGCAATTCATTTATAAGTAAACAGGTCAAAATGTCACTTCAACATAGAAATAAGGTTTTGACAAAAGCTCCGGATGACTTTCTGGTCTCCCATAGATTGCCATCTTAGTAGTCTTATATTTGATTGTGAGTGGCTATATGTGTATGTCAGTTTTGCATTAACATCCTGAAAATCAATCTATATAAACAGAGGAGGTGGGAAATGCTGCTGCTTTTCTGGCTTCACCACTCGCTTCAGCCATCACTGGGACAGTAATGTACGTAGACAACGGTCTGAATATAATGGGAGTTGGAGTTGATAGCCCTATCTTTAAATCTTAGGACATCCCAAAAACAAATGTTAAGGTGGAAAGCAAGCACACTGTTGTTTCAGGTTTTCAAATAAAACTTCCGTTGCCTCTCACCAACCGCCACTGATTTCAATTTTTAATGGTTGTTGAGCATTGTGAGCTCCTATGATATACTAACAAAGATGAGGGCAATCAATGTTTGTTTGGGAATAGCTCTCTTTGATGACTCAGTTTTTCACCCTTTCTTTGTTTATGCATTCTCATGATTTAAGTAGTTTAAAGTTTAAACATACGTTTGTTCTGAACTTTGCCTTTCTCATATAGAAAAAGATGCAAGTAGAGTTGCCTGTTTGTTCATAATACCTATATTCGTCAACGCATCAGATTTTCAAATAGGAGTACCCTCACTCAATTGCATATCTGATCTGTTGTGGAGCCATAACTAAAAAGTGATTACGCAAATATTTTGATTAATTTAAGTTAGGTATTAAATTACAAAAATAAGTTGAAATTTCGCTTGATCTTATGTTCAGCCACATATACACCTCAAGTCAGGCCGCTATGCCATTACCAAACGATAGTATCATATACCTTTTCGGAGTGAAGCAAAAATTGGTTAAGAACCACCTTTGATGTTCCATTATTTTCTCACAACCACTTGAATGATATAAAATACCTTCAAACATCCATAATGGTCTCCCAGTTATGGATTTGCTACAGCTTCGATTTGTTGATTCTTAGATGAACATTCATTACTAATGGCATGGCATGTATTGCATTCTCTATTACGTAAAAATATTCAGAATGTTGCACCATCATCTTCATAGCATAGCATTACAACTTGTGTCAAAGAAAACATTAGTGCCAAAAAAAACCTGCATCTTAATACTCGATACAACGTTGGTACAATCCAAACAATAGTAACATATCCCTCACTAAAGATCTTTTTTCAAACCAATTGGGAAATAGTAGCTCACTTCTTCCCACCACCAGAGACATTAAATTTGAAAAATATAATATCGCCATCTTGAACCACATAAGTCTTCCCTTCCTGCTTGTACTTCCCAGCAGCCTAAAAACACAAACCCCAACATTTTCACGCACTTCAGTTTGAGAGTATCCTCATCATGAGAAATTAGTTACGGTGGTAAATGGACATCCATTACTTACGTATGGTGCGGTGCAGGTAATAATTTAAATCTAAACAGATCAAACAGGTATAATAGAAGGAATAAAAGAGCTTACAAGCAAACAAGTTAAAATGGTCAAACAAATTATATCACCCAAAGTGTTAATTTGCTTGCATAGAAACCTTTCATTTAAAAGTAATTCAAAGATTTATCACAATTATGAGCATTTGGTTGACTAAAAAAGTGTTATGTGTGAAACCCACCGACCAGTAAAAAAAAATTTACACACTTGGATTTGTTACACATCCCACCCACTTTGCCACTTATTAGAAATAAGACTGGTAAAGCATTACTTGGTTCTTGGAAAGTTGAAAGAGAAGTCAGTCGCCACACGACAATATACTGACAAAATTTAAGTTTGCAAACTTACTGAAGCTCTTATTAAAATGTGGAAAGTAGACACCGGATAATTGAACATTTTAACATCGAGTCACAAATGGAGATTGGAAGCATACCTTTACAGCAGATTCACTTCCATGCTCTTTAAGATCCTCAAACTTCATTACCTGCCACATATCAATTCAAGTCTCAGATCTTCAACATAGACACCAAATAGATTCAGAATCACAACCCTAGGATGCCTGATACAAAATTTCCGGCTTCTAAATAACATTATGGATATGTGTGGGTGACACCTCAAAAACAATACCGAAAACAAAGACACATTTGTAAAAAACTCAAACCTCGTATAAAAAAAAATATAGTAAACATAAAGTACAAATTTGACCAAAATCAAAACTTAGAATTGACAATTTATAAGAATAAATAAAGTTGAGGAAACTCTCGGGGCAAGTAAGGACCTCAGCACAAATAAATCCTCTTTCAAAATCAGTATGAATTGCTCCTGCAGCTTGAGGAGCTTTGCTTTGCTTTCGAATTTGCCAGCATTTCACCTACATAAGACCACGCCACATAAGCTTTAGATTATATACATGACTAAAGCATGATAATATAACCCACTTTTCAAGTGCAATGAAAGAACCATCTAATATAAGTTGTGCATAAGTGCAAACTGGAGAAATTTAGTAACTACAAGAAAATCTGGTATATAATCTGAGCACATTTTCAGCAAAATTTGATTTGTAAGAGATAAAAACCAGTTTTGTTATAAAAACGCATTACCTCATCGGGGCCAGCAGTGAAAAAGTATATGAGGTTAATAGCAGAGAATCCAGTCTTTATAATCTTCGGAAGAGCGCTGTGGCACACGAACAATTAATCAGATAATCAGTTGGTTTCAATTAAACATCTTCATATATTCAAAAAGTACTTCACCACTGGAATTATTAGGATTCGGGACAGTACTTTAACGGCTAGATCTTAAAAAAAATGTTCTAAAAGTACGTAAAAATATATCAATGAGTAAATAATGAATTGCAATCTGACCACAAACAAATAATGATATATATGCAACTATTGATTAAATAACTACTAAGGTGCATGAACAATGTAATAATATTCAATACAATTTGAATTGAGCTGACCTTTGAATCTTGTTCTCTTCACAGTATTTTGCTGCTTCATCTTCTGGCAAATCAGCCAGATTTCTCTCCAAGGCACAGCTAAAAGGGATGATTGGCTCGCCCCCATGCTCTTGCACCCTACAAAACAGTTCTAACTTCAAAATTCTAGCGTACATTTCGCAAACAGTGAGAAATAGGTTGATGCAGGCATTATTGAACCTTATGAAAATATAGGCTTTCAATCTACAATTAAATCACTATAAAATAATGTATTGCAAACCTTGAATTATATGACATATAGAGACAATATATAATATTATCTATACTTTAGAAATTATTTAATTATAGTTCTGAATTCTCTATGTATAAATAATGCTACAAATTAAACATAAAAATAGTTACAACCTTGAAGCAGATTGAAATAAGAAGATTTGTGTTCTTGAAGATTACAGGAATAAAAATAGGTTCTGTAGTATTATCTATTTCCAATCCATAATGGGATGATAAAAACGCAACACCATACCATGGAGCATATATCAAGCAAACAGAAGAAAGCACATTTGTTCAAGAATGACCCATTCCATCGCATACGACAACACAAAACTCCTTAAACTTACTTTCTGATGAATATACCTCAGAAGAATGTAACAAGTTAATCAAGCATACCAGGCATGAATCTTGGGGAGAAACTTGTTCTTTTTTCTAGCATAATCTTTCTCGTTCATATTCACCTGCACAAAAAAGTATCCTGCTTAATGCCAAAGCCCGATTCAACAAATACTAAAATATAAATTGGAAAACCAGAACATCTTTAACAGCATAACATATCACCAACACATTCATGCACCAATACACTTCACATTTCCATTCTCTTTAAGCTTTCCTATAACCACCATCTCCAGCTAGAATGCTAGATGAATATCTAATATCACATCCTTCACTTAGGCCATCTCCATTTCTCCATCACCAAATATGCAAAAAGAGCATCATTCAAGAGTACTCTTATTTCAAAAAGAAAAATAAAAAGAAAAAAAAAATTATCTCTAACCATATACTCCAATACCCCTCACTCCAAAATTTATTATAAAAAATTTATATATCTTTAGATAATTCTTTAGTTAAATAAAATTTCCTTTTTAAAACGTATTTATATTTATAACCAACAGGTTCATAAATTATTAAAAAATCAGTTAAAAAGATGTGTTATTGTATTAATATTATTTGAGGAATGTATAGCGTTCCTCCATATTTGGAGCCAAGGTTGGAGAAGCTGACATTTCATCATTTTACCTCTCTTTTTCTCAGTCTTGTTTTACACAACTCAAACTTCTAGATCCAGCAACTTATTTTCTACTCAAACTCACTCTCCTCTAGAACTTCAAAAAATGGAGATGGAGTAGATTACGGAGATACCAATTCATTTCCCTTCTCTTTTTTTCTCAATCTTCTAAGATAAAGTAATCAATAGTTGATTATGTTTCTATGGAAGAAAAAAAAATGTGTTGACGATCTGCCTCAGCTTATACATTTGTAGTCCAGTAGTGCGTGCTAGTCTAAATCTTTGTACCGTATTACCGTATGCATGTCCCTTCTGGTCATATTTCTACCAAATCATCCATTACCCAGATTTCATTGTAACAAAATAGGAGTCAATAATAAATACTGTAGGCAAGTATATAGACATCCCTATAATCTGGTGTTGACTCCCACAGACCAAGCCAATGGCAGTAATACCTTGGGCAAGTGAGTCACGAAATTGCGTGTCCCTCAAAATTGCACCTCATCATATCCGTAACGCTCTACAGTGTAGAAGCTTGAACGATCTAAACTTCAGTATGATCACATTGGCCATGATTATCATGTTCCCCTGCTCGTCTCAGTGCAGCCTGCAACTGTTGACCCTCATTTTGGTTGACTGGTCCATTACGATAGGGGTGATAACAAGTATATGCGTAACTAGTGCCCACGCATAGTCATCTAACCGTAATAGACAGGCATACCAAGACGAGTGATACACAATTCCAAGCTGCATTGAAATGGGCAAAGCACCTGGTAGCTGCAGTTGATGCAGCTCATACTCAGATTCAGCCAAGCCCCTATGCCGCAGAGCGCTACCACAGAAAGAAGTAGGGGTGAAAACGAGCCGAGCCGAGCCCGAGCCTGCCAGAGCTCGAGCTCGGCTCGTTTATATATAAAAAGCTCGAGCTCGTTTCGAGCCTCACCTTTTGAGCTCGAGCTCGGCTCGTTAACACAAAGCTCGGCTCGTTAACACAAGGCTCGAGCTCGTTAACACGTTTATACGTATAGAAAATATATATACGTATATATTTCTAGGGCTCGTTTAGGCTCGCGAGCCTAAACGAGCTTTTTGTATAGAGCTCGGGCTCGAGCTCGATTATTAAATGAGCCCAAACTTAGGCTCGAGCTCGGGCTCGAGCTCGTTTAGGCTCGACTCGTTCGAGCTTTTTACCGATCCGATCCCGAGCTTTTCACGAGCGGCTCGGCTCGTTTCCACCCCTAGAAAGAAGATGTAGCTTGATCCGTATTTTCAATTTTATGACTCACTGGTACATGTGTGTTACTCGATCTGGCAAAGCGAGCAGCCATACGATGGAGATTTCAGGTTTCCAAGTCAGACGATTTTTAACCTATTAATCCGTGCTATAATCCAAATTGTTGGTCTTTCGGTTATTTTTTCCAACACGTATCTATAACATTTATAGGTGAACTCACCTTAATTTGACGCACTCATCTTACTAGTATTATATTTTGTAAAAAACTGATCTAGATAAATAATAATTTGTGGACACATCGATGTTCCCTTTTTTCCCCTTGCACTTTAGAGATATATGCCCACTCAATTCAACTTAGCATAAACTTAAGACCAATATAACTAAACCTACTTAATCAAAGATATGTAACTCAACTACACATAGCTGGTTCTTGATAATGATAGTATTAATGTAACTCAACTAAAAGAGATGAGTCCTAGAATCTGTCTATTATAGTTTTCCTTATGTGAAGACTGTTGAAGTTGGAATGAAAAAAAGAAAAAAGATGTAGATGACTCCTCAAATACTATGTACTAAATCATAGGAGTATATGCTATGATAAAAGGCCCATATATCACAAAATCATTTAAAAAATAAAAAAAATAAAAAAATAAAATAAAAAAATGCTAGATATATTTACAATCATTTATCTTATTGGACTACCTTCATTCCTTATTCAGCATGCATACATACACATCAAGAGAATCACAAGGTATATATCAGAATACAAATAGACATTGAAAAGACAAATGGTTTTACCAAATAAACGACGGGTTTTGCAGTGAGCAATTGAAAGACATTCAAGATTTCAATCTCAGCAGCTTTCCAGTCCCCCAACCGGACATCTTTTTCACTCTCGAGCCAGGCTTTGACCTGCAGTAAACCAACCAGAGTCATCAATAATGCATTAGCCTTTAAGACTATATCTTTACAATAGGAATTCCCAAGTATTTCCATGAACTTAGCATTGGTTGAATATATTAAGGTACCTTCAAACACAATTCATGTTCTACTTTCAACTGCTTGTCATTGCTCCTCTTCATGCTCTTTTCAAGATCTTCAATCCTTCTTTCCATAAACTCAATATCCTTTACCACAAATAAATAAATAAATTAAGCTAAAAATGGGTGTGAAATGCAGATGTAACAAAAGAAATATAAAGATAATACAATAATCCATACAGGAATTGAGAACACACCTTCAGTCGTAATTCTGCAGTAATAACTTCTAAATCTCTTACAGGGTCCACAGAGTCATCAACATGTATGATATCCGGGTCCTCAAATGCACCTACCATATGAAAATAAACCACAATAAACGTTCTGACACTTAAATAACCATATAAAGCAAAAACTCGCAACAAAAAACTATGAGTAATCAACAGGTAGAATTATTTAGTATCTTCGGAGGTTCAGATATTGTTTCACTCCCTATTAATCTATGTCAGCTAAACAAGCATGCATGAATACATATATATACAACTGCAAAACTTTTTATCAAAAGAAATTTTTTTAGGAGGATCACAAGAAAGAAAATCTTACGTAAAACGTGGAAAATGCCATCAACTGCCCGAATGTGAGACAAAAAATTGTTTCCAAGCCCTTGTCCTTCATGAGCACCTTTAACCAAACCAGCAATGTCGTGAATCTCTAAGAATGCAGAGACCTACCAAAATATACACCACGTTAACAGTTACCACAATCCATAAAACTCACTCACATTAGCTGTGAAACTAGAAAACATCATCATATAATAGTAAATAAATTAATATAAAAGGTGGAAGCATATTTGTTACCTCACTCTTTGGCTTAAAAAGCTGACAGAGCCATTCAAAACGCTCATCAGGGATATTAACACGAGCCTCATTGGGTTCAATGGTACAAAAGGGAAAGTTCTCAGCAGGAATTGACAGCTTAGTAAGAGTATTGAAGAGAGTAGATTTCCCTACATTCGGCAATCCAACCTGAAACCGATATCAACCAACAATATTACTCCATAATCCTTTTATCAACAAATCAACTTACATTCTAATTGCAATACAGATTCAACATCATAAAGACATTTCACAATTTAAAAAACCAAAGATCCTACTGAAACAGTCCATTTCATATAACACAAAAGCCGGTGTTGTAAAACTCAGATTACACGGCCAGGTAATCTGCGATTAATCACTACAAGGTCAGTGACCGACACGAGTTGAGCAAAATTGGTAAAAAATCGGTCTGGTCAAAACTCGATCAAACTCGGTCATCTCAGTCAAAACTCAGTTTGAAGTATTAGAACAATAGTGTCAATGTATCCAAACATATTTCTGGGGTCCTATGAGCAATTCCATAACATGTCATACATATAAGCTCAAATTTTATAATAGTAAAAATTCATTTTCCGATACTCCCCACCTAGGCCGATTGCTCGATACAAGGTAGTCGACCACTCGAGTACCGCCTAGAGAGTTCTACGGCCGTGATAAAAGCAAATATGTCACGCTAAATTAGGTCATGTAACTTTGTATAACACCGAGTTCATAATATCATACAGTACATTCATTAAAAATCACGTTCACTTACAAAACTAGTTTTGAAAACTGAGAAAAACATGGTTGATAATCTCATCATGTAGCACTTTCATTCAACATCAAACTGATTTAACCAAACTTACATTAAAAAAATCTATATAACGCTTGAATTCATGATTTCTTTATACAATACATTCAATCAAAAATTAGATTTAAGTAAACTTATAAGGTTACGAAACCGTATAAACACGTAATACTCTCAGTCGAAACCGTGTTCAATTAGACTAAACTGATGACGTCATCATGTAGTACTCTCAATCAATAAAACTCAATTAGGTTACAAAACCGCATAAAATACGGTAGACTCAATCAAAACTGCATTCGATTAGACTATAATGATAACGTCATCATGTAGTACTGTACTAACAATCAATATCACATTGGATAAAACTAAATTAGCTTACAATACCGCATAAAACATGCAACACTCTCGCGTTTGATTATAATAAACTGATGACATCATCATGCCGTACTAACGATCATTATCGCATTCAATAAACTAAATAAGGTTACAAAACCATACACTCAATCAAAACTGCATTCAAGTAGACTAACGTAATGACATCATCATCATGTATTTCATTTCAATCAAAATTGAGTTACGTTTAACTTAAACTGAATTAGGTCACAAATCAGTATAGCTTGAAGTTCATCAGATTCGATTAAACTAAATTAGGTCACAAAACACGCGGTACACTCGATCGTAACTGCGTTTGATTAGACTAAACTGATGACGTCATCATGCCGTACTATCAAAATGAAGCTAATAATTCCATACAGTCATTAAAAGCAGTTAGGTTATGTAATACTAGTAATCAATTCAGCTTCATGTAAAGTAATATAAAATAAAATAAAAAAAAGTATAAGATGAAATAATAAGAATGGAACTAACGATTCCGATCTTGAGATGAGAAGAGAAACGACCGAGGATAGGGCGTTCGACTGGTGCTTCCTTCTTTGCAGCTTTTGGAGGCATTTTTTTGATGGAAAGAAGGAGGTGATAGTGGTGCTGGTGCTGGTGATGGTGATGGTGGTGAGACTGCGTTGGGGATGGGGAAGATTTATTTAGGGTTTTTATAAATGAGATTATCTTTTTGCAACTCGGGTCCTTGTTAAATGCATAAAATGTTGACGATCATTCCTTCTCTTCTTATATTTCATGGCCGAGCATAATATACTCACATGTACATACCGTGGAGCGGACCGGATCGAGAAATCGGACTGAATTGAACCGACCGTATTTGATCGAACGTATTTTGGTTTGGTTCTCGGTTCACGTTTTTCTTTATATTCGGATTCGGTCTGGTCTAGTTCGGTCCGATTCGATCTTATGCAAAACCGGCCATTATGCTTTGTTGGATCGGACTGAACAGACAAACCGGACCGGACCGAAATAAAGAACCGGACCTGAATGAACTGACCTGGACCGGGGCCGAACATTTTGATCCAGTATTTTGGGCCAAATCAGCCTTTGGTCTAGTCCGGTCCGGTTTTCGAACCATGCTCAGCCCTATTTCAGAGTGTGAGGTTGTGTACTCGCACTATTGAACTTTTCGCAAAACGTCTTAGTAGTCACAACATTTCTTGTCATTTATATATAAATAACTCACTTAAAACTCACTTACACACAACTCTCTCTTTTTTGTTCGGTGGTATGCGTCATTCAACCCCTTTCTTTTCTCTCCTTTCACACGTGAAGAACACAATACGTAGCAATAACGCCGCGTTGTGATAGGTGTCACCTAAGACACCACGTGTGGTCAGGGACTTATTATGTCTAGTCTTATCGGTTGAAAAAAATCAACTCTAATATGACATATCCAAAGTCAAAAATCAAAACATGAAAGCTAGTTTTGTTGTTGATTATGAAAATCAGACTAAAAAAAAGTATAGAATCATTGTCAATCAAATGTTTCATGGGAATGGATGTCAATCAACTATAGAATCATTGCAACAAAAAAACGGACTATAAAATCATGAGACTAGTAGTAATGATGACCTTATGGGTGACCAAACCAGATTGCCACCTCAGCTTCTCTCTTTAAGACCAAACACATGACCAAATGCCCGTAGTAAGGCGACCTTAGTCACAGCCAAAAACATACCCCACAAAAATTAATTAAAAAAGCACTCGCGCACACAAACCATATGTAAACCATTTGGTCGCTTTGCCGTTCGAATCAAGCAAAAAATTGGGGGACGCGTTCTGTTTGGGTTGCCGTAAGGGGTGGCTCCAAAGGTAGACCAACCTTAGGTTTGGTTTCCATTACGATCAGCCTGAATTGAGATCACTCTCAATCTTTAAATTGGTATTTTTGGTACAAAACCATAATCTTATCATAATGACAAAAGAATATGTGATTGCAAGTGGTTGGTGGTCAAAACTTGATGGAGTACCAAAACTGAAAAGAAAAAAAATAATAAAATGACAAAAGAATTCGTAGATTTTTTTTTTGAATTGGAAATAAATTAGGATTTAACTCAAGTTTAGTTGTATTTTAGGTTTATCTTTATTTGTTTGATTAGAATTATTACTCAGTTAGAAAACTTTGTTTGAGTAGTTTTATGATTCTTAGGTCTATTTAAACCACGCCCCAACACATTGTAATGCATATTTTCATATTATTCAACTAAGTTTACATGTTTCACGTTTTATCTTCTTATTCTTCCTATTTGTGAAGTCAAGAAACTACCAGGTAACCTGCGTTTGCAGATTTTTTTTTCTGTTCTCAATGCTTGTTGTAAACTTAAACCTTCCGTTGTCCTACTTCAGGTGGGGTAATCAGAGCCAATTTGAATTTGGGTATCTCCCATATTGACATCAGGTCACCACATAGTCTCCATCTTTAAACAATTCGGGTTTTTCCGATTGTTCTTAATATTCATTTTCTACTTTTAGTGTATTATTTTGTTAAATAAAATAAAGTTCGTCGCACTATTCACGAAAAAAAATTAAGTGGCATGACTAATAATACCGCCCTTTTGCAAACCCTACAAGCATTCAACAACAATTGGAATTTTGGAACAGTAGACACAACAATTGCAACAACAATCACAACAACAAATCGAACAAAATACCAAAGGCAATTAAGCATACGAATATTCGGGAACAACCAAAACATGAACATCACCTTTATGACTCCTCAAGTGACGAAGACAAATAAGCTAATCAAGTTGATCCTGCGGATAATCAAAAACACCATATGCATAGGATAAAGGCAGATATTAACTTTTTTGGGGTTATTAAACATTGAAGACTTTCTTAACATAAATACTCCAACTCCACCACCAAAATCAACCATCATTGTGACTACTCCACCACCAACCAAAACACCAATCATCACCTCTCCACCTCCGGCTCCATCACAGCCATCTAAAACACCTTCACTACCAAAATCTCCAAAACTTATACCACTTGAACTTTTTACAACTCCACCAACATCTCCTCGTCCATTTGCGGATGATTTTGATGACTTACCACCAAGACCAACCAATCCACCACCTCTTTCATCCTTTGGCACCATTGAGCGTATTTCTCATGAACCTCCAAGAGCATCCTTTATGCCAAACGAGCATTTTCAAGATGAACCTAGACCTCTACTTTTTCACCCAATTCACAAAGAAATCCATGGGCCACTATATGGAGACCATGCTTTGCCACATCACTCATTTTCCTCACATATTGAGGATATTGAAGAATCCATGTGGGAAGACCACCCACAATCTTAAGTAGAGATCCAAGCTCACCTAGATAATTTCTAAGCCTTCTCCAACATGCTGGACTCTCATCTCAATCAGGCGAGGCAAATGAAAACCGCTTTGCTTTCATCCCTCATTGCTCCACCCAATCCCAACCATCATTCAACCAATGTACCACCACCAAACAATGAACCTACTCTACCACCAAACCAACCTCGCCATGGTTGCTCCTATTGTGAGCGAACCGCTCATCTAAGTGAAAGGACCCGTATTATGGTCCACGAACTTCAAGATGAAATGAGGTTCATCCTCAACCACATTCTTGATCGCATTAACCCTCTTTCTCATCCGCCACCACAATAGGATGGTTATTAGTTATTTATAGGATTTTTTATTTTCTAAGTTATTTTTTCTTTTTCTTTTTAGGATTTCATTTCTTTCTTATGTCAACATATCTCCATATTGTCCATTTTATGAATTTTAGTCATATTTTACTAATGAATGATGTTTGTTATAATGATGTTGGTCACTCTAAGTGATTATTTGTTAGTTGTAACCATTTTTATGATTGTATGTTGGTTGTATATTTGATGATAGTATGTTTACTAACCTTTGTTTTGTAGCTTTTCATAATCCATGTATCTTTCTCTTGGCACCCAATTAACGGGGAGCATTCGGCTAGGGATCATTACATTTTCCGCCTCGCATCTTCTTTTTGTTTCTATAAAAAAGGGGGAGAAAATAAGTTATAACTTGAAATGAGATGATTCTTACATTTTATTCTTCAACTAGTGAGTTTATCAAAATCTTCAAGTTAAAACTCATATTTTTATAATTCTTGAAAAACTTTATACAAACATTTAAAAATAAAATTTATGTTTTGTCCTCAACAAAAGGGGGAAGATTGTTAATACAAATATCGTCTAAAAAATGTTATTTACATTTTACGATCTTTGCTATATTTTGTTGTTAACAAAAATAAATTTCATTTTAGCAAAAGTATAAAATCAAGTCAAGACTTTTACATTTAGCTACAAGTTTTTCTTTAAACACAAAATGTTTTCAACATTTGTTAACAAAATGGTAGTTTGTCATTTTGGTTATTAAACAAAGAGACACATTATATCTCTAGTCTTTTACAAGCAAATTAGTATTTACACAAAGTTTGCTAACATGTATATTACAATGTTTATTTACATAAACATATAAAACTAAAAATGAAAAATATATATTACATCATTTGCTGCATCATCATGAAAATCCTTGAAAGATTTCTTGGATATCTTGTTTAGATTCTCACTTAACATATCAAATGTAATCTAGGTTAGATATGTTAAGATATTAGTAAGATATGGTAAATATTTTTCTGAGATTTTCTGTCAGACCCACGAAAGCAAAAATTAACAAGGACGGAACCAAATTTTTGGTTCCGTGTGATCCGTGGATTGCTGAGACATATGGCTATAAATAGCAAGTCAAACCAAATTATTTTTTCATCCTTTCTAAGCATAAAACACATACATTCTCTAATTCTCTTTCATCTAACTCATTCTCATTTAATTTTTAGTAATCATCTTTTGTAGCAAAGAAGATCAAGGCATTCCAAGCTTCAACGAATTGTTGCAAGTCTTGTTTGTTTATTATTGTGTGAATTATCGTTATTCATACATCATTGTTTGTACCAAACCATCATAAACTCCTGAGTGTGAGTGGTTAGTATTTTAGTCCTTAAAATACTTAGTGTGTCGGGAGTGGTTGTACCCTTGTAAAAGAACTCGACATCTAGCTTTGTGTCAGAAATATTGTGTAAGCGACTTTTAAAGGTTTTCTCCGCCGGTTAAAGGAGCTTGCTGATTATTGGAGATAACTCTCGAGTTGGACACTCGGGGAGTGGAGTAGGACAAGGAAAAAAAGTCCTTGTAAACCGAACCACTATTAACAATCGTGTTGCGGTTTGATCATTTCTTCCTTTACTTGCATATTATTTATTCATGTTTATGTATATTGTTTGAATTCACCCATTGTTATTCAAAGCAATATATTTTTAAAACGGTAAAACTATTCAACCCCCCTTCTAGTTTTCCACAATTGGTACCAGAGCTTTGTTGCTCAAGATTTTTCTAAAATATATTGTACTTTATAAACTTGAAACGATCCATGGATTCTGAAAACTTTAAAGAAGGGCGATCTATGCAAAGACCACCACTCTTTGAACCCAATGGATTTATCTATTGGAAAAATCGCTTTGAAACATACGTGAAATCAAAAGATATAGATCTTTGGTTTGTAATCATTAATGGTGACTATGATCCCACAACAAAAGATCTTTCCAACGGTGAACAAAAGAAACTAATTGGTAAAAACAATGAAGCAAAAATGATGCTTTATAATGCTTTATCTAAAAAGGAATATGAAAGAACTTTTATGTGTGAAACCGCTAAAGATATTTGGGAATATTTAATAATAACACATCAAGGGAATTCACAAGTCAAGGATAACAAAATTGATCTTCTTGTTCAACAATATGAACAATTTGTTATTCCTGAAGATGAAACCATTGATTGTGGCTTTGCTCGATTTAACACTATTATTACTTCTCTTAAAGCACTTGATGAATCTTTTCGTAGCAAGAACTTTTTCAGAAAATTTCTTAGAGCACTCCATCCAAAATGGAGAGCAAAAGTGACGGCCATTGAAGAATCAAAAGATCTCTCAATAATGTTACTTGATGAGCTAATTGGAAATCTCAAAGTCCATGAAATGGTGATGGAGAAAGATTCGGAAATCATCAAAGGAAAAAGGGAAAAAGTCAAATCCGTTGATTTAAAAGCAAGAGCGGAATCAAGTGATGATGAAGAATCTTGCTCAGATAGTGAAGATGAGGAATATGCCGTGGCCGTAAGAGATTTCAATAAATTCTTTAGAAGAAGAGGGAAGTTTGTGAAGCAACCCCGAGATGACAAAAAGTCATTCCGGAAAGATCGTGACGATAAGAAAATAAAGTGTTTTAGATGTGGAGATACAAGCCATCTAATAGGAGATTTTTCCAAGCCACCAAAAAGCAAAAATCAAAGAGCTTTTGTAAGTGGTGCTTGGAGTAGAAGTGAAGACGATGACGAAGAGCCAAGAAAGGAGGAAATCGCTCTCATGGCTTAAGAATCAAATGAGGTACATTCCGACTCATCTTACTCTTCCATTGATGACGATACATTACAAAAACAATACAACCTTTTATGCGAACTAAGTTTAAAAATTATAACCAAAAACAAGTTTTTAAAAACTAAAAAGGAGTTTTTAGAAAATGAAGTCTATAAGTTAAAAGAAAAGGCAAAACGCTTAGAAAAGAGAAAATCTAATGACAATGTGTGTAAATCATGTCAAGAGCTTGGACTCGAAATAGAAAAGTTAAAACTCACACAAGAAACGCTTATCAAACATAACTTTAAGTTCAAAAAGTTTGATAGAAATATTTCATGTGCGGATGAAATAATGAGAATACAAAAAATACCAGGAAATAAAAATGGATTAGGATTTAATGATGTATTAATTACAAGTAGTCAAACCAGAAAGACTGAAAATGATAAACTGATGCGCGCGGAAGGCGCGTTCGGGGTGAAGGAAACTTCCTTTTCGTCGAGCAAGTTTTTCAACCTCCTAGGCAGTGAACCTAATTATTGTAGTGTAGTATTGGGTAAGCCTCGGGGATTGATATCGTTCTCTAGGGGAATAGGAATTCTAGTAAGAAATATATGATGAGAAGGTGGGGTTGAGGATGATTCTTTTTTATCTTTTTATGGTTTTTTAGAAAGCTAAGGTAAAATCTCGGGGCAATTGGTTTGGGAGTGGTACTTCTACCGATTACTCTACTTATCTAATTATCTAATTACTACGGGTAACTTATGTCTAATTGAGGTGTGCTCGTATGATGATTAAAAATGTGTTCACCTAGATACTATTACTCCCTAGTTATCTTTTATTAGTCGGTTGAGTTTTCACGCCCTATCTTAACGCGTTGTATTCCTAAAGGTCTTAGGGTATGCGTAGTCCCTAGTTCTTTGAGGTTATCTCTCATATACAACCTACGAAATCGGTAAGCCTTGGCTATTTCATCCATAGACCATATCATCATAAAGCTTACTCAAGCATTAAATACAACGAAGATGCCTAGTTGCACTCCTAAGCCAATTTCAATTAAGATAAGAAACAACCTAACAATAATCAATAACTAGGTTTCATAGATCTAAGCAAACACACAAGAAATTTAGCTAGACATGATAGACAAGCAAGCATACACACAATCAATCGAATACGGGATAGACATAATGATAATTTGGATTAATAAACTTATCTTGATGTGTAAAATAGGGTATGGGACCCTAAGATACTGTCCAATTCAGACTACAAACGATTTAGGGTTTTTACTCCAAAAGTCTACCTCCCAAAATACAGAAAAATCGAATTCTATATATAGATTTACAAATGCGACGGCATCACCTTTTGCATGGGACGCCGTCAACTCGCCGTCATTAGGATTTCGTCTGGGCCAAGTCATCGATGGGACGACGTCACCTTAGAGTTGTGACGCCGTCGGTCTTCAGTTGGGACGTCGTCTTGATTCTAGATATGGGCCGTCTGAGTTAAAAACTGTGAGTGACGCCCTCCGTAATTAAAGCGTGACGTTGTCAGGTTATGTGACCAAAATTTCCACTGAGCCGTCGCGTGCATGTTTTGATCAAGTCATCATAGAGGGACGGCGTCGCACTTTGGTTGGGACGCCGTGTAAGCTCTCGGAAAATTTTATTGTACTTAAGACTTTAATCAGAAATAAAGCACGATTTATATCATCATGAAATTTTCTAATTATCACATTTGCATATCATTCGGCATATAGCTTGAGCGTTCATAAAAATACCGTTGTGATCAGAATGAAATTCCCCACGATCCCGATATTCTTAAAATACATAATATATACGTAAAATTTATAAAAACACGAAATAAATTTGAATAAAAATTGTATAAATATCGGATTTGGGCCTCATATACCCGTTAAGCCCAACAACGTTTCACCACTAATGGGCCTCGTACTACCACACGATCCAACCCACCTTATCTTGGGCCTTACGTTTAACCCGAGCCTACTAACCAAATATCACCCTTAGGCATCGTTTCTTTTAGTCTGATCCTTACCCAAGCGTCCCAAGCCCAACCTCCTTAACTTTTCCTTGGGCCTCATCCACTTCCCACGCTAACCCAAAATCCCCACTCATGTTGCACTCAAGTTTTTGGCCAAGCACAAATATTATTGTTGTGCGTTTTTATGTCCGGTCGAAGCAAGCAAAAACACACCAAGCAAAGTTTACAAAACAAAAAAGCAATATCCATCCCCCCCCCTTGAACATATGTTGCGTATAGATGCATAAAGAGGAAAAAAAATAAGCATTAGCCACCCTAAACTATTATTTAAATACCCTAAACCCACCAAGACCCATTGACCACCCTTTTGACCTTGTGATCCAATGTGTAATGTGTCCCTCATGCTAACAATTGATGAGACTAGACCTTTGGCATGCCACCAAATCGGCTGCCATTCTCCCACGCCCCAAAACCAAACAAAACCAATCCTTGTTTTCTTAAAACCTAGTAAAGATCATGCATAAAATATTAAGATAGCCATACTTGTCTTTTCTATATAACACTTCTTCAAAAACACTTAGCATTCCACAAAGAACCCTCACATTTCACTTATAAACATACTCGTGGACTTTGGTTCGAAGGGAAGAAGGAGGAACGCGACATGTAAAGGAGTTTAAAGACTTGGGTATTCCGTCTTGGATTATAAGGAGAACAAGGGTTCTCGTAATTGTCTCATTCGATCTTCTCATCCGTTTCATCACCACTCTAAACGAGTGTAGTAACATCTAAGCTCATTTCGTTTTTGACTCCTTTGATTTAGTTACACACGTATACATCACGCGTTAAACGTTAAACGCACCCTAAACCTCATATTATGTCTAACACTTTCACCTCACGACACCTACACATTCACTAGTTTGCACGAAACGAGTTATAAACCCTTGCAAAACCTTAGAACCTCTCGTACACTTTAATAAATCAACGCAAAACCATACGGGCCTAAAGCCCAATGCTCGAGCCCAATAAGCCCAAACTAAGTCCAAACCACTCTTAACCCGACCCAATAAGGAAAAAATAAGCTAATAAGCACTAACAATAAGCTTGAAATGAGCTTATAAACGATTTACAAAGTTTTCATATATTAAAATGGTAAATCGGACCTAATTTGCAAATCGTGTTAACTTTGGGTTAAAACCGTAACATTTCAAAAGTTTAAGGGTTGGTTTAAACGTAAATATATGTGCATGAAAGGTTGAGGGACCAAACGTGTGCTATTTGAAAGTATAAGGGGTAAAGACACGTTTGCATGTACACGAATGAAAACTACAAGGACCGATCTTGTAATATGTTGAAACTAGTTATAATATAAGTTTTGGGTAGAAAGTGTAAAAGTGGAAACTTAAGGGTAAAAGGCGTATAAATGTAACCTTGGGGGTATTTTTTTGGTAAAACAGTTTCGATGAGGGGTTAAAACTGCCAATTTCTGAAAAGTTTTGATATAAAATAGTTTCGGGTAGAAATTTTAAATTGCTTAAACTTGAGGGACGAAACTCGTACATTTTGAAACTTGAGAGTAAAAAGTGTAAATTTGGGAAAAGTTTAGAAAAACTTATAAACTCATCATAACTTCGTAAAAACGAGTATTTTGTTCATATAAAAGTTCTCAAAGTATATTATTATCGGATATTGTTAAATATGTTACGTATATATATATATATATATATATATATATATTTATAAGGTTATAATTATATATATAATCCGATAAAACGCACGTGGGATCTAAACAAGCTAAAATACTCAATAACACTATCATTTTACGAGATCACAACGGGGGAACATTTCACTTATGCGTAAATGAGGATCATTAATTAAGGCAATGTAGCAAGTAAAATTAACTTAAAACGCTAAGCACGTACACACTATGGATTTGGACAATTCAATGATCTATTGAATAAGAATATTCAATGCTCTATTATTTTGGTCACGAACCAAAATGTTTATCATATCTGAGACTCGCCATCTCATCATTTTAGGTTTCGGTTTGGAACCTCCGCTACATTGTGCTTGATCTGTTTGTGGTTGTTCATTATCATCAAGGTGAGTTCATAGCCTCGCTTTTACTTTTATTTGCAAACCCCGCGAGGGAGATACATGCTCTAAACTAGAACACAAGGTTTTTCATAAATGTTCGCTTCTTGATTATTAGAATTGCCTAAGTATTTAGCCATAAGTCCCCTGTATCATGAACCATTAGTCACCACGAGTGAACGCAGATATTGTGAATAGTACTATGGGGAGTAACGACCCCGTCTTGGTTATAGAGAAATAACCGGGGTGCACCATATTTGAATTGCATTAGGTAATTGGTTATTACCTCCTTTGGGGCAAAACTTACGTACACTGGTAATTCGGTGTATGCAGTTGAGTTTTGGTTGCATGAGCTTAGCGCATAATAATCTGTAATTTTCTTTATGATATTGTTAGTTTACAATGATCATGCTCATATTCTTGTGTTCAACTGTTATTTAAACCTATGAACTTCACTCAACATTTTTGCTGACCTTTTTAAGCATGTCATCTCAGGTAATCAGTGAAGATTATGACCAAGGCACGGAGTGGGGCATGTCAAGGCTTTTTTTGTGGTGTAAACATAAAGTTGTCATTTCTTTCAAACTAATGATTTTTATTTTGGAAAAATACTTGAACAATATACAATGTTTTGTAACCAATGTTTTATAAATTGCGCCTAAGGCGCGCCTAGGCGCTAAGGCGCACGAGGCTCTAGCCTTTGGGATTTTTTTAGATCGAGGCTCACGACATGCATGAATCCCACAAAAAGCACGCCCCTTAGGGCTTTTTGCGCCTTGGGGATTTTTTGCGCCAAGGAGATGTTACTGGTTTTTTGGCTTTTTTCTAAATATTAGGATAAGATATGTTGGAAAATTTAGTGCACTTGTGGGAATAGTTCACACCTTGTAATGGGTTAGGAGGTACGGAGTGTACACCCATAAGGTCCATGAACACCCTGACTCTTGTAGTGGTTTGTATTGGTAGTGCTTGGTGAAAGTCCTGTTGTGGTTACCATGATTATCGATGTTTCCATGAAGTACTTCCGGATCGATGTTTCCATGAAGTGGTGTTTCCACCGAGTGGTGTTTTCGAAGTAGTGTTTACAGGCGATGGTGTTTCCAGAAGCAGTGTAACCACTGATAGCACTATGAAAGTACTGCTTGTAACGCTTTTGACCTATTCAAGTGGCAGTTTCAACTGCTTAATGACCATGTTTAATTGGTCATGTAACCACTAACGGCTATAATGGGGATAATTATGAGGCTATTAATGGGCCGATTAATACTCATAATTCCATTGAATTAGCCAAGAGTATTATCCTATAAATAGGATATCTGATTATGCATGAAGAACACAGAGAAAACACTAAACACTTATAAGCGCAAGGGTTATTGAATTGTGCCTAATTCTATAACTACATTTGGTCTTATCCCAAGTAGATATTCGTGATACCCAGGCATTAGGGTCGAATAGTTTACTTTGGAAAGTGATCACACGATTCCAAGTGATATCTGGTAACCACCAAGTGGTATCGATTCTGTGACCGTTTGTTTGTTTCTGGCGGCAGTTGCACATTTCTCTTGAAGTTGATTATCTTACCACGCTCGGGAGCTACACCCCAAAAATCAAAGTAAACTATTTGTGATAATCAATGGCTGCTGCTGCAATGAAACACATGGCTTCAAACTTTGCCAAGCTTGATAAGTTTGAAGGGTTGGACTTTAGGAGGTGTGAAGATGCACTTCTTGCTGTCAAGCATGAGTGTGGTTTATGTGCTTGACTACTCCAATTCCGATGATGGGGATGATGCTACGGTTGAGCAGATTAGGAGGAGGAGCAAATGGGAGAATGATGACTACATATGCAGAGGTCTTATTCTCAATGGTATGTCTGATTCTCTGTTTGATATTTATCAAAACTTTGAATCTTCCAAAGAACTGTGGGATTCCTTGGATGCCAAATATATGTGTGAGGATGCATCAAGTAAGAAGTTTCTTGTTAGTAATTTCACAAATTACAAAATGACTGATTCGAGACCAGTTATGGAACAATACAATGAACTTCTTGGAATACTTGGAAGGTTTACACAACACAATATGAACATGGATGAGGCCATTAAAGTCTCATGTGTCATTGACAAACTCCCTCCTTCTTGGAAAGATTTCAAGCATACCTTGAAACATAAGAAAGAGGAGTTAACTCTGGTTGAGTTGGGCAGTCATCCGCGCATTGAGGAATCTCTCAAGATGCAGGATAATGACAAGCCAAAGAGTAGCAATGCTATTGGTGCATCTGTTGTCAATATGGTGGAGCATAATAACTCCACCAGGTACAATGACAACAAAGGCAAACGAAAATATCATGACAACACAAGGGCAGATCCTAACAAGAAGACAACACCTACTCGTTGGAAATGTGGCAAAACTGGTCACATCAAAAGGGACTGCAAGGGTGTTAAGGTTGGTGGTAAAGCCAATGGATCAGGCACTAATGGTTCAAGGAGTGGTGGTTCTTCTAACTCACTGAAAGGTCAGAATATGGTTAATAAGTCTTTTTAGATTTATTATGTTACATATGTATCTGAATCTCATTATGTGCAGGATGATGATTGATGAGTGTCTAAATACTCATCATTTTTGTATAATCTAAACTGCAAAATCATCTGAAAACACTCAGAAACACATCAAAATGATCAAAATATCACAAATCAATGTTTTATGTGTTTTAAATGCAAAAATATCAAAATCAGATGAAAAATGATTCAAGTTTGCAAAATTGGCAGTTTTAGTCCCCCAAGTTTTAAAAGTTGTCAAATCTAGTCCCTGGAATTCAAAAATGTGAAGTTTTGTCATTCAAGGTCCCTGAAGTATTCTAAGTTATCAAAAATGGTCCTTGAATGATTCTTTGGTCAATTGGCAAGAAAGGTCCCTAAACTTTGGAAAATTGCAAAATTAGTCCTTGGACCTTTTAAAATGAATTTTATGCAAAAGTGGTCCTTGTTCTATCAATGTTTGTCATGTTTGGTCCTTGTGAGAAGTTTGGAAAAGTATCATTTTCAGTCCTTGAGGTTTGGATATATTACAATTTTGGTCCTTGTTATCTAAGCTTAACCAAACGGATCCTTTAATATCAAACCCAAATCAAGCCCAAACTTGGCCCAAAACCAACCCACCCCGTTTATTATACCACTTGGTCAAACAGGTCAACGCGCGCCAAAATACCACTTCCACTGTAGCTCTCCCTCTCCACCTCTGTATACCCAAAACCAGTCATGGTTTCCCACTTTTTCTCCAACCCCCCCCCCCCTTACCTTGTCCCCTCCACCTCCACTAACACCAAAAACCTTTAATTGATTGAAACCAAATCCATTTAATATCAAAACCTGCTTTGAAGAAATTGGCGCCAAAAACACAAGTGGACGGTTTTGATGCATTTCAGCAATCCAATGGCTCAGATATGGTGGGAAAGATTCAGAGGTCAAGATTGAGTGCAAAAAGTCTATAAAAGAGAAGAGAAAAGCAATGTATCGATATATCTAGTGTAATTTAAATTTTCTTTAGTCGTTTTTTTTTATCTAAGCTTTCCAATGTATGTTTTCAATTCCAAGTACTCTGTTTAAGTTTATTAAGTGTATTTGAATCCTTTTTCATAATCAATCTCAAGTTTTTAGTATCAAATTTCAGTTTATGCAAATTTATCTTCAAAAATCTCAAATGCTCTAATGTTGTTGTTTGTTGTTTGTATGGACTGATATAGTACACATAAGCTCCCAGAAAGCTTATTCATGCTTTTAGATACCTTATAATTCAGTTTAGAATCAAAAACAGAAAAATCATAAAAATACCAATTAAATAGTTTAAAATTCAAAAATCATATGGAAAAGATGTTCACAGCTGGAGCAGGGTGAATTGTGGATGGCCTTGGGTTAGAAGCTTTGTGGAAAGCTATTAGGATTGGTCTTGGTCATTGGTTCTTGGTTTTCACTTGGATAAGCATTTGTAAGCATTTTTGATTATCTTGGCATTTTACTGTTGTAATTGTTCATAAGCTTAAATTTGCTTTCTTTGTGTTAATTAGTTATAGTTAAGTCTAGTTGATCATTAATATCAGTGTGTTGTTCTTTTAAATTTGTAGTTTATAAAAATTTCATTTCCACAGTTTCATTAGCATAATTAATTATCTTAAGTTTTATGTTGCTATTTCTGTTGTTTCATGCTTCTTTAGTCTTCTTATATGATAATATAAGGTTGTGAATCAGCTTCATGGTTTAAATTGGTGATTTGATTTGAAAAAGTTCCATAACAGTCATATAAGGGTGTTTGGATTTGCTTGCTTAAATAATAACAGGTCTTGTTTGTGTTGTTATTTGTGCTTGCTCTGTGTCACATAAGTGTCTTATATCTCATATCAGCCATAAAAACCAGTGTTCATAAGCTCAAAAGTCAAAAATCCTTTTGATCTATTCTTGTGTTAACTGTTGGATTCTTTATGATCCAAGATTTTGATTTTGTGCTTATAAGTTGTTATTTTTGATCAAATCAGTCTTATATCACCTTAAAACAACATATTCAGTGATCAGGATCAAATCAAAGTTCATAATAGTCAACTTCTTTGTTTTTAAGAAAAGTCAAAATTTTCATTTAGGTCGTTTTTGATTAAAATAGATCTTTTTACTGTGTGCTTAATAATAAGTTTCAGCTTATAAGCTATTGGGGTATTAAAGTTTGGTTGCTAAAGAAAAATATAAAAATATTAGTTCTCTGTAAATCAGCTTATTTGGTACTTATTTCTTGGCTTATTTTGGGTACCTGTTCTGAAAAGTGCCCTGTGCACAGTTGATAGGTCCAACTTGATAAGCTCACATAGAGCTTATTAGTTGCTCAAATCTTGTGTTCTTTGGTTCTTTGGAAAGCCAACTTGGTCATCTTGAAGTATCAAGCCTTGTTTTTCATTTTGAAGCTTGTTTAGTAGGGCTGCTCTAAGCTTAAAGCTTGTCCCATTTCTGTGTTTGGCATAAGTGCTTATTAGCTTCTATCTAGCTTTTCAGTGTGCTTCTTTGTATCTTTTAGCTTCCTTTCAGTTTCTCTAGCTTGTTTGCATCTTATTCTAGCTTTTGTTTCAGTTGGCTAGCTTGTTTGAGCTTATTTCAACAAAATAAGCTTTTAAGCCATCTGTTGGATCATAAGATCATTAAAACTGCTTATTTGTGTTTTGTAAAATTTTTGTCTTTATTAAAGTTTCATAATATCAGCATTAAAGTAGTTTTCAAAAAGAAAATCCAGAAAAAGTTCAATTTAAAATCAGTGATAGTGTTTATTTAATATTTCCTAGCTTTTTGATTTTTCTTTTTAGCTTATTAATAAGCAAATCTTGTTTTTCTATTTTTCTTAGTTTTCTGTCATCATATAGTATTTTTTAGAAAAAGTTTCATATTTTTCTCTATCTTTTTAGTATTTATTATAATTTTAAATAGTTCAAAATAGTAATTAATTAGTAATAAATAGTTAAAAGTAAAAAATATCTTTTCTGTTTTAAAATTAGTTTTATCATATTTTAGATTTTTCAAAGTTAAAATTTTATTTTTCCAGGTTTATTTTATATTTTCTAGAATTTAAGTGTATTTTAAATAATAATTAATTAGTAATAATTAGATAAAAAGTGTGAAAAATATATTTTTAATTTTGAAATTAGTTTTATAGTATTTTTGATTTTTCTGAATCATAATTTTATTTTTCTAGCCTTATTTTGTATTTTCTTCTATTTTAAAGTATTTATTAAATAGTTAAAATAGTTTTTAATTAATAATAATTAAATAAATAGTGTTAAAAATAATTTTCTTTTTCTAATAATTTTCTTTTATTTTTAGGATTCCAAAAATGTCATTTTTATATTTTTAGGTCTTTTATTTCTTAGATTTCACTTTTTATTTTGTACGCATACGTAGTTTTTAAAACTTACGTTTTACGTTTGTCTTATCTGATTGTTGTGCTTTCTAATTCTGTTCCCAATTCCATTCCAAGCAATCAGTAGTGTAATTTCTTAATCCAACCTTTATTGATCACTATCCTTAGTGATCATTCTATCATCTGAGTTTGTGTTTTGCACACCATTGAGTCTCCGTGGGACTAAACGACCCGGGAATTCATTCTATTCTCCAGGACTTCATTGCATTTGTTTCTGAGCAGTTTTAAGCTTCTTACGGTCGGCCATTCACAAGTGGCCGGTTTGTGTAAGGTAGCTTGACGGTTCAGGACAGATCAATGATGTTGCGTGGTGGGTTGACTCTGGTGCAACAGTTCATGTGTGCAAAGATAGAAGCTGGTTCAAGACTTATGAGTCACTGAATGATGGTTCTATTCTTCATATGGGAAATGAGTCAACAGCCTTGGTGCATGGTCGTGGTTGTGTAGATCTTAATTTTAGTTATGGAAAGATTGTAACTTTGTTTAATGTTATTCATGTTCCTGATATAAGGAAGAACTTGGTTTCAAGTAGTGTATTGAATAATCATGGATATAAACAAGTTATTGAGTCTGATAAATTTGTGCTTTCTAAGAATGGTATTTTTATTGGTTTTGGTTATTTATGTAATCAAATGTTCAGGCTTAATATTACCACTGACATTGTTATTTCAGCTTTTGTGACCACATATAACCGGTGACTCTATCCTATGGTATGCAAGGCTTGGCCATGTACACTATAAAAGAATGCAAGATATGTCTAAGGATGGGTTGATCCCAGCTTTTGACACGGAGACTGAAAAGTGTAAAACTTGCATGTTGACCAAGATAACCAAGAAACCCTTTCAGGGTGTTAGTCGTGAGACTAAGGTCTTGGAGCTTATTCACAGTGACCTGTGTGATTTGCATGCCACTCCTTATTTGGGAAATAAGAAGTACTTTGTGACGTTTTTTGATGATGCTTCTAGGTTTTGTTATGTTTATTTGTTACATACAAAGGATGAAGCATTAGATAAATTCAAAGTGTTTAAAACTGAAGTTGAATTACAACTTGGGTCTTTGATCAAAAGATTAAGGACTGATAGGGGAGGTGAGTACATGGACACTCTGTATTTTCAGTCTGTTGGTATAATCCATGAAACGATCGCCCTTATACTCCTCAAAGAAAATGGTATTTCTAAAAGGAAAACAGGGTGTGAAGGAGATGGTTAATTCCATGTTGTCCTATTCAGGACTGAGTCAAGGGTTTCGGGGTGAAGCTATGTTAACAGCTTGCTATTTATTAAATAGGGTTCCCAACAAAAGGAACAAGGTTACCCTTTATGAACTCTGGACTAAAAGGAAACCTAACCTGAACTATCTCGGGTGCGGGGTTGTAGGGTGTTGTAAGACTCCCTGATCCAAAGCAAAAGACTTTTGGTGAAAGAGGCATTGACTGCATCTTTGTTGGATATGCTAAGCATTCCAAAGCTTTTAGGTTCTATGTTATTGAACCTAATGTTCATGTTTCAATTAACTCAATAATTGAATCAAGGGATGCAGACTTTGATGAGAATAGATTCTTATCAGTCCCAAGACCAAGTCAAAGGATTCCTAATGGAACTCATGACACTGGTGTATCAGAGGTCCCTGATGATAAACCATCGTGGTCCCGATGAGGTTGTGGTTCAACAAGCTGAACCTGTGCTCGGGAAGAGCAAAAGGGTCAGGACTCCAAAGTCATTTGGACCTGAGTTTCAACTATACTTAGTTGAAGGAACAAGGGATGAGGTCTGAGACCAATACTCCTATTGCTTCATTGTTGAGGATGATCCTAAGACATTTGAATAAGCAATGAAGTCCCGGATATTGCTTTCGGAAAGAAGCAATCAATGATGAGATGGATTCCATCATGGGGAACAACACTTGGGTGTTGGTTGATCTACCTCCCGGTTGCAAACCTCTAGGTTGCAAATGGATTTTCAAAAAGAAAATGAAGGTAGATGGAACTATTGAAAAGTTCAAGGCTAGATTAGTTATTCAGGGCTTTAAACAAAAGTCAGGGATAGACTATTTTGATACGTATGCCCCTGTGGCTCGTATCAGTACCATAAGACTGCTGATTGCCTTGGCATCTATTCACAATCGATTATTCATCGATGGATGTGAAAACACTTTCTTGAATGGTGAATTGGATGAGGAGGTTTATATGAACCAACCTCGGGGCTTCATCATGCCTGGCAATGAAAACAAGGTGTGTAAACTGATTAAGTCTCTTTATGGACTTAAGCAAGCACCTAAGCAATGGCATCAAAAATTTGATCAAGTGGTTTTGTCTAGTGGTTATGTTCTTAACCAAGCTGACAAATGTGTGTATAGCAAATTTGATGAATCCGGTAAAGGAGTCATCATTTGTCTATATGTTGATGACATGTTGATCTTTGGCACCGACCAAAATCAGGTTGACCTGACAAAGGAATTTTTGTCATCAAGGTTCTCCATGAAGGACATGGGGAGGCTGATGTTATCCTTGGTATAAGGATTAAACATGAAAGTAAAATAATTTCTATCTCTCAGGCTCATTATATTGAGAAGGTTATGAGGAAATTCAATTACTTTGATTGTACTCCAGTGAGTACACCTATGGATACTTGTGAGAAGTTGATGCCTAATCATGGCAAGGTTGTATCTCAACTTGAGTATTCTAGGGTAATTGGCTGCTTGATGTATGCCATGACTTGTACAAGACCTGATATTGGTTTTGCAGTGGGAAAATTGAGCGGTATACTAGTAATCCTAGTGCTCATCAGCGGCAAGCGTTCAAAGGGTCTGAAGTATTTGAAGAGAACTATGGATTATAGTCTCTCATATCTTATGGTTACCCATCGTGTTGGAAGGATACACCGATGCAAGTTGGATCAGTAACACTAAAGACAATTCGTCTACCATTGGTGGGTATTCCTACTTGGTGGAGGTGCAATTTCTTGGGCATCCAAGAAACAAACTTGCATCACCAGTTCAATAATGGAATCTGAATTTGTGGCTTTAGCATTTGCGGTAAAGAAGCTGAATGGTTGAAAAACTTGCTCCTTGAGATTCCATTGTGGCCTAAACCTATAGCACCTATTTCTATCCGGTGTGATAGTGCAGCTACATTGGCTAAGGCTTATAGCCAAATGTACAATGGTAAGTCTAGACACTTAGGTGTCAGACATAGCATGATTCATGAGCTTATCATGAATGGGGTGGTATTTATAGAGTTTGTGAGATCTCAACAAAACTTAGCTGATCACTTGACGAAGGGTCTGGCTAGAGACTTGGTTATAAAGTCTGCTAAAGGGATGGGTTTAAGTCCAACTTAGTCACTGAATGCTAGGACACCCAACTCCCTCCTAAGGAAACTTGGGAGCTGAGTTCAATGTGCAAAGTTGAACATTCAGTGGACTGGAGCACATATTTTTTTTATTACATCCCAAGGTTGTGCTCAGAACCTGCTGAAAGGAGGATGAAGTCTTTACTTCTCAATGGTTATTTTTTCTTTGAAAAAGTGCTTGGCAGTAGCATGAATAAAGAGGAACCACCTATGTAAATGTTGAAGTTTTGTCGGGGAAGCTTTGGACTTTTAGCTTTTACAACATTTATGAATTTGGATATGGACACATGGCTTGTATAGTGTCAGGAGCTTTTAAGTGTTTGAAAACTTGTGTGTATTTTATCTTCAGGTATTCAAATGGGTTGAAGGGTTCAATTCTTAGAACCACCTGATTCTCGAATATTTGAAACGTGTAATTTACTAAGATGGAAATTCAATCCTCGGGACATTTTCATTTATGCACATGTTTTGCTTGATGTTTAATTTTCATGCAAAGGAAGTGAACTAAATTTGGGGAGAATTGTTGGAAAATTTAGTGCACTTGTGGGAATAGTTCACACCTTGTAATGGGTTAGGAGGTACGGAGTGTACACCCATAAGGTCCATGAACACCCCGACTCTTGTAGTGGTTTGTATTGGTAGTGCTTGGTGAAAGTACTGTTGTGGTTACCACGATTATCGTGTTTCCACTGAAGCGAGTACTTCCTTGGATCGTGTTTCCACTGAAGTGGTGTTTCCATGAAGTGGTGTTTCTGAAGTAGTGTTTACACTGAGCGCTGGTGTTTCCACTGAAGCATGTAACCACGATAGCACTATGAAATGCGCTTGTAACGCTTTTGACCTATTCAAGTGGCAGTTTCAACTGCTTAATGACCACGTTTAATTGGTCATGTAACCACTAACGGCTATAATGGGGATAATTATGAGGCTATTAATGGGCCGATTAATACTCATAATTCCATTGAATTAGCCAAGAGTATTATCCTATAAATAGGATATCTGATTATGCATGAAGAACACAGAGAAAACACTAAACACTTATAAGCGCAAGGGTTATTGAATTGTGCCTAATTCTATAACTACATTTGGTCTTATCCCAAGTAGATATTCGTGATACCCAGGCATTAGGGTCGAATAGTTTACTTTGGAAAGTGATCACACGATTCCAAGTGATATCCGGCAACCACCAAGTGGTATCAGTTACTGCTGACCGTTTGTTTGTTTCTGCTGAACAGTTGCACATTTCTGCTGAAGTTGATTATCTTACCCTGTTCTGGGAGCTACACCCCCAACAAGATATACGGGCCTTATATGTTATATACATGGACATTTTAACTCATAGGGTGAGTATTTGTATGATTTGTAAATTTGAACTGATTTTATGTTTATTTTATTGATTGAAATTTCTTTAAGAAGTTATGTTGTTTCATTAAGTATTTTTTTATGACATATTATCATGAAAATGTGGGCATTATGCCTTGAATATTAATACATTACTTGCTTGATATTTTGGGTTAAATTTTGAGCTTTGTTAGATGTAAGTCTGGAAATGTAGGACACAAACATATTTAGTCTAATATAGATTTTAATCTCTATATAGGTCATCGAGCCAAAGAGTTGATCCGTTTGAGAAGTGACAACTGATCTATTTTAATCTTTATAAGGACAATATGTGTCATCTATTAAGTATTTTAATGTCATTTTATGTTATTTAAGCTACATATATGGTCACGTATGTGATAAAAAAAACTTAATGTATTTAGTGCACCTCATATTCATGAATCCCGCGCATTTGAATGCGCCTCGCCTCGAGGCTCTTTGCCCCCCCTTTGCGCCTTGAGCCTTTCAGAACTATATTTGTAACAACTATGAGTTTTCGATGAATGATAACTACTTTTAATAAAACGCCTCTTTCGAGTCGTTTTCTATAATTGTTGAGTATGATCTCCATTCGAGTAACACCCGGATTAGTCTTCCGCTGTCATTAAGATTTCGAGAGGTGTTACAGATTTGCATCAGAGCCAAGGTTATAGAGAACCAAAGAGTTTTTCAAAAACATTTGGACTATAACCGCACTTTTAAAACGGGACTATTTTACACCACTGCCCTATGCCCTTCCATGACCGCTCTATGCATTAGGATTGATGCATCACTAGATCATAAGTAAATTGCATTCATTTTAGTTAGGCATGGAGATTTTCTTGGCAGATGTGCGCAACTAACTAAAATCTTGTTAATCATAATATTTGGCATTTTACTTACATGATTATTTTATGGGTTGTTACAGTACCATGTATGCTTCCCACCCGGTTGTTCTGTCCTCAGACACTTCGTCGTTTGAGAGAAGAGGATGGAGCACATAGTTCTTTCGAGCTTGGAGAGAGCTCAACTACTGCACCAGCTCCAGTTCTGCCAGTTACCGGTGAGCCTGTACACCACACTATTCCTCTGTTGGCGACTAGACTCGTTAGACACGAGGACCAGTTGAGTGAGCTTAGTATATGTGAAAACATATATATTTTCTTTATCAAAACCGGACCAAAAAGACCAAAAAACTAACCCCTAAAGCCATAAATATTTGTGTTTTTGTGTTTATGTATGTGCAGGTAACGGATATTGTAAAATGGACAAAAACGAGCACGAGATTGGAAAGAGCACAAAGTTACGGGTCCAATGATAATTTTATTTGGAGCATCGAGGCAAGAGAAGAAAAAAAATTTAAAGACCAAACGAAGCCCGAACGAAGATTGAAATTAATTAAGATGCTTAAAAAGAAGGAAAAATGAATTAGCAGAAAAAGGAAGGTTAAAAGGAAATTAAATGCAACATTAAACACAAAAGTGTTTGTTGGTCTAGTGGTTGGGTACATGTTGCTAAGCAAGAGGTCATGAGTTCAAATCCCACCAATACCATATTTGTTCTATATTTTTTTGTTATCAAACTACAGATATACAAGCCCAACCGAGGCCCAAACAAATGCAGCCCATGCTCGATACCCAGCTGCAGATCCAACCATCCAACCAAGGCCCAGCGCTGCCATGCTCCTTCCAAGTCCATCCACAGCCTAAGCCTAGACGCAAGTGAAATGCAATCATACATCTGCTATATGCCTTTGTAATTTAAACTTGGGGACCAAATTTTGTGAAGAGATTTTTGTACCAAGTTCTAATAGTTTAGGGGCCATTATGAAAAATTATTAGGGGCCAAAGTGTAACTAGTGGGTCTATAAAAACCCACCTCCTCACCTCATTTTATCATCTTTTTTATTCATTTTCTTACCAAAACTCTTGTATTTTTTTATGCTTATGTAGTTTTATAAAATTTTGATTTATTTATTGCAAGTTAGTTCATCTTATTTATTATCTTTGCATCTCTTTTATTTTCTCATCTCTTAACCCTTTTTATTTCATTTTATTTTTATAAAACTTTTTATAAAAATATCCCATGAAGAGTTGAGTTATAGTAAGATTGTGTGAGTATATTTTATACGCTCCGTGCACACGCTCAACATATCATATTTATATTTTTATAAAAGTTTAGTCTTTTTTATAGTTTATTTTTATTAAATTTCACTTTTTTTCTTGTTTTATTTAGCTTAAAAATAGTAAAAAGTCTCTAAAAATCTTGTTTTTTTTACAAAAAATCCAAAAATATATTTTATTTTCGTCATTAAATTTTCGTATTTTTCTGAGCTGCTTTATTATTTTTAAAAAATCAAAAACTGTTTCTGTCCTTTTTCTCTAAAAAATCAGTTTCAAATTTTATTTCTAAAAAATAGAAAAAAAAGTCAAAAAAATATGTTTATATTTTCTGGTAGCTTCTCATAGTTTTCTTAAGATAGTGTGAATTTTTCATATTTTTTTTGAACTAGTTTACTATTTATTTTGATTTATTTGCTATTTTAAACATTAAAATCGAAAATCAAAACTTATTAAATTCCAAAAATTCTCAAAAAAATTTCTGTGAGTTCCTTTCACTTTTATTATGTTTCTAAAAAATATTTGGAATTTTCGGAGTTCATTTAATATTTTTCCTTGATTTATTTCCTTTCCTTTATTAAAAACAAAAAAAAAAACAAAAAAAAAAAATCCGAAATTATTATCTTTTGTTTTTAATTAGTTTTTTTTTATTTAAAAAAAAAGTTAATTTTTTGTAGTTCACTATTTTATTTTAAATTTCCTAATTGTTTTAGTTATTTAATATTTTCTCTTTTCTTGTTTAAAAAAAAATAAAAATAAAATAAAATAAAAAATCTTTTATTTTAAATCTTAACCTTAATAACCAAATTAGTTTTTGTGGAAACATATCTCCTTGAGAGAGTTTGGTGGTTAATATTTGATTTATTAAGATTAGTTTATCTTTTATTTTAGCTTTTTATTATAAAAGTTTATATTTATATAATTGTGCTAACCCTTAAAGTTTTGATTTTGTTTGTGTAATCCCAATCTACCGCTAAGGCCGGAGCTTAAGGGTCTTTAAGCATTTTTAATACATAAAGTTTGAAGCTTTAGTAATTTTTAAGATTGTTGGTGAATAAAGTTTTAAACTTTACTTACTAATTAGTGGATAAGATTAATAAAGTTGTAAACTTTTGTATTAATTTGTGCTTATAAGATCGGGTGGTTTTATTCCTCTCGTTTCATCATCCGGGTTCTATTTTCTTTACTTTTTAAATCTTTAGTAGTTATAAATTTTAATATAATAGTTATGCTTATTTTTATTGAATTAATTGCTATGTGTTGGTTTGCTATGCTTAATGAGTAGGCTTTTTATATACTTGTTGAGTAGATTATTCCGTGAATTAAGTGTGGTTTTATAAAAGTTAGAAAATCTATTGGTTAGTAATTTTAAGTTACTTAGATTGAAATTTTGGTTGTTTAAGCGGGCAAAAGCCGTGAAAATAATTGGGTTTTAATCTAGATATTGATATCTCTTTATGAAAAATTGTTGTGAGAAAATAATTATTTGTAAAAGATATTAATTCATCAATAAAGGACTTAATTGAAATAATAAACCACACTTAAGGATCTTGATAATTAGCTTAACAAGTATATCTTTTCATCATATATTTCTTATTCGCTTGCTTAGCATATTTTAGTTCGTTACTTTTAGTTGTTATCTTTTATCGTTAACTTTAGTTTATTTACTTGCTACTAGTTTTATTATTGTCTTTACTTTAACCATTATCATTTTAATTAGTCAAAAACCCATAAACTTATATGTTTTTAGTTTAATTTGCATAATTGCTTATTTGTGTTTAGCTTTCTTGTTTTACATGCTTAATTGTTTCTTTCTTATTAAGTTCCAAAACCCAAAATATTTTTATTCTATTCAAATCACTCGACCTTTAAACAACGAATCGATTTTCCATTATACCCTCGTTGGGAGAACGACCCAGGAGTTCCGTACTTCCGGTAAATTATATGTACTAAAATGAACAAATCAAAAAATGGCGCCGCTGCCGGGGAGGTGTGTTAGCGATTTTTCGTTTCGGAGTTTGAAGTTTGGTGTTTGAAGACCCTCCTCCGTGGAGTTCCCTGGCTTTTGTAAATACTTTTCATAAAATTATAAAAATGCACAAAAATAGAATAATCATAAACACTTTTCCTAAAGTGTTTAAAAAAAAACCCAAAAATATTTTCCTTTTCAAAATTTGTTTTCCTTTTATGTTTGATTTTATAAAAACCCAAAAATAATCGTCTTTATCCTCTAAACCGTCAATTCTTTATCTCTTTACCCTCTTGAACCATTTAATTCTATCTTCCTTCTCTTATAATTCGATAATTCTATCTCTTCTTCTTCTAAAAGTATAATTCTTATGGCATCTCTTAAATGTGCTCGATGTGGAGGTCCTCATGACCCCATCGTCCATGAAACAAAACCGTCCCGACATTGCTTTCATTGTAAAAATCCGATGGAAGGGAATCAATATCGATGTTTGAGATGTATTTGCGACTGGTGCGGTAATAATTGTCGAAATGGATTTTGTAATGTATGCCAAAATTTTATCAATCCAAATCCAGATCTCGCCCGTCTTTATGCACGACTAGAACAAAATGGTACTCTTCATACTGATGACGACATAATAGCATGGTGGAAAATTTTGATTGAAGAACCTTCGATTCCTACTCTTTCTCCGTGAGGAAATGGAATATGTTTCTGAGTCCGAGATGACTCCCGTTCTAGAATCCGAGCCTCACGGAAATGGTGGAAATTGCGAACTCTTATCCGGATAATTCTTCAATTTATCACTTTGTGCATATGGTGCAGAGGACCCGAATATGGTGGGAATTGTCCCGGTTGTAGCAATGGAAATTCCAGAACCGAGTATCATCACAATCCTTACAATGAGACAACCAATTTCCCTAACCAACCTCTGTACCATGAGCCGGAGACATACTCTTGTGAGTACTGTGGAGGTCCTCACCAAGGTTTTTGATGAGTGTCTAATTACTCATCATTTTGTATCAGATAGACGCAAAATCATCCGAAAACACTCGAAATGCTTTAAAATGATGAAAATATCACAAATCAGTGTTTTATGTGTTTTAAATACAAAAAATCAAAATCGATGAAAACATAAAGTTTGCAAAATTGGCGTTTTAGTCCCCAAGTTTCAAAATTTGTCAAAAACAGTCCCTGGTATATCAAAATAAAGGAAAATGTCATTTAAGGTCCATGGGATTCAAAAGTTGTCAAAACAAACCCTTGAAATATAAAATTTGCAAAATTACAACTTTGGTCCCTCAAGTTTGAAAAATGTCAAAAATGGCCCCTGAATATTGGAAAATGGCAAAGTTAGTCCTTATACTTTTTGAGAATGTCACTTTTAGTCCTTGGAAGTAACTTTGTTGAATTGGCAGGAGTGGTCCTTGAAACTTTCAGAATTTACATTTTAGGTCCTTATCATTTAAAACCTTTAATACACCTTTTTGGACCCTTGCTTATTTGTGACCCCTGTCACAAAGCATTTTGGACCCCCCCTTGTTATTAATATCTGGTCAGTCAAACATCCAGTCAACCCCCTTTTGCCGCCAAAGTCGTCCCCTCCACTTGCTAGCCTGAAATCACTCAACCAAACCCATTTCTCCATCCCCCCAGCTCACTCCTTGTCCCCCCACCTCCACACAACTCCAAGAAACAATTAATGATCCTTCAACCCCTTTACTCTACCTCCCCCCAATTGTCAAAAGATAGTTTTGGCGCCAAAATCCATTTCAAGGGCCAAGATCAGTTTTTGTCCATCCAATGGTCGGGAAAGAAGTGGATTTTATCGAGAGTGAGAGAGAAGACACGGATATATAAAAAAGCAAAGAGAAGAAGCGAGGCGTAGAGTTTTAGTTTTAAAATTACTTTTATGTCGTTTTTTTTGTTATGTCTTAATTTAACTCAAATGTTGTAATAATTTGTTCCAAAATCCTAAACTCTGGTTACATTTTCAGTTTGATCAAGTTTTAGTTATTAATCTCAAGTTTCATTTAATTTCATGTGTGTATGGGTTACTGTAAAAATTCAAGTTTCAATTTCATAAAACAAGCTTCATACAACTTGTTAATCACCTCAATAAGCTTATATAAGCCTTTCATAACTTTTTGAAAGCTTAAAACCCAGTTTCAAACAACTTTGTCTTCTGGTCAACAAAAGTCAACTTTGGGCTCAGATTGGATTGGAAGCTGACAATGGGTGTTGCAGAGGTTTATTTGGAGTGGAATAGATTAGGTTAGGTTAGTCTTTGTTCGGTTCTCGGCCTGCATTAGCTGAACACTATGGTTAGTGGATTTTTCATTTTTCATTTTTAAGTCAAATTGCATTTTATGCTTATCTTGTATTTATGGTTTAGAATGGTTTGTGTCTGTTCATTCAGTGTTAATTTTAGCTAAGAAACTCAGTTGGATCAATGATATAGGATAAATCAGCAGCTAGCCTAGTGTAATTTACACATCAGTTGGAATTAAAGAGTGTTTGGAATTGCCTGTTTGATCGTGGTTAGGTAGTTTAGTATAAAGTTCTTGTTGTTTCATGCTTGGTATCCTTATTTGAGTTCATATCAGCTTTATCTTGTGCTTGTGTTACCCATTAGTCAAAGATCGCTAATAATCCATCTTATCAGCTAACTGTTGAGAATTTGCAATATCAAATTCTTGTTTTGTGTTCCAAATTCTTAAACAAAACTTGAAATAGCTTCATTTTATCTAGTAACATCATACTCAGTTGAGAAATTAGCTTCAAAGTTCATATTAGTCAAACATCTCAAATCCTTCAAAAAAAAAAAGTCAAAATTGCAAACCTGTTTTGAGCCAAGATAGGGAGATTTTTAGTGAGCTCATTTTTGAGTCAAATTCTATGAAACTTGTGGTTTTGAAAAGCTCTCTTGATATATTTTATTCTTACCAATTTTCTAGATTTTTGCAAATTTTCTTTAAGCTCTTAACCAGCTTGTGAACATGGTGACAATTCCCATGTGCAGGGCACTGTTGCCTGCACAGGTTTATGCAGCTTTTGCTTGGATTGCACAGAGCTCATTTGAGCTTGTGTAGGTCTGAGCTTTGGGTTTTAGTTAGTCAACCAGGTCATCTTTAGGTCTCAATAATTGGTTTTTGCTTTCCAGCTTATTCTTGGGCTTATTTCTTGGCTTGAAGTAGAACCCCTAGAACCTGTTTTCTGCTATTATCTCAGTTCATCAATTCATTGCAACTTGATAATCAGAGGGTTTAGCTTGTTGTTTCTCATTTCATTTTGGTCATTTTAGCTTATAGTAGCTTCATTATCAGTTTGGTTCACTTTGGTGCTCATTAGCTTATTGGAAGTGCTTATTTTTAAGCACTTCCCACATCAGTTGCTTATTCCTCCACACAAGCCCATGTTTTTCCATTTTTCCTAGCTTCCTAGTATTATTTTAGAGTTTTCTTGAATTTTTCAGATTTTTCCAAGCTTGTTTACTATTTTTCTTAATTTAAATTAGTTTTCAAGCCTTTTTAATTAGCTTTAAATACAAAAAATTAAGAAAAGCTTCTAAAAAATAATTTTTCATTTTTCTTAAGTTTAGATAAATATAAAAAGACAAAAAAATATTTTTCCATAATTTTCTTAGTTTAAAAAGTATTTTCTAGCATTTTAATTAGTTTTTAATAGTTTTAAATTAATAATAAATATATAAAAAGTGTGAAAAATATATTTTCTGTTTTAAAATCAGTTTTATCATATTTTAGATTTTTCTAAATCTTAATTTTATTTTTCTAGTCTTATTTCATATTTTCTTTTATTTTTGAGTATTAAGAAATAGTTAAAATAGTTTTTAATTAATAATAATTAAATAAATAGTTTTAAAAATAATTTTCCTTTTCTAATAATTTTCTTATATAATTAGGATTGTAAAAATGTATTTTTCATATCCGTAGGTATTTTCCTTCTTTATTTTCACGTTTTATTTTGTACGTTACGTAGTTTTTTTTTATTTAAACGTACGTTTTAGGTTTTAAACGTTCATCACTTTAAATATAGTGATAGCGTTTATTTAATAGATTTTATCTTTTTAATTTTCTTAATTTGCATTTAAGTCGCTTTTATTTATTTCTTTTTTTTAGTAGTGTAATATTCAAATCCTAATCTTTTCTGATCACTATCATTAGTGATCATTCTATCGTCTGATCTAGTGCTTGCACACCATTGAGTCTCCGTGGGACATAACGACCCGGGAATCCACTGTATTCTCTGATCTTCATTGCATTTGTGTCTGAGCAGTTTTAAGTCTGTTTAGACTTGACGGTTCAGCGCAGATCAAATTTTGGCGCCGCTGCCGGGGAGGCTTTAGCGTGTGTTTAGTCTTTTTCAGACCCATTCTTACACATATACCACCATTTGTAAAAAGTTTTTATCATCCTTTGTTTATATCATAATGTTTTTCAAAAATACCAAAAATATTCATCTTTACCCTCTTACCTTTTTGATTCTTCATTTCTTACCCTCTGTTAACCTTTGATTCTTTCTATGTCTTATCCTCACCTTCTTGGTTGTCAATGGTGTGGTGGTCCTTATAATGGTGGCAATTGCCCCAGTTGTAGCGTGGTGGAATCAGGAAACGGGTCTGTCTATAACCAAGATCCCTATTCCTGCCATAACACGACTGAATTATTCCATCAGCTACCACACTGTGAGACTCAGCAGTTTTCCTGTTGTGAGTACTGTGGTGGTTCACATTCCAGTCCTGATTGTCAATCGGGAAACACGCTTGTCTATGAGCAGGTTCCTGATAATAATTATGACTACAACACATACCACTCACAGCCACATCAGTTGTACTGTTGTGAGTATTGTGGAGGTTCTCATCCTAGCTCGGATTGTCAAACAGGGAACCCATTTCCTTGTAACAATTACGACTATTCATTTCAAGACCAACCTCCACAGAACCAAATGATTCAAGCGACTCCTCATGAAACTACGACAGACCTTCTACTGAAGACTCTGGAGTTATTAAAAGAACTTAAGGAGGAGTCGGCTATGTCATCCCAAAATAATCCAAAATCCATGGAAGCTTTGTTAGCTGAGGAGCGGGCTGCTAAATTAGATTCCCAGATTTCCATTGAAAACACTATTATGGAATCAATTAGAATACAAAAAGCATTCAAATCCAGCTCTCGATTCCGTTTCATTCCTGATGATGATGATGATGATGTTACCCTTGATATTAGTGAATTATGTACAGATTCATCAAGTTCATCAGTTGAAACTCCTTCCATGAAGAATCAGGGAGAAAAGACTATGATGGAATTACTAGCAGAAGAACAAATGGAAAGTATAAAACATATGTATGCTAGTCCGTCTAAACTCCCTCAGTCTGTTGTTATCACACCCGAAATTCCCACTCACTCTCTAAACATGGGGGATGAGCTTCTTAGCACTATTCCAGAAATGGATTTGTCTAGTGTTGAGAGCCTTGTCTCAATCCCAAGAGAGTCACAGGGAATTCTCGAGCATCTGTGTGATATCCCTTTCCCTCTTGAGTGTTCAAATGATCAATTTGAGACTTTCTCCGATTTTAGCGATGATTGTAAATCTTATGGAGACATCGAGTACGTTGAGGCATCACTCCCACAGTCTGATCCTCTTCTTGAGGAGTTCACCGATGAGCTCACTCACATCAATCCACTCTTTGATTTCGAAGCCGATCTGGGAGAGACTGAAAGTCTCATTGATAATGATCGTTCACTCACTTCTTATCCTAACAGTCCAATAGAGAATGTTGATATCTTTGTTCCCGAAACATTCAAAGCTACTCTCACCAATCCTCTATTTGAATTCGACTCTGAATTCACTTTAATTTCTGAGAATCCACTCTTTGATACTCAGACTGAGGATAGTGATGAGCCCACAATGGAACAAGAATTCACAAATTCACATTATGTGATTGATTCTCTTCATGAGGAGTTCTCCGGTGAACTCTCTCATATCATATCTCCGCTGGAGTATGATTGCGTGGATGGCAAAAATAATGATCGGGGGGAGAGAATCTCAATTTGCATAGTTATGACAAATCTTCCCACCCTCCCAACCGAGATGCCTTCCAACCCTAAGAGCTCAACCAATAAAATCCAAATAAGTGCAACTGCACTTAATCCCGAGGAAGAAGATCTAGTCATGATTGTTATCATGATCTTCCTTCTTTTCTTCACCTACTCGGTGACTTCCTCTCTTCTTCACTCCTTCAGGAGTGAGGACACTATCTTTGATCCCGGCATTTTCAATTATCATTTTTGAGCCGGTTCTATGTATATCTCATCCGTGTGGAACTTTCACGTACTTCAATGTTTATCCAAACATCTTGAATGAAAGTCCGATGGAGATTGTTTCTTCCACTTTGCTTCCCCATGAACCAATTAATTCGGGGTCGAGTCAAGCTAGCGACTCGGAAATCAAAAACAGTAGCACACACAATATGGGTTCTCACCCATATTTCTGACTTCTTTCTATTTTCTACCACCCTAGTGGGGGGGGGTTGCCCACATGTTTAAAAAAAAAAAAAAATCTTCTTTCTAAATAATGGCCGTAGTATTTCCCTTTTACGTTCTTTGTTTCGGCATAACCGCCGGTACTTTGAATATTGAGGGCAATATTCATTTCTAAGTGTGGGGGGAATTCTCACGAATTTCATATATTATCTACCCAATTCCCCCGTTTTTGGCCAAAATTTTTTTTGGAGTAAGTGTTTTACACTTACTCATTTGGTTATCAGTCCGCCATGTCTGTAAGACTAAAGGATTGGCTAATCCAGGAGCAAACGGCTCTTGGTAAAGATTTCTCAAATCCGTTTATATGGCTTGCAATTTGCCCAAAATTGTATGGTTCCTCAACTCCCCATCATCCTCAAAAGATAATGAGTTGGCTAGCCCGCAAGGTTATGGCTTGTGGTAAAGGCAGTGGAAAATCCATAATTGGTATTCAACTCACCAAAGATAATCCTGATAATTTATCTAAGAGTTGGCTAGTCCAGAAGGGTACGGCTTCTGGTAAAGACACATCAAATCCGTTATATGGTTTATGATTTGCCAATAAATCATTTGGTTATCAGTGTACCAAGGTTCTTACTTGAACTGAAACATTTGGCTACTCCAGAAGTGATGGCTTTTGGTAAAGAGTCTTTAAAATCCATTAAAGCTTCAAATCATTGCTAGGGACTAGCAATATCTTAGTGTGGGGGATTGATGAGTGTCTAATTACTCATCATTTTTGTACTGTATAGACTGCAAAATCATCTGAAAACACTCAGAAATGCTTTAAAATGATGAAAATATCACAAATCAGTGTTTTATGTGTTTTAAATACAAAAAAATCAAAATCAGATGAAAAACGTATAAAGTTTGCAAAATTGGCAGTTTTAGTCCCCCAAGTTTCAAAATTTGTCAAAAACAGTCCCTGGTATATCAAAATAAAGGAAAATGTCATTTAAGGTCCATGGGATTCAAAAGTTGTCAAAACAAACCCTTGAAATATAAAATTTGCAAAATTACAACTTTGGTCCCTCAAGTTTGAAAAATGTCAAAAATGGCCCCTGAATATTGGAAAATGGCAAAGTTAGTCCTTATACTTTTTGAGAATGTCACTTTTAGTCCTTGGAAGTAACTTTGTTGAATTGGCAGGAGTGGTCCTTGAAACTTTCAGAATTTACATTTTAGGTCCTTATCATTTAAAACCTTTAATACACCTTTTTGGACCCTTGCTTATTTGTGACCCCCTGTCACAAAGCATTTTGGACCCCCCCTTGTTATTAATATCTGGTCAGTCAAACATCCAGTCAACCCCCTTTTGCCGCCAAAGTCGTCCCCTCCACTTGCTAGCCTGAAATCACTCAACCAAACCCATTTCTCCATCCCCCCAGCTCACTCCTTGTCCCCCCACCTCCACACAACTCCAAGAAACAATTAATGATCCTTCAACCCCTTTACTCTACCCCCCCAATTGTCAAAAGATAGTTTTGGCGCCAAAATCCATTTCAAGGGCCAAGATCAGTTTTTGTCCATCCAATGGCTGGGAAAGAAGTGGGATTTTATCAGAAGTGAGAGAGAAGACACTGGATATATAAAAAAAAGCAAAGAGAAGAAGCAGGGCAGTAGAGTTTTAGTTTTAAAATTACTTTTATGTCGTTTTTTTTGTTATGTCTTAATTTAACTCAAATGTTGTAATAATTTGTTCCTAAATCCTAAACTCTGGTTACATTTTCAGTTTGATCAAGTTTTAGTTATTAATCTCAAGTTTCATTTAATTTCATGTGTGTATGGTTACTGTTAAAAATTCAAGTTTCAATTTCATAAAAACAAGCTTCATACAGCTTGTTAATCAGTCTCAATAAGCTTATATAAGCCTTTCATAACTTTTTGAAAGCTTAAAACCCAGTTTCAAACAACTTTGTCTTCTGGTCAACAAAAGTCAACTTTGGGCTCAGATTGGATTAGAAGCTGACAATGGGTGTTGCAGAGGTTTATTTGGAGTGGAATAGATTAGGTTAGGTTAGTCTTTGTTCTGGTTCTGGCCTGCATTAGCTGAACACTATGGTTAGTGGATTTTTCATTTTTCATTTTTAAGTCAAATTGCATTTTATGCTTATCTTGTATTTATGGTTTAGAATGGTTTGTGTCTGTTCATTCAGTGTTAATTTTAGCTAAGAAACTCAGTTGGATCAATGATATAGGATAAATCAGCAGCTAGCCTAGTGTAATTTACACATCAGTTGGAATTAAAGAGTGTTTGGAATTGCTGTTTGATCAGTGGTTAGGGTAGTTTAGTATAAAGTTCTTGTTGTTTCATGCTTGGTATCCTTATTTGAGTTCATATCAGCTTTATCTTGTGCTTGTGTTACCCATTAGTCAAAGATCGCTAATAATCCATCTTATCAGCTAACTGTTGAGAATTTGCAATATCAAATTCTTGTTTTGTGTTCCAAATTCTTAAACAAAACTTGAAATAGCTTCATTTTATCTAGTAACATCATACTTAGTTGAGAAATTAGCTTCAAAGTTCATATTAGTCAAACATTTCAAATCCTTCAAAAATGTCAAAATTGCAAACCTGTTTTGAGCCAAGATAGGGAGATTTTTAGTGAGCTCATTTTTGAGTCAAATTCTATGAAACTTGTGGTTTTGAAAAGCTCTCTTGGTCTATTTTATTATTACCAATTTTCTAGATTTTTGCAAATTTTCTTTAAGCTCTTAATCAGCTTGTGAACATGGTGATAATTCCCCTGTGCAGGGCACTGTTGCCTGCACAGGTTTATGTAGCTTTTGCTTGGATTGCACAGAGCTCATTTGAGCTTGTGTAGGTCTGAGCTTTGGGTTTTAGTTAGTCACCCAGGTTATCTTTAGGTCTCAATAATTGGTTTTTGCTTTCCAGCTTATTCTAGGGCTTATTTCTTGGCTTGAAGTAGCACCCCTAGAACCTGTTTTCTGCTATTATCTCAGTTCATCAATTCATTGCAACTTGATAATCAGAGGGTTTAGCTTGTTGTTTCTCATTTCATTTTGGTCATTTTAGCTTATAGTAGCTTCATTATCAGTTTGGTTCACTTTGGTGCTCATTAGCTTATTGGAAGTGCTTATTTTTAAGCACTTCCCACATCAGTTGCTTATTCCTCCACACAAGCCCATGTTTTTCCATTTTTCCTAGCTTCCTAGTATTATTTTAGAGTTTTCTTGAATTTTTCAGATTTTTCCAAGCTTGTTTACTATTTTTCTTAATTTAAATTAGTTTTCAAGCCTTTTTAATTAGCTTTAAATACAAAAAATTAAGAAAAGCTTCTAAAAAATAATTTTTCATTTTTCTTAAGTTTAGATAAATATAAAAAGACAAAAAAATATTTTTCCATAATTTTCTTAGTTTAAAAAGTATTTTCTAGCATTTTAATTAGTTTTTAATAGTTTTAAATTAATAATAAATATATAAAAAGTGTGAAAAATATATTTTCTGTTTTAAAATCAGTTTTATCATATTTTAGATTTTTCTAAATCTTAATTTTATTTTTCTAGTCTTATTTCATATTTTCTTTTATTTTTGAGTATTAAGAAATAGTTAAAATAGTTTTTAATTAATAATAATTAAATAAATAGTTTTAAAAATAATTTTCCTTTTCTAATAATTTTCTTATATAATTAGGATTGTAAAAATGTATTTTTCATATCCGTAGGTATTTTCCTTCTTTATTTTCACGTTTTATTTTGTACGTTACGTAGTTTTTTTTTTATTTAAACGTGACGTTTTAGGTTTTAAACGTTCATCACTTTAAATATAGTGATAGCGTTTATTTAATAGATTTTATCTTTTTAATTTTCTTAATTTGCATTTAAGTCGCTTTTATTTATTTCCTTTTTTAGTAGTGTAATATTCAAATCCTAATCTTTTCTGATCACTATCATTAGTGATCATTCTATCGTCTGATCTAGTGCTTGCACACCATTGAGTCTCCGTGGGACATAACGACCCGGGAATCCACTGTATTCTCTGATCTTCATTGCATTTGTGTCTGAGCAGTTTTAAGTCTGTTTAGACTTGACGGTTCAGCGCAGATCAGTTTTCAATGTCAAGCTCAATTTAACAATTCGACCTTTGGTTATGAACCTTACCCTTATTCGTCACAACAATCGTACTGGTGTGAGTATTGTGGAGGTCCGCACGTTAATTCCGATTGTCAAATACAGAATCCGATTATTTACGAGCAAGTTCCTTGTAACAATTACGACTATTCTTATGACCCACCTCCACAATACCAAGAAGTTCAACCACAACCTTCACTAATGTCTAATCCAAAATTTCTGGAAGCAATGATTGATCTTAAGAATCTTCTTGATAAAATTACTCACGGAAAAGAAGACCCTCATCAAAAGACTTATGGTGAATTACTCGCTGAAGAGCAAGCTGCTAAAGTTAGTTACCAGAGATCTCCTGTTTACAACTATTGTTACGATTCTGATTCTGATGACGAATATATGCCTCCGAGTGGCAATCCCACTCCCGTTTCTGAGCCTTTCATTTCCGACCCTTCCCCTTCTCTCACGCCGGTTGAGCGAAGTGACGTCGTTTTGGAAGAGGTCGATGATCATATTTCTACGGACATCGTTGAACCCATTGACTCTCTCATAATGGGGGATGAGCATCTTAGTTCTATTCCGGAAATGGAATCTTCTAATGTTGAGATCCTTATCCCAATCCCAAGAGAGTCCGAGGTTGTTCTTAATGATATTTGTGATGAGCCTTCTCTTGATATTTCGAATGATCATGATGAGATGTTCTCCTATTCCGATAATGATTCTTATGGAGACATTGATTTTGTCGACGATTTACCTTCTGATCCCATCGACATAGAAGAAGTAAATGATTTTGAGCCAGAAGATGAAGAGATTGAGCCCGATGATATTCAGATCGAGGATGAAGCATTACGTGAAACATTGTTAAATGTTCATCTTCTCATTTCTAAGATTGAAGCCCTTAACGATAATTCAAGTTCGCCTCTTATCTTTGTTAAAGATAGCGATTTCTTACCCGAATTTGAAACTTTCCGATTTGATGAAGAGATTAGTGGCAATCCCACTATTGATGATGTTTATCCTCCGATTCTTGAGCGATTCTACTTTGATGTTGATGTGAGCAAAGTTATGAACGAGATTTCCGAGAATCTGACGAATGACCTGATCATTGAGGTTGATTTTGATGACTTAATACCACCGGGTATTGAGGATGTTGTGCATGATCCCGAGGGGGATATGGTTATTCATGATGGTTATCTTGACTCTCCTCTCTTTGATGAGTCCGCCATCACTTATCCCGATGAGCCCACATGTGAAGATAAAGTTTTTAATCCTGGGATATGCATTGATGAGATTTTTGTTGAAAACATTATCCGAGATAAGGATCCTCCGATGGATGCCTTCGTTGTTGATCCCACACATCTTAATTCTTACCATAAGCTCCCATCTTCTTTGGAGTATTCTCTTATCTATCCATCATCCTTTCGTCCACCCGCAAAACCGCTGGATGATGGATCAGTCTTTCTTGATAAACCTTATGTGAGTTCGGGGGATGTTATCCCATTTGTGCTTGAGCCCGATATTTTCTTTCCTTCCCAACCCACCCATTCTCTTTCCTCCGAGTGAGGATACCATATTTGATCCGGGTATCCCTTCCGCTTGTTTCCCCAAGGACAAATGAATTCGGGACGAGTCGCTAGCGACTTCGTGAACAAAAACAAGTAGCGCTTCGTGGGAGGCACCCCATGCTTATCCTTTTATCTTATTTATGTTTTCTAATAAGTGACGTGAGGAGGTTCGCCTCTTCTATTTCTCGTGTTTCGTGTTGTTGTTTATGTCCAGAATTTCCTCGATTTATGAAGACTCTCGTGCTAAATGTTTTGTCTTTTCTCCACTCGAGTTTCATGATCGACGCTCTTATGAAAATCCGATATCCAAAATCTTTATCGATTATCGTTTATCTATTAGCATAACTAACCAATGGCTTTAGATTTACGTTGAGAACCCTTACCTTTAAACATTGAGGACAATGTTTGATTTTAGTCTAGGGTGGGTAATCTTCGATTTGATTTGACCGCACTTGTTTGTTTTTTGCCGTGTACGTGTGCACAGTAACTCGTTTTTCCTAAAAAAGTTAAAATTGTGCAAAATTGTGAAAAATTTAAAAATTTTGAAGCTTTTGTTAAGTCTTTTTGATTGAAAAGTTTGCTAGTCTCTAAGACAAGAAGCTATAAAATACGAATTCTAGCTCAAAAGGCCAAGAATTTGCAAGTTTTCCTGAGTGACTTTAAATATGCATGACTTAATTTCATTAGACGAAGCATTTGCTAAATTAATGAATATGTATTGACACCTTGTTGACTTTCGGCTGTGGTGAGGGTAGGAATGGAATTTCGACTTGAGAGGCGTGTTGAGCCTAGCTTGTTTCCTTAACCATAGATAATTTAATTATCGGCTAAGCATCCACGGATCTCATTATTTGGGATTTTAAATTTGCGGAGATCGAGGAATGATAGAGTTACTTATGAGTTTAGATGCTAAACGTGGAGTAGATGGTTCTCTTTAGAGCCCATCGAATGTACTTATGGCTTTTTGTTCCCACAAAATTGTTTCACCCCATATATGTGAATAAATAATTAGAGATGTTGAGTTTTTGGCGATAGTTAGTTCTTTATCTTCTTAAAAGAATCTTTGTTTTAAAAATTGGGTACACATCAAGGACTCATAATAAGTAATAAGTAATAAATAAAGTTATGAGTTCGAGATCGGACCCTTGATCCTTATTTCAATAGTAAGCGTTTAGGTCTTTGCTACCCTCTTACCGGCCTCGGACCTCTAGCTCAGGGATTGGGTGAGGTTCTTGGTCTAACCCACTGGGATCCTCATTTCATGAAGCCTAGACTCTTGGAATTCTCCGTCGTAACGGCCCGAAGATGGATAACTAATTATCGACTTAGCTTCATATCTTTATCGGAATAAGAATTATCGAAACGAGAAATTTGAAGAAATTCATTTCTCACAAAAATAAAATAAATAGAGGAAAATAGGAAAATGGGAGCAAAAGGTAATTACACAAGTAACTTCCATGGGTAGTATTAGCATCTAAAGTCATATTTAACAATGATTTCGATTTTACGCTTAGTTTGGGAACTTGTGAAAATCGGGGACGATGTATTCTATCCGTATGGTCACTCCTCACGAGTTGTGTTTCCTACTCCGTGATCCTAAAAATGTCTTTTGAAAAATGTTGGAGTTATTGGTCGACATGAAAGTTCAACAAACCGTCACTCATAATTGGAATGTGCTTAAACGTAATATCTATATGAGAAATGAAAGGTAAACGGGGCGTTTTAGAAATAAGGGTTTCTTAATCTCTTTTGAGGAATCTTTGCTACTTTTCATAGGTTTAGTAGAAAGAGATTGAAATCTTTGTTCTTAGAAGCGTGAGTTGATTACATTGCGTGAGGACACGGCAATATTCTAAATGTCTGGGGTATTTTAGTATATGTGAAAACATATATATTTTCTTTATCAAAACCGGACCAAAAAGACCAAAAAACTAACCCCTAAAGCCATAAATATTTGTGTTTTTGTGTTTATGTATGTGCAGGTAACGGATATTGTAAAATGGACAAAAACGAGCACGAGATTGGAAAGAGCACAAAGTTACGGGTCCAATGATAATTTTATTTGGAGCATCGAGGCAAGAGAAGAAAAAAAATTTAAAGACCAAACGAAGCCCGAACGAAGATTGAAATTAATTAAGATGCTTAAAAGAAGGAAAATGAATTAAAGAAAAAGGAAGGTTAAAGGAAATTAAATGCAACATTAAACACAAAAAGTCTTTGTTAGTCTAGTGGTTGGGTACATGTTGCTAAGCAAGAGGTCATGAGTTCAAATCTCACAAATACCATATTTGTTCTATATTTTTTTGTTATCAAACTACAGCATATACAAGCCCAACCGAGGCCCAAACAAATGCAGGCCCATGCTCCGATACCCAAATGCAGATCCAAAATCCAACCAAGGCCCAACTGCCATGCTCCTTCCAAGTCCATCCACGCCCAAGCCTAGACACAAGTGAAATGCAATCATACATCTGCTATATGCCTTTGTAATTTAAACTTGGGGACCAAGTTTTATGAAGAGATTTTTGTACCAAGTTCTAATAGTTTAGGGGCCATTATGAAAAATTATTAGGGGCCAAAGTGTAACTAGTGGGTCTATAAAAACCCACCTCCTCACCTCATTTTATCATCTTTTTTATTCATTTTCTTACCAAAACTCTTGTATTTTTTTTATGCTTATGTAGTTTTATAAAAGTTTGATTTATTTATTGCAAGTTAGTTCATCTTATTTATTACCTTTGCATCTCTTTTATTTTCTCATCTCTCAATCCTTTTTATTTCATTTTATTTTTATAAAACTTTTTATAAAAATATCCCATGAAGAGTTGAGTTATAGTAAGATTGTGTGAGTGTATTTTATACGCTCCGTGTACACTTCAACATATCATATTTATATTTTTATAAAAGTTTAGTCTTTTTTATAGTTTATTTTTATTAAAGTTCACTTTTTTTCTTGTTTTATTTAGCTTAAAAATAGTAAAAAAGTCTCTAAAAATCTTGTCTTTTTTACAAAAAATCCAAAAATATATTTTATTTTCGTCATTAAATTTTCGTATTTTTCTTAGCTGTTTTATTATTTTTAAAAATCAAAAATCTGTCCTTTTCTAAAAATGGGCAGTTTCAAATTTTATTTCTAAAAAATAGAAAAAAAGTCAAAAAAATATTTTTATATTTTCTGGTAGCTTCTCATAGTTTTCTTAAGATAGTGTGAATTTTTAATATTTTTTTTGAACTAGTTTACTATTTATTTTGATTTATTTGCTATTTTAAACATTAAAATCAAAAAAAAAAACTTATTAAATTCCGAAAATTCTAAAATTTTTTCTGTGAGTTTCTATCACTTTTATTGTGTTTCTAAAAAATATTTGGAATTTTCGAAGTTAATTTAATATTTTTCCTTGATTTATTTCCTTTCCTTTATTAAAAAAAAAATAAAAAAAAAAAAAAAAAATCAAATTATTATCTTCTTTTTAATTAGTTTTTTATTTAAAAAAGTTAATTTTTGTAGTTCACTATTTTATTTTAAATTTCCTAATTGTTTTAGTTATTTAATATTTTCTCTTTTCTTGTTTAAAAAAAAATAAAAAAAAAATAATATAAAAAATCTTTTATTTTAAATCTTAACCTTAACAACCAAATTAGTTTTTGTGGAAACATATCTCCTTGAGAGAGTTTGGTGGTTAAGATTTGATTTATTAAGATTAGTTTATCTTTTATTTTAGCTTTTTATTATAAAAGTTTATATTTATATAATTGTGCTAACCCTTAAAGTTTTGATTTTGTTTGTGTAATCCCAATCTACCGCTAAGGCCAGAGCTTAAGGGTCTTTAAGCATTTTTAATACATAAAGTTTGAAGCTTTAGTAATTTTTAAGCTTGTTGGTGAATAAAGTTTTAAACTTTACTTACTAATTAGTGGATAAGATTAATAAAGTTGTAAACTTTTGTATTAATTTGTGCTTATAAGATCGGGTGGTTTTATTCCTCTCGCTTCATCATCCGGTTCTATTTTCTTTACTTTTTAAATCTTTAGTAGTTATAAATTTTAATATAATAGTTATGCTTATTTTTATTGAATTAATTGCTATGTGTTGGTTTGCTATGCTTAGTGAGTAGGCTTTTTATATACTTGTTGAGTAGATTATTCCGTGAATTAAGTGTGGTTTTATAAAAGTTAGAAAATCTATTGGTTAGTAATTTTAAGTTACTTAGATTGAAATTTTGGTTGTTTAAGCGGGCAAAGCCGTGAAAATAATTGGGTTTTAATCTAGATATTGATATCTCTTTATGAAAAATTGTTGTGAGAAAATAATTATTTGTAAAGATATTAATTCATCAATAAATGACTTAATTGAAATAATAAACCACACTTAAGGATCTTGATAATTTGCTTAACAAGTATATCTTTTCATCATATATTTTTTATTCGCTTGCTTAGCATATTTTAGTTCGTTACTTTTAGTTGTTATCTTTTATCGTTAATTTTAGTTTATTTACTTGCTACTAGTTTTATTATTGTCTTTACTTTAACCATTATCATTTTAATTAGTCAAAAACCCATAAACTTATATGTTTTTAGTTTAATTTGCATAATTGCTTATTTGTGTTTAGCTTTCTTGTTTTACATGCTTAATTGTTTTTTTCTTATTAAGTTCCAAAACCCAAAATATTTTTATCCTATTCAAATCACTCGACCTTTAAACAACGAATCGATTTTCCATTACACCCTCGTTAGGAGAACGACCCGAGTTCCGATTCCGTAAATTATATGTACTAAATGAACAAATCAAAAATGCCCACCGCCGGGAGGTGTGTTAGCGATTTTTCGCTTTTCGAGTTTGAAGTTTGGTGTTTGAAGACCCTCCTCCGGAGTTCCTCGCTTTGTAAATACTTTTCATAAAATTATAAAAATGCACAAAAATAGAATAATCATAAACACTTTTCCTAAAGTGTTTAAAAACCCAAAAATATTTTCCTTTTCAAAATTTGTTTTCCTTTTATGTTTGATTTTATTAAAACCCAAAAATAATCGTCTTTATCCTCTAAACCGTCAATTCTTTATCTTTTTACCCTCTTGAACCGTTTAATTCTATCTTCCTTCTCTTCTAATTCGATAATTCTATCTCTTCTTCTTCTAAAAGTATAATTCTTATGGCATCTCTTAAATGTGCTCGATGTGGAGGTCCTCATGACCCCATCGTTCATGAAACAAAACCGTCCCGACATTGCTTTCATTGTAAAAATCCGATGGAAGAGAATCAATATCGATGTTTGAGATGTATTTGATGGTGCGGTAATAATTGTCGAAATGGATTTTGTAATGTATGCCAAAATTTTATCAATCCAAATCCAGATCTCGCCCGTCTTTATGCACGACTAGAACAAAAGGGTACTCTTCATACCGATGGACGACATAATAGCATGGTGGAAAAATTTGATTGAAGAACCTTCGATTCCTACTCCTTCTCCGATGAGGGAAATGGAATATGTTTCTGAGTCCGAGATGACTCCCGTTCTAGAATCCGAGCCTCATGGAAATGGTGGAAATTTCGAACTCTTATCCGGATAATTCTTCAATTTATCAGCTCTTGTGCATATGGTGCGGAGGACCCGAATATGGTGGGAATTGTCCCGGTTGTAGCAATGGAAATTCCGAAACCGAGTATCATCACAATCCTTACAATGAGACAACCAATTTCCTAACCAACCTCTCTACTCATGACCCGCCGAGACATACTCTTGTGAGTATTGTGGTGGTCCTCACCAAGGTTTTCAATGTCAAGCTCAATTTAACAATTCGACCTTTGGTTATGAACCTTACCCTTATTCGTCACAACAATCGTACTGTTGTGAGTATTGTGGAGTTCCGCACGTTAATTCCGATTGTCAGATACAGAATCCGATTATTTACGAGCAAGTTCCTTGTAACAATTACGACTATTCTTATGACCCACCTCCACAATACCAAGAAGTTCAACCACAACCTTCACTAATGTCTAATCCAAAATTTCTACGAGCAAGTTCCTTGTAACAATTACGACTATTCTTAATTGTCCCGAGCTGGGTTGTGCTCATTAAAATAGTTGTCCTAAATGCCCCTTTTTAGCTGTCGCGGGAAGTGAAGCAAACTCGACGAAAGGACAAGTCTGTTCCTCCTTCGTTTTCTGTTCCCGATTCAATATTCACCTTTCCTGAATGAAGAAAGACAGTGAAAGAGAATATATCAGCGCAATATAGACAGAGGGGAGAGAAACGTCTTTGTTCGGTTCGGCGAAGAAAGCCGAAAACAAATAAGGAGCACTAACTAATTAAGTAAATATATAAAAGCAATCACCACCTCGAGCAGTAAAACAAAGTCGTTATGGCTATGTTACTAACATAGACAACTATGAATGGTGTGTAAACTATAAAAACGAGTCAAAGTGGATTGTCCCACACTAGCACTTCCGCGCAATAATTCTACCAAAGGTGATCCTATTACAGGAATAGCGTCAGGTACACCTGTTACAATTTTAACTGCCCAATAACCAATTTGGTCCCGAGGTAAGGAATAACCAGTTACACCAAAAGATGCAGTCAATACAGCTAGAACCACACCTGTAACCCAAGTTAATTCACGAGGTTTTTTAAATCCACCGGTGAGATATACACGAAATACATGTAGGATCATCATTAGGACCATCATACTTGCCGACCATCTACTTCATTGGTTTGAGAGAACCGAGACTGTATTTCTACTAAGTGACTGCACAGATGATTGCAAGGTCAAGTTTGCAACTGGAACTTTGCTAGAAGATGCGTTATCTTGGTGGAAAGCCCATGCTCAACCAATCAGAATGGAAGAAGCTTGTAGAATTTCATGGTCAGATTTGAAACAACTGTTGATGAAACATGATAAGGATTTAAAAAGTACACTTTTGAGGGGTCATTTAAGCCCTTAATCAACCACTTTTATATCCATTACTGCTTAATTTCATTCCTTTTCACTTTTTAGGTCTCTTGAAGGCATAATACTGGAATGAAGCTTATTTGGACGAAAAGGCGTGAATATAAGAAGAAAATGGCTAAAGTCAAGATCAAGACACTCAAGCTCTGCGGAATTGAAGGTGCGTGCGTCATACACACTTGTGGGGCAATGCCGTCACAACATGCTCCAAAATTGTGACGGCTTAGTAGCGAAATTGCTACTTTGTACCTGACGGCGTCAGGCTTTGAAGAGTAGGGCGTCACAACTCAGACGGACTAGATTCAGATTCCGACTGCGTCAAAAGATGAAGCCGACAGCATCATAACCACAAGGTGATGCCATCACAAAGTTGACGTGGTCAAGACGAAACCCTAATGGCGGTGATCCGACGGTGTCACAATTAAAGAGTGACGCCGTCGCAGTTGTAACTCTATATGTAGAATTAGAATTTTCAGACTTTGAGAGAGGTAATTTTGTGGAGTTAAATCTAATAACGATTTTTGGCTGTCTTGGGCAGTATCTTAGGGTTCTCATACCTTATTTTACAACAAGATAAGTAATTTACTTCATTGATTTAATTATGTCTTCAATTGTATGTGTGTATGCTTGCATGTTCACCATGTTCGGCTAATTTACTTGTGTGTTTGCTTAGATCTATGAAACCTAGGTACTGAATATTGATTGGTTATCTCTTATCTTAATTGTAATTGGCGTAGGATTGCAATAGGCTGTTGTTGTGTTTTTAATGCTTGAGTAGTCTTTGTGAACATTAGTTTATAATCGCCTAGAGTTGTTGTAGGCTAAAAATCCAAAGATAACCTTAGAGTTAGTTTATGAATCCTAGAGATTTTGTAGGCAATAACCTTAAGGTAGTCTCAAAGAGTTAGGGAAGAAAGCATACCCTACGACCTTAGAAGACACAATGCGCTAAGAATAAGGACGTGACAATTCAACCATCAATAGGAGATAACTAGGGAGTAATAGCATCTAGGTAAACACATCTTTAATCATCATATGAGCACACATCAATTAGACATAGACTACCCCTTAGATTAGTTAGTTAGATAATTAGATAATATTAGAGTAATCGGTAGAAATACCACCCCCCAAATCCAATACCCCAAGATTCGTACCTTTCAATTTTCTAAAAAAAATAAAAAAGATAAAAAAATAATCTTCCTCAACCCCAACCTTAGCGTAGTAATTTCTCACTAGCATTCCTATTCCCCTAGAGAACGATATCAATCCCGAGGCTTACCCTATTACTACAATACAACGATTAGGTTCACTGCCTAGGTGGTTGAAAAACTTGCTCGAAGAAAAGGAAGTTTCCTTTGACCCCGAACGTGCGTTGTACGCGTATCAAGTTTTTGGCGCCGCTGCCAGGGAATAGAATAGCTAGTTAGATTTCCATCTCGTTTAGGTTTCCTTGCTTAATTCCTACCAAGTAAGATTTTTTTCCAAATTTTAGCTTCCTTGTAGTCTATCCCCCTTCTTCGTGACCTTTGTTTGTAATCCTATTACTTTTCATCATGGAAGGTGATAATCAACCACCACTCATCAACCCACCACCAAATGACCCACCAAGAGGCCGTACTCTTGGTGAATACTCAAGACCAAGCCACCTAGGCTATAGGAACACCATTGAGCTTCCCGACTAAGCCCAAACTACGGTTCTTCGATCCGACACCATCCGGTTGGTGCAAAACGGATGTGCATGCCATGGACTTCGTTTCGAAGATCCTAATCAGCATCTTAAGGATTTCTTTAAAATCGTCGATTCCATCGACCTTGATGTTACTACTCGGGAGACCACGCGTTTGCGTCTCTTCCAATTCTCTCTACGGGACCAAGCTAGTAATTGGCTTGAGCGACTTCCCGCCGGCTCCATCTCAAGTTGGGATGATCTCACTTCTCGTTTCCTTGCCCAATTTTTCCCATTGGGAGAACTACTAAGCATTAGGAATGAAATCTTGATGTTCCAACAACGTCAAGGTGAATCTCTCTATGAAGCATGGACTAGATTCAAGGACTTACTCCATAAAGTCCCTCATCACGGCATTGATCTTTGGCTTCAAGTCCAACTCTTTTATGATCATGTCAACTTTCCAACTAAGCGATTCATCGACCAAGCGACCGGTGGTAAACTTAGTGATCTCACCGCGGAAGAATCGTGGGGTATAATAGAGGACCTTGCTCTCTATGACAACGAAAGTTGGAATGACCCCCGTGAGTTGCCCAAAACCATAAAGGCAATCTCCTTGCCTCCCATTGACTCACAACCTTCAGACCGTAGGATGCTCGAGCTTGGAGATCAAGTCAAATTCCTAATGAGTTCCTATGAAAATCCTAAGTCTTCACGCCAAGTGAACAAAGTTTCTTCCTTGTGTGAGCTATGCAGTTGTCCTCATGACACTCGCACTTGCACAAGACTCCCCGAAAAAGCTTCCGTTGACTACGCATCCTCGCGTACCAATGGAACGGGAGGAAGATTCCCTACAACACCCGGACCTAGGACTTTCAATGAAACCCGAGAAGCATGGAAGGGCTAACCCGACTTTTATTGGGGACAAACCAAAGAATTCACCTCTAATGATTTCTCATGGCCCTCTTCTTACGGCCCTAGCCAACAAAACATAGATGGGATGTTGCAACACCTAGTTACACCCCAAGAAGCTCAAATAGCTAAGCTCTCGGACCGCTTTAACCAACAACAAGGCGAGATGGATAGGAAGATAGATAACCTTTTGAAAGCTATGACCAATAGTGATAGGAAGGTTAATGCCATCTCAACTCATTCTCCCGAAGCTTACAGTGTAGAAATTAAGGACCCAAGTAAGTTAGCCAAGCACGTTCAATTCGTCAATACCATCACCTTAGTGAAACCTAATAGGAAAAATGACGGCGTTTAACCATGAGACGGCATTGTTAGTGAAACCCCTAGGAATGAAACAACCGAGGAAGTAGATGAAGTAGGCGATGAATATTTCAATAAGTTTCCTACGGAAGAAGAACTCTCTCACCACCCACACTTAGTGCGCGACCTCCGTCACATGTATGTTAGGAGAAGCCCTAGGATCAAGTTTGGGAACCTTGGAATCTTAACATACCATGTTGCGTAGGACATCTTTTTGTGGCAAAGGCCTACATTGATCGCAAGTCCCCGATAAATATCATGACTAGCACCTACTATAATTGGGTAATGAAGAATCTTATCCCAACTAGGCAAGATCCCGATAATCCTAGGGTTAGTTGTAATTTCCTTGGTAGAGTTAAGGGATTGCCCGTTTATGTAGGTAGTTTCACGTATCCTACGGATTTCATAATTGTGAATGATATTAGTACGGCCATAGATCCTAGCTTGTCCCACGTTATTCTAGGAAAGCCTTTCATAGAAAACACCGGAATGACTTATGATCTGTCGTTAGGAATAGTGAGATTCAAGGATGAGACCGATGATGTAGCTTACCAAATGCCCTTCAAGATTGAGAAATTTTCATCATTATCCAATGATGAAAAAGAACTTAAGCTATCGGTCTACTATAGGAATGAGAAGGAAAAGGAGAAGGGAGTAGATTATGTGATGGATAAGATTTTCGGTTTCTATAAGGATTGCTTGAAACTAGGACCGGAATATAGAACCGATTGGGGAGAAGATGACATCTTAGAAAGATGCATAATAGGGCATTACTATAACATGGAAAACCCCAATAGAGACCGTCACGAGGAAGAAGGTGACGGTATTGAAGTCATGTAGGAGCACGGCTTCGAGTCTAGCTACAAGACTCATAAATAAAGAAAAGCGCTTCGTGGGAGGCAACCCGTGCTTAATTGTTTGCTTGTTTGTGTGTCGTATATCTTTTTATTGATTGTTTATTCTCATGTTTGAATTTGTGAAAATGATTTATTTTGTATTTAACATCGTCTTAATTACATGTAAAGGTATTTTACAAAAGGGATAAGTGTAGGGAAGATTACACACATTTTTAAAAGAATGTAAACATGAGAATTATGATTATTAAAAAATATACGTTAATGTTGAGTCAAAGTGCTTTTATCGAGTCATAATGAATGTTTTGCAGAAATTTTTACAGATTCTAAAGATGTAATTTTTCCAGAATTTTTTTCAGAAAATCGCAGCAGACCAGTTTCTGTCAAGATAACCTGACGGCTTCAGGATCGCAACCTGACAGAGTCGAGGAGCGAAAAGCTTATCTTTTTCTCTCGTTTTAAGTTACTTATAAATTCTTGAATTTTCGCAAAACATCCAATCCAATGCATTATATCCTAGTATAGTAGAGTCATATATAGTGTTACCGCCGATTTTACGCGAAGGTTTCGTTTGTTTTCTTAAAGTGTGCAGGTTTTATTTATCAAGAAGAAGATACATAAGATTGAAAGGAGCTTTTCACGCATACATTCTTATTGAAGAAGAATTTAACCACTACACACGGATCCTACCGAGCTAATCAGGGGAGTATTAGTTTCTTTCGTTTTTAATTACCTTCAATTATCATAACTTTGATACTTTCGAGGAACATTGGGGACAATGTTCAGTTTAAGTGTAGGGAGGGAAAATAAAACGGGAACTTTGAAACTATACTTATCCTTGATTATTTGCCTTGTCCAATATCATTTGTGTAATAAACCATGAGAAATATCGGTTAGGGTAATTTTGGCACCAAATTTAAAATTTTTCATGACATGTAGGAGTGGGCCATTAGTCTTAATAAAGCGTCTCATGGATAGGAAGTTACATGACTAACACAAAACCCTTTACCAATTAAATTCCACCAAAAAAATGTGAGGATCGCCCTTATATTTGTAGGAATTAAAGCATTCACCTTTAATGCTTAGAGAGTGTACCGTAATAGATTCTAGAACTTGTTTTGTGATGCATCCCGAGATCGCTAGTGAGACTACTTGTGTAGTTAGGAATAACTAAATGATAAGAGGCATTAGGATAACCCTTGTTTGATACCCGTATTATAATTACTTCTTCCACATCGGCCGAGTAATTCCACACCCTTTGCGTTGTACTCATCTTTAGTACACGATACCCCTAGTTAACCCTCAGAGCCTATCCTTTTCGCGGTTCTCGTGATGTTTTTCCCTATCAATGAAGAGCATTGTTTACAATCCACACCCAAATGTATACCCAAATCGCCTTAGCCTACCTTGTATGCACTTACTTTTAGTGCATTATTGTTATCATACTAAACCCTTAGTTCAATTATCTAGTTACTTGCATAAGTTGCTAAGTCAAGTCATATCCTTTGTACACAGTTTTGGGACGATTGGGACTCATGGGAAAAGTTAAATTTTATGAAGTGATGGGAAGAAACGTTAAATTCAAATTCCCTTTATTTACGTAATATTGTACTCCAAGTGTTTTGATTTTTTCAATTCGGATCAAATTAGTGTTAGAGTAATAAAAACTCAAGTGTAGGGATGTGCCTATAAATCCCTATTATTTTGATGTTATCATAGAGGATGGTAGAGTAAAAGGGTATGAAAAAAAAAACATACGGGCTACCATCCTACATCTATCTTTAAATTTATGTTTGTTTGTTTCAAAGTTATCTAGAGTATAGAGTGTCGAGTCTTGGCTTAGCAACGCCATTCTTTTCATGCTTGTAACATAAAGATTTTTGACTTGTAACATAAATCCCTATTATTTTGATGTTATCATAGAGGATGGTAGAGTAAAAGGGTATGAAAAAAAAAACATACGGGATACCATCCTACATCTATCTTTAAATTTATGTTTGTTTGTTTCAAAGTTATCTAGAGTATAGAGTGTCGAGTCTTGGCTTAGCAACGCCATTCTTTTCATGCTTGTAACATAAAGATTTTTGACTTGCCAACACTAAATCGCCTATCCAACCAAACCCTTTGTTTCCCTACCATAAGCCTAACGTTACAACCCTTTAAAAGACCTCTTGGATAGTTTTTCCTAGGTGCTTACACCAAAGCGATGGAGGTTTGATCTAGTCTCAAGCCTATGGTAATCTATGTACTAGGACCGGTTAATGATTGTTTATCTTCCATTTCCAATTTGATATATTTCATATACACCCGAGAGATGATAGTATCCAAACACCACTTGTGAGGTGCTAGTATGTAATTTCCGTGCTTGTTAAGACTTTTGCGGGGCTTATACTTGTTGTGAATTGTTCTAAACTAATGCTTCATGACCCCTAACTTATAAATAAATTTGCAAAAAGCACATTTGCTTGAGGACAACCAAATACCAAGTGTAGGGATATTTGATAAGGATTTAAAAGGTACACTTTTGAGGGGTCATTTAAGCCCTTAATCGACCACTTTTATATCCGTTACTGTTTAATTTCGTTCCTTTTTACTTTTTAGGTCTCTTGAAGGCATAATGCTGGAATGAAGTTTATTTGGACGAAAAGGCGTGAATATATGAAGAAAATGGCTAAAGTCAAGATCAAGACACCTCAGCTGCCGAATTGAAGGTGACGTTCGCTGTCAACGCCAGTTACATGTCGTCGCAACATGCTCCAAAACTGTGACGGCGGCGTCAGGCTTTGAAGAGTAGGGCGTCACAACTCAGACGGCCTAGATTCATTCGACGGGCGCCGAAGATGAAACCACCTGCCACAAATCACAAAGGTGACGCCACAAAGTTGACGTGGTCAAGACGAAACCCTAATGGTGGCGATTCGACGGCGTCACAATTAAAGAGTGACGCCGTCGTAGTTGTAACTCTATATATAGAATTCAAATTTTCAGACTTTGAGAGAGGTAGTTTTGTGGAGTAAAACCTAATAACGATTTTTGGCTGTCTTAAGTGTATTAGGGTTCTCATACCCTATTTTACGACAAGATAAGTAATTTACTTCATTGATTTAATTATGTCTTCAAATGTATGTGTGTATGCTTGCATGTTCACCATGTCCGGCTAATTTACTTGTGTGTTTGCTTAGATCTATGAAACTTAGGTACTGAATATTGATTGGTTGTCTCTTATCTTAATTGTAATTGGCCTAGGACTGCAATAGGCCATCGTTGTGTTTTTAATGCTTGAGTAATCTTTGTGAACATTAGTTTATAATCGCCTAGAGTTGTTGTAGGCTAAAAATCCAAAGATAACCTTAGAGTTAGTTTATGAATCCTAAAGATTTTGTAGGCAATAACTTTAAGGTAGTTTCAAAGAGTTAGGAAAGAAAGCATACCCTACGACCTTAGAAGACACAACGCGTTAAGAATAAGGACGTGACAATTCAACCATCAATAGGAGATAACTAGGGAGTAATAGCATCTAGGTAAACACATTTTAATCATCATACGAGCACACATCAATTAGACATAGACTACCCCTTAGCTTAGTTAATTAGATAATTAGATAATAATAGAGTAATCGATAGAAATACCACCCCCAAATCCAATACCCCGAGATTCATACCTTTCAATTTTCTAAAAAATATAAAAAAGATAAAAAATAATCTTCCTCAACCCCAACCTTAGCGTAGTAATTTCTCACTAGCATTCTTATTCCCCTAGAGACCGATATCAATCCCGAGGCTTACCCTAATACTACACTACAATGATTAGGTTCACTGCTTAGATGATTGAAAAACTTGCTCGAAGAAAAGGAAGTTTCCATTGACCCCGAACGCGCGTTGTACGCGTATCAAGACAGTACTGTCCGAGAACTGAGATAAAGAAGCTAGAAGATGAGTATTACCATTTGGCTGTTAAAGGTAATGATCTCAAGACATACTTCAAGAGATTCCATGAGCTGAGAGTTATGTATCCTCATCTGTTCCCTACCATGAAAAGCTTTTGAAGCTTTGATCGGAGGTCTACTCGGAGCAAGAAGATGTCATCGCTTCTAATCCAAAGACTGTTGAAGAAGTTGTCATTGTATCCCACCGCCTTATGGAGCCGATATTGAAGCTTGCAAATGCACAAGGCTCATGTGACAACAAAAGAAAGCTTGATGATCAGAAAAGCTCAAATTCCAACCACCATCAGTCCAAACAACGGAACAACAACAAACAAGATCACCGCGCAACAGAAACCAACATCACAATCAACAAAACCGAAGACAAGAAGCCGCAAGGGCTTATGCTGCACCCACTGCCGGAAAAGGATATGTCAGACCACATCCCCAGTGTAATAGATGTTTGATGCACCATTCCGGACCATGCAATGTGAAGTGTGACAAGTGCAACAAGGTAGGTCATCAAGGTAAGCATTGCCGAAAACCCTGGAGGTGGAAACACTATGGAAAATATGAGTTGTTATGGATGTGGAGAGAAGGGTAATTTCAAGAGTCAATGCCCAAAGATGAATGCAGCTCAACCGAACAATGCGCGTGCAAGGGCGTACGTGCTAGGAGATGGAGATGTGCCGTTGAACCCTGATGTTGTGACGGGTACGTATTCTCTTAATAATCATTCTGCAAAAATCTTGTTTCACTCTGGAGCCGATAAGAGTTTTGTATCTACTACCTTTGCACCATTACTTGAAATATCCCCAATTGCCTTAGATACAACTTATGAGATAGAACTAGCTGATGGAAAGATAATAGGAACCAACACCGTAATCCGTAATTTCCATATTCTGTTACAAGATCATTCGTTCCTTATAGATCTTTTGCCAATCAAACTTGGTAGTTTCGATGTCGTAATCGGCATGGATTGGTTGTCTAAACACCGTGCTAGGATTGTTTGCTACGATAAAACCTTTCATATCCCAATCAAAGGTGAAACTTTAGTTATTCAAGGAGATCAAAGTAGAAAGTACTTAAGTATCATATGCTGTGCTAAGTCGATAAAGTACATGGAGAAAGGATGTTATGCCTTCTTAGCTTAGGTAACGGAAAAGAAGTCGGAAGAGAAACGACTAGAGGATGTACCTGTAGTTAGAAAATTTCCTGAGGTGTTTCCAGAAGATTTGCTTGGACTCCCACCTACTTGACTAGTCGAATTTCAAATCGATCTTATTCCCAGAGCACGAGCACCATACCGTTTAGCACCCTCGAAAATGCAAGAATTGTCTAAACAACTAGAAGAGCTATCTGACAAGGGATTCATTAGACCAAGTTCCTCACCATGGAGAGCACCGGTTTTATTCGTTAAGAAGAAAGATGGATCATTTCGGATGTGTATCGGTTACAGAGAATTGAACAAACTCACAATCAAGAACCGATATTCCTTACCAAGAATCGATGATCTGTTTGATCAGTTAAAAGGCTCTGTGTATACTCGAAGATTGATTTAAGATCTGGATACCATCAGTTAAGGGTAAAAGAGGAAGATATACCCAAGACCGCATTTAGAACTCGATATGGCCATTATGAATTCCAAGTAATGCCATTAGGTTTAACTAATGCACCCGCTGTATTTATGGACCTCATGAATAGAGTCTGTAAACCATACCTGGATAAATTCATCATTGTGTTCATTGACGATATTCTTATCTACTCTCGTGATAAAGAAGAACATGCGGAACATCTGAGAACTATCCCTGTTAGCTCAAGGATGAAGAATTGTACGCAAAGTTTTCCAAATGCGATTTTTAGATTGAGACAGTCCAATTTCTTGGTAAGGCTCTGTGTATACTCGAAGATTGATTTAAGATCTGGATACCATCAGTTAAGGGTAAAAGAGGAAGATATACCCAAGACCGCATTTAGAACTCGATATGGCCATTATGAATTCCAAGTAATGCCATTAGGTTTAACTAATGCACCCGCTGTATTTATGGACCTCATGAATAGAGTCTGTAAACCATACCTGGATAAATTCATCATTGTGTTCATTGACGATATTCTTATCTACTCTCGTGATAAAGAAGAACATGCGGAACATCTGAGAACTATCCTGAAGTTACTCAAGGATGAAGAATTGTACGCAAAGTTTTCCAAATGCGATTTTTAGATTGAGACAGTCCAATTTCTTGGTCATGTGATCGACAGTAAAGGAATCTACGTAGATCCCGCAAAGATCGAATCCGTAAAGAATTGGTCAGTACCAACCAACCCCACTGAGATTCGTCAATTCTTAGGACTTGCTGGTTATTATCGGAGATTCATCGAAGGTTTTTCGAAGATAGCCAAACCATTGACCGAATTAAGCCATAAAACGAATAAATTCGAATGGGGGGACGATCAAGAATCAGCTTTTCAACTCCTTAAGAGCAAGCTTTGCGAAGCACCCATGTTGGCACTACCCGAAGGAGTAGAAGATTTTGTAGTATATTGCGATGCTTCACATATGGGTTTAGGCGCTGTTATCATGCAAAGGAACAAAGTGATTGCCTACGCATCAGGTCAACTCAAAACTCATGATAAGAATTATACTACTCACGATCTAGAACTTGGCACTGTGGTATTTGCACTCAAGTTATGGAGACATTATTTATACGGAACCAAGTGTATAGTGTACACTGATCAAAAAAGTCTTCAACACATCTTAGATAAAAAAGAACTAAATATGCGTCAACGCCGCTGGCTAGAATTGCTCAGTGATTATGACTGCGAGATTCGTTACCATCCCGTAAAGTCGAACGTTGTTGCCGACGCCTTGAGCATAAAAGATCGCCCTAAGCCACTTAGAGTGAGATCATTGGGTATGGTAATCAATTCACCCCTACCATCGAAAATTCTTGAAGCTCAGATCAAAGTTCTTAAAGAAGAAAACAGGCCGAATGAGAAGATTTATGGCATGCCGGAGAATCAAAATGGATTTGTGAAAAGATCAGACGGAACGTTATGTTTCAAAGATCGAAGTTGGATTCCACTCTACGGAGGTATCCGAGAAATCATCATGCCTGACTCACACAAATCGAATTATTCCATACATCCTGGTCCCAACAAGATGTATCAAGATCTAAAGCTTTTATACTGGTGGCCAAACATGAAGGCTGATATCGCCGAATATGCCGGTAAATGCTTGACATGTTTAAGAGTCAAAGCAGAGCATAAAAAGCCGTCAGGATTGTTAACCCAACCAGGACTTCCCGTATGGAAATGGGAAAGGATCACCATGGATTTCATCACAAAGTTGCCGAGAACTTCTAATGGTTTTGACACCATTTGGGTCATTGTAGATCGTCTCACGAAATCCGCTCATTTTCTGCCAATCAAAGAGAATGACGAGATGATTACACTCGCTAGATTGTACATCAAAGAGATTGTTTCTCGTCATGGTGTACCGATCTCTATCATATCTGATCGAGATAGCCAATTCACCTCGAGATTTTGGCAAACACTCCAAAATGCCATGGGTACCAAATTGGATATGTGTACCGCATACCATCCTCAAACAGATGGACAAAGTGAAAGAACGATCCAAACTCTGGAAGACATGCTAAGAGCATGTGTGATCGATTTAGAAAAGGATGGGATAAGCACTTACCTCTGGCTGTATTCTCTTACAATAACAGTTACCACGCCAGCATTAAAGCCGCTCCATTTGAAGCGCTTTATGGAAGAAAATGCCGATCGCCTGTTTGCTGGGCAGAAGTTGGAGAAGTGACAACTCACAGGCCCCGAGATTGTCGAGGAGACAACTGAAAAGATAATGCAAATTAGGCAACGACTACAAGCAGCTCGAGATAGACAAAAGAGCTACGCAGATGTCAAAAGAAAACCAATGGAATTCCAAGTTGAAGACCGTGTAATGCTCAAAGTATCACCCTGGAAGGGAATGGTCAGTTTTGGAAAGAGAGGAAAACTTAAACCTCGATAGGTAGGACCGTTCAAAATTCTGCAAAGAATTGGTCCAGTGGCATATAAGCTCGAACTTCTCGAATAGCTTAGTCGAGTACATGACACTTTCCATGTTTGGAATCTTAAGAAGTGTCTATCGGATGAAACCCTAGTCGTACCCCTAAAGGACGTACAACTCAATGACAAACTTAACTTCGTAGAAGAACCCGTTGAGATCATGGACATGGAAGTCAAAAAGCTTAAGCAAAGCCGCATTCCTATCGTTAAAGTTCGATGGAATCACAAGAAACGAGGTGCAGAGTTCACCTGGGAGCGTGAGGATTTAATGCGTTCCAAGTAACCCCACCTGTTCATCTAACCACCCATGACAACCTCTACGAGTTAAACCGCGGGACGCGGTTCTCTTAAGAGGTAGGTACTGTAAGCTCCCGGAAAATTTCGTTGTACTTAAGACTTTAATCAGAAATAAAGCACGATTTATATCATCATGAAATTTTCTAATTATCACATTTGCATATCATTTGGCATATGCATGATCAACGCAGCTTGAGCGTTCATAAAAATACCGTTGTGATCAGAATGAAATTCCCCACGATCCTGATATAATACATAATATATGCATAAAAATTTATAAAAACACGAAATAAATTTTAATAAAAATTGTATAAATTTCGAATTTGGGCCTCGTATACCCGTTAAGCCCAAAAACGTTTCACCACTAATGGGCCTCGTACTACCACACGATCCAACCCACCTTATGTTGGGCCTTACGTTTAACCTGAGCCCACTAACCAAATATCACCCTTGGGCCTCGTTTCTTTTAGTCTGATCCTTACCTAAGCGACCCAAGCCCAACCCCCTTGATTTTTCCTTGGGCCTCATCCACTTCCCACGCTAGCCCAAAATCCCCACTCATGTTGCACTCAAGTTTTTGGCTAAGTACAAATATTATAGTTGTGCGTTTTTATGTCCAGTCGAAGCAAGCAAAAACACACCAATCAAAGTTTACAAAACACAAAAGAAATATCCATCCCCCCCTTGAACATATGTTGTGTATGGATGAATAAAGAGGAAAATAAGCATTAGCCACCTTAAACTATTATTTAAATAACCTAAACCCACCAAGACCCTTTGACCACCCTTTTGACCTTGTGATCCAATGTGTAATGTGTCCCTCATGCTAACAATTGATGAGACTATACCTTTGGCATGCCACCAAACCAGCTGCCATCCTCCCACACCCCAAAACCAAACAAAACCTATCCTTGTTTTCTTGAAACCTAGAAAAGACCATGCATAAAATATTATGATAGCCATACTTTTCTTTCCTATATAACACTTCTTCAAAAACACTTAGCATCCCACAAAGAACACTCACATTTCACTTATAAACATACCCGTGGTCTTTGGTTTGAAGGGAAGAAGGAGGAACGCGATGTGTAAAGGAGTTTAAAGACTTGGGTATTTCGTCTTGGATTATAAGGAGAACAAGGGTTCTCGTAATTGTCTCATTCGATCTTCTCATCCGTTTCATCACCACTCTAAACGAGTGTAGTAAGTATTCATCTAAGCTCATTTCATTTTTGACTCCTTTCATTTAGTTACACACGTGTACATCACACGTTAAACGTTAAACGCACCCTAAACCTTGTATTATGCCTAGCATTTTCACCTCACGACACCTACACACTCACTAGTTTGCACGAAACGAGTTATAAACCCTTGCAAAACCTTATGTAGAAAACTAGAAGGGAGGGTTGAATAGTTTTACCAATTAAAACTTCGTTTTAAAATATTTAGATCGACTTATGTCAATCTATTTAGATGTGTATGTTGGACATTGATATATATATATATATATATAAGTGTAATGAAAGATAAAGAGTAAGAAGCACATAACCACGACACGAGTATTTATAGTGGTTCGGCTACAAGGACACCTTCCTTGCCCTACTCCACTCCCCGAGTCGCCTACTCGAGAGTTCGTAATCAATACACAACACCAACTCCTTATGGCGGAGATGCCTTCACAACGTCGCCTACTCTTTTTCCGGTACTAGGCTAACCACCGGTTTCTTTCACCAAGGAGAACCACACCTACCACAACGTCGCCTACCCTTTATCCGGTACTATGCTAAATACCGAGTTCCATTACAATGGAGGAACTACTACCCAACACTACACAACACCTAACCCCAAAGGAGACTCACTCCTTATTACAACACCATCAAGGATATAACCATCCTTGGAAACAAACTATCACTATTTGTATAATGATGCACCTCATCGATTATACGACCTTGGCATCCTTCACTAATGCCACTTGATTTGACTCCTAGGCATCTTTCACTAATGCCCTTGACACGAACGCTTGTCACCTTTCACTAATACCTTCGTCTTGACTCCTTTAGCATACTTGACATGGACGCTAAGCACCTTTCACTAATGCTTTCGTCTCGATTATTTCGGCATCCTTCACTAATGCCTTGGATACAATACTACTATGGAGGAAGAAAGAAGTATCAACAAGAGAACCTCAGTAGTCTTGATGATGACGAAGCATGGAAAATCATGGACTTGAGCTTGCTCGACTTCAAGAAGTGGTGATCTCGCCTTTAAGAGGAACCAAGAGAATCATACAAAAACAAAAGACAAACTACATAGAAAGATCCCTTAGGATCAGTGGTTAGAGAGTTACAATACTTAGGGAAAGAATGTGTGTGAGTGGCAACCCAAAAGGAAGAAATGGCTCACTATTTATAGAATAAAAACAACTAATGTTCCATGGATCCCACGGATCCCTCCCTTAAGGGATCCGTCTAGTGTAACCTCAGGGATCCGTGGGACGCTCCTCTTTGCCCATGGGTTTTTTGGTTATGGGTCATGGGTTATGGGTTGGTCCATGGGTATTTCCTTAGATACAATGTATCTAATAGATGCAATGCATCTAGTCAAATGGATATGGGTCAATACCATGAGTTATGGATATGCTCCATGGGGTTGTAGTTTATACCCATTATAATACATACTAGTTATGTATATATTTACCCAATATATAAACACTAGTTGTTGTACATATGTATTACTAAATCATAAAATTACTTATACTTGTTTTAGTGGTTTATGTGTAAGTATGTTAGAAAACTATTGGCTCAAACCATTTCCGTATTTTATTTGTTTCGTTAAAATGATTTTACGTTTGTTATCGACAAAATATTAGAAGATCGTAAAATATAAATAAATGTTTTTACGGCTTATTTGTATTAACACCTTAGAACCTCTCGTACACTTTAATAAATCAACGCAAAACCATACGGGCCTAAAGCCCAATGCTCGAGCCCAATAAGCCCAAAATAAGCCCAAACCACTCTTAACCCGGCCCAATAAGGAGAAAATAAGCTAATAAGCACTAACAATAAGCTAGAAATGAGCTTATAAACGTTTTACAAAGTTTTCGTATATTAAAATGGTAAATCGAACCTAATTTGCAAATCGTGTTAACTTTGGGTTAAAACTGTAATATTTCAAAAGTTTAAGGGTTGGTTTAAACATAAATATTTGTGCTTGAAAGGTTGAGGGACCAAACATGCGCTATTTGAAAGTATAAGGGGTAAAGACACGTTTGTATGTACACGAGTGAAAACTACAAGGACCGATCTTGAGACTAGATCAAACCTCCATCGCTTTGGCGTAAGCACCTAGGAACAACTATCTAAGAGGTCTTTACAAGGGTTGTAATGTTAGGCTTGCGGTATGAAAACAAAGGGTTTTGTTGGATATGGGATATTTAGTGGTGGCAAATCAAAAATGTTATGTTACAAGCATGAAAAGCGTGGCATTGCTAAGCCAAGACTCGACTCACTAACTTTAGATAACTTGAAACAAACAAATATAAATTTAAAACATAAACATAAAGATAGATGTAAGATGGTAGCCCGTATGTTTTTTTTTCTTCATTTTTTCAATTTCTTTTAACACTCTCTTTTTCAATTTTTTTTTCATACCTTGTTACTCTACCATCCTCTACGATAACATCAAAATATAAGGGATTTATAGGAGCATCCCTACACTTGAGATTTTATTTCTATAACACTAATTGACCCGATTTGAAAAGATCAAAACACTTGGAGTATTTAATTACGTAGACAAAGGGAATTTGAATTTATCGTTCTTTCCCATTACTCCATAAAATATTACTTTTACCCATGAGTCCCAATCGTCCCAAAACCGTGTACAAAAGATATGACTCGACTTAGCAACTATGCAAGTAACTAGATATTTGAACTAAGGATTTAGTAATGATAACAATAATGCACTAAAGGTGAGTGCATACAAGGTAGGCTAAGGCGATTTGGGTGTACATTTGGGTGTGGATTGTAAACAATGTTCTTCATTGATATTCTGGAAAACCGAAACATCATGAGAACCGCGAAAAGGATAGGCTCTGAGGGGTTAACTAGGGGTATCGTGTACTAAAGATGAGTACATCGCAAGGGTGTAGGGTAATTACTCAACCAATGTGAAAGATGCAATTATAATACAGGTTTCAAACAAGGGTTATCCTAATGCCTCTTTTCATTTAGTTATTCCTAACTACACAAGTGTAGTCTCACTAGCGATCTCGGAATGCATCACAAAACAAGTTCTAGGATCTATTATACTACCGGTACACTCTCTAAGAATTAAAGGTGAATGCTTTTATTCCTAAAGATCTAGGGGCGAACCTCACATTTTTTGGGTGGAATTTGAGTGGTATACTGTTTTTGTGCTAGTCATATAATTCCTATCAATGAGACGCTTTATTAAGACTAAAGTTTAGCTCGTACATGTCATAAAAAAATTTAAATTTGGTGCTAAAATTGCCCTAAAGAATATTTCTCATAGTTTATTACACAAATTACCAGACAAATGATCAAGTGAGTAAATAGTTTATAAGTTCTCGTTTTATTCTCCCTCTCTACACTTAAACTGAACATTGTCCTCAATGTTCCCATAAAGTATCAAAGTTATGATAAAGGAAGGTAAATAAGGAAAAGAAACTAGTACTCCCCTGATTAGCTCGGTAGGATCCATGTGAAGTTGCGGTTAAATTCTTTTCCAAAAAGAATGCATGAGTAATAAGCTTCATCCAATGAGTGTTTCTTCTTCTTGCAAAATATAACCTGCACACTTATAAGAAAACAAACGAAACTTTTGCGTAAAATCGGCGGTAAAACTATATGACACACAACTACACTAGAAAGCAAGTAAGATATAATGTTTGTGGAATGGATGTTTGCAGTTTTTCTGGAAAATTAAGACCTGGGAATCTCTAAAAATTTATAAGTAGCACAAAAAACGAAAAACTGATAATATGTTTCTGCATAACCTGACGTCGTCAGGCTTTAATCCAGAAGCCGTCAGGTTGTCTTGACAGAAAGTGGTCTGCTGCGTTTTCCTGGAAAAATTCTGGAAAAATTACATCTCTAAAACCTGGAAAAATTCCTGCAAAACATAAATTATTACTCGATAAAAGTATTTAACTTTAACAAACACACACACACACACACACACACACACACACACACACATATATATATATATATATATATATATATATCAATTTCACTAATTGTAATTCTCATGTTCATGTTCTTCAAAAATGTATGTGATCTTCCCTACACTTATCTTTTTGTAAAATACTTTTATATGTAATTAAGACGAGGTTAAAGACAAAATAAAGCATTTTCACAAAGTCTAACATGAGAATAAACAACAATGAAAAAGATATAAGACACAAAACAAGCAAACAATTAAGCATGGGTTGCCTCCCACGAAGCATTTTTCTTTATTTATGAGTCTTGTAGCTAGACTTGAAGTCGTGCTCCTACGTGACTTCCTTACCATCATCTTCTTCCTCATGACGATCTCTATTGGGGTTTTCCATGGTATAGTTATGTCCTATCATGCATCTTTCTAAGAAGTCATCTTGCCCCCAATTGGTTCTATATTCTTGTCCTAATTTCAAACAATCTTTATAGAACCCAAATATATTATTCATCACATAATCTACTCCTCTCTTCTTATCATCCTCATTCCTATAGTAAACCGATAGCTTAAGTTCCTTTTCATCATTGGATAGTGATGAAAATTTCTCAATCTTAAATGGCATTTGGTAAGCAACGTCATCGGTCTCATCCTTGAATCTAACTATCCCTAACGACAGATCATAAGTCATCCCAGTGTTTTCTATGAATGGCTTTCCTAGAACTACATGGGACAAACTAGGATCTATGGCCGTACTAATATCCTCCACAATCACGAAATCCGTAAGGTACATGAAGCTACCTATATAGACGGGCAATCCCTTAACTCTACCAAGGAAATTACAACTAACTCTAGGATCATTGGGGTCTTGCCTATTTGGGATAGGTTTTTTCATCACCCAATTGTAGTATGTGCCAGTCACGATGTTTATTGGGGATTTGCAATCAATGTAGGCCTTTGCCACGAAAATATGTCCAATGCAACATGGTATGTTGAGATTTCTAGGATTTCCAAAGGTGATTCATGGGCATCTCCTAACATACATGTGACGAAGGTCGCGCACTAGGTGTGGGTGGCATGAAAGTTCCTCTTCCGTAAGAAACTTATTAAAGTATTCATCATCTACTTCGTCTATTTCGTTGGTCGATTCATCCTTAGGGGTCTCACTAACCTCAATTACCGTCTCATGGTTCGCTTCGTCACTATTCCTATTTGGTTTTACTAGGGTGGCATTGACGAAGTGAACATGCTTGGATGAAGACGGGTCCCTAGTTTCGAAGTACTTGCTTGGGTCCTTAATCTTAATACCGGAAGCTTGGGAGAATGAGTCGAGATGGCATTAACCTTTTCGAGTTCCTATCACTATTAGTCATGGCTTTCAAAAGGTTATCTATCTTCCTATCCATCTCGGCTTGTTGGTTAAAGCGGTCCGAAAGCTTGGCTATTTGGGCTTCTTGGGATGTAACTAGGTGTTGCATCATACCTTCTAGGTGTTGTTGACTAGGGCCGTGAGAGCTTTGGTTGTGTTTTTGGGGCCATGGGGAGTCGTTAGAGGTGAATTCTTTGGTTTGACCCCAATTATATTCAGGTTTGCCACTCCATGCTTCTCGGGCTTCGTTGAAAGTCCTAGGTCCGGGTGTTGTGGGGAATCTCCCTCCCATTCGATTGGTACGCGAGGATGCGTAGTCCACGGAAGCTTGTTCGGGGAGTCTCGTGCAATTATGAGTGCCATGGGGACCACTACATATTTCACACAAGGAGGAGATCTTGTTCACTTGGCGTGAGGGCTTAGGGGTTTCGTAGGAGCTCATTAGGAATTTGACTTGATCTTCAAGTTCGAGCATCCTACGATTGGAAGGTTGTGAGTCAATGGGAGGCAAGGAGATTGCCTTGACGGTTTTAGGCAAATCACGAGGGTCATTCCAACATTCGTTGTCATAGAGAGCGAGGTCCTCTATTGTACCCCACGATTCTTCCACTGTAAGTTCACTAAGTTTGCCACCGGCCGCTTGGTCGATGGTTTGCCTAGTTGAGAAATTGACACGATCGTAAAAAATTTAAACTTGAAGCCAAAGATCGATGCCGTGATGTGGGACTTTGTGGAGTAAGTCCTTCAATTGAGTCCACGCCTCGTAGAGAGTTTCGCCTTGACGTTGTTGGAACATCAAGATGTCGTTCCTTAGTTTGGTGGTTCTCCCAGGTGGGAAAAATTGGGCGAGGAAACGAGTGGTGAGATCATCGCAACTTGAGATGGATCCGGCGGGAAGTCGCTCAAGCCAATTACTAGCTTGGTCCCGTAGAGAGAATTGGAAGAGACGCAAGTGCGTGGTCTCCCGTGTGGTAGCATCAAGGTTGATAGAGTCAACGATTTTAAGGAAGTCCTTGAGATGTTGATTAGGATCTTCGGAACGAAGTCCATGAAATGCACATCCGTTTTGCACCAACCGGATGGTGTCGGATCGCAGGGCCGTAGTTTGAGCTTGATCGGGAAGCTCAATGGTGTTCCTATAGCCTTGATGGCTTGGTCTAGAGTATTAACCAAGAGTACGGTGATGCAGGTTTTACTAACCAGGTTTTAATATTTATAATTTCTCGTTATACCTATGGTCTACCCTAATGCACTAACGGGCAGTGTACCCGGTCGTGTGTAGTGTAGTATTCGGTAAAACTGAGGTCGTCCCAAGAGCTATGTGTGCAGATTTAAACTAAGTCTAGGTGTCACAGATTTTAATATGATTTAAGGAGGAAATGATTACTTACTACTAAGACAATGAAAGAAAATAAAGGCGAGGGTTGTGATCAATAGAGGAGAGGGGTGCTAACCTTGTTACTCATCTAATTAGTAATGTTCACGTCTAATTACTTCCAATTATTTCAGGTGGGGTTAAAGTCGCTAGGACAACATTTGGTCAGTTCGTCCTAACCTATCAGCAAAGGGTCCCACTGAAGAAATCAGGTGACCCGTCATAAGTCCAGTTGTTCTTAGTCCCCTAAGCCAAGTCATTAAGTACCACTACATGCTAGATTCATAATAGTGAGTGCCCGGGCGGTAGCATCTTAAACACTCACCCCCTACTTCTTAAGTTCATCCAAACAGTAGGTGATCAGTTGGTCAAATCGCATAAGCAGAAAGGGTCTTCAGTTGGTCATATCTTACCCTTCCCACTCAGTCTACCTACTTAGGGTCAGTTGGTCATATCTCCTAAGTAACTAGCCACTATCGCCATTCAAAACTATCGAAACAAGAGTAGCTACCAACAAACTATGCATGCATACACTTAGAAATAATTATGCGGAAGCAATGTAAACGCAAACAAAATAATTAAGGAATCATAACTAAGACAGCACCAGAGGTGCTTAGCTGCTCATATTAACTAAAACAATCGATTCAATATTTAACATTACGAAATACATGAATTGAAAGTAAACAAAAGATAAAATGTTAATGCTTATCTTAGGGGAGTGATTTCTCCCTTGGAGATAGCTTCGTATGCTCCTCTACATCTGCCTTCGACTTCTACTCATGTTCACTTGGTGTTGTGTGTCAAATGGGATGCTTTGAAATGCTGTAAATCGTGGGGTATTTATAGGCCAGATCTGGTTACGGCGTAACTAATGTTAAGAGTTACGCCGTAACATCCAATTCTTCGTACTTTGCACTAAAACTGCTGGATACGGCGTAACTATTGAAGGAGTTACGCCGAATCTTCAATAAATATTGGTTACGATGTAATTGATACAATAGTTACGGCGTAGCTTGCAGCGGCGCGTAACCTCATTTGATCTAGTTGGTTACGTCGTAATCTTTGGGAGAGTTACGCTGTAATCTTCTGTTGAGTTGGTTTTCTGAGCTACGCTTTGGTTACGGCGTAATGTGAGAGAGGAGTTACGCCGTAACTGCTCCAAAATGAGCATACTATGATATATCTTCAATAAATCTCTAAATCCGCGTCTCTTTAGCTCCAATGCTCGTAATTTACCTGAAAGTGAAATATAGAGGAAAACAAGCGTAAATCCATATAAATGATATAAAATACGAGCATTATCGGGGTAAATTGATACTAAATATTCAGGACTATTTGATGTTATCAAATATCCCTCCACTTGAACTCTAATTGCCCTCAAGTAGACCTTATTAGAAAGATTCCTAAGAAGATATCTCCCATTACCTAGAAAATATAAGTTTATAAATCCCTTATGCTAGAATAAAACAAAGCAGAACACCTCACGAAATGGGAACAAAACACTTAAATCTCTCAACTATTATAAGTGTCAATTTCGAGGTGATCACTCATTGCACAGTCATAGCACGTATTCTATCATAAGCTTGGCGATTACACAAATCTCCACCACTATAGTTAAGAACAAAACAATTCTCGAAGGCAATATGGGTAGACACGACAAAGGTTAAGGGTGATTTGTCATTACTAACATGTCACGGTGAAGTGGACAAAATCAATGATACATGACCAAATCCATGGCCAAGACACCAAATATTGCTCGCTGCACCACCTAGACACGCTTCATGACTAAGGGTAGGATAAGACATGGATAAAATTGGTGTAAAACAAAATCAAGCAAATAGTCTAAATCTACAACTAGGCCATCACCACTTACCATTCGCCCAAAGTTCAAGTTTCGAGGTCAAGAAACCGGAACATGATATTACCAGGTAGATGTGCCATTAGAGGATGTTATGATAGGCATACTTCCAACTTCATTCTTCATATGTGATCGAGGTGGCCTCCTCGATACTAAATCTATATTAAGCTCAATGGTGCTTATAACATTGCACTTTACAATCAAATGAATAACAATAATTTATTTATTTATTTTTTTCGAATCAAATCATTATTATTATTATTATTTTTAACGTAATAACTACACATAACATCCCCCCACTTGAGATGAACAATATGGGAATTTGGGGGGTCTTCAATGATCTTTAAGGATATGTCGTAGACGAGAGCGTGATTCCTGAACCTTTCCACTTTAACCTTGAACTTAGGCAAATAATGACTTCCTAATTACAAATAAAGACTACAGGGTAGGCTAAGGTGTAATGGTGTATCGAAACAATATGTTGGGTGAACAAAATGAAATGAATGGCTCAGAAGGGTGTATCTAGTTGTATCTTGCACTAAAGGTGAGTGCAACAAAGGGTTAACATGGGGGTCGAAAAGTCGGGGTGACTAATCGATAGACACACAATGGTAGGCTATTTGGGTGATAATCCTATAATACTGCCTTCTTAAACTGAAAAGTCCAAATACATCGAGCTAACTCAACATACCTCGTCTATGGTCTCGAAATGATGTAAAGGCCAAGTTCTAAAGTTTACAAGCTACCGACACACTCATAATTTGGTGGATTTGGGGTAAATATTTGGAAACGGATAAGGCTAATCTACCATATAATATCAAGGGTTAAAATGTGCTCGGCTAAGGTCTAATCTAGTTAGGTTAAGAAAAACATGTCAAAATTTTAAAAATGACATAATTTTTCAAAATAAACTAGAAAAACGAGGGCAATAAAGTTCAAGAGATAATTCTACTCCCGTCCCCCCACTTGAGTTGTACAAAGTCCCTTTTGTACTTAGCGTTAAATAAAGGTGAAGAGAAAAGTAGAATTAGAGCGAGAACTTCCCTGAAATTTGCTCCAAAAAGAAAGAAGGCCCACGAAAAGAGTCGTGCCTTCGCATAAGCATCCACGAGCAAACTTCAATCCCTGAAATCACACTACCGACAAGCATAATTCTAAAAAAGAAAAAGAAAAATGAAAAAGAAACCTAACTCACTTTCGTAGGAATCACGATTGCATTTAGCGTATGCAACAAGTTTTTAAACCACTTGGGTCCCAAGTGGACGAGTGTAGTCTCGTGAGGGCTTACAGGGAACATACCCACAACGTTCATTTGAAAACTAATACAAGGTTATTGTGTTTAAAATGAAAGGAGTGTTACAGAGGATAGTTACGTCGTAACTTCTATAAAGAGTTACGCCGTAATTAAGCAAAACCTGACAGATGCTACAGGGATGTGGCTACGGCATAACCATATCTGGGGTTACGCCGTAATTGGTAATGCTTCTGACAAGTTCTGCTGCACAAAGTCCTGTTACGGCATAACCAAGATAGTGAGTTACGCCGTAACTCTAGTCGGATCAGAATGCTGCAGCAACAACTTTTCTTCGTTTTCCTACAAAAATGGTTAAAAACACAAAACCCAACAGAAAGGAAATAAAACAAATGAAAGGGATAATTTGGGTTGTCTCCCGAAAGAGCACTTTTCTTTATTTACGAGTCTTTAAGTTAGACTCAGAGCCTTGGGGCTTTATGGTGGCCTTTGAACTTGGCCAACTTCTTCCATTATATGGCGGCAATCATTCATCCATTCGATAAAAACCTTTTTTCTTACTGTGTTACCGATGCTACATGTTCCAAATTTTTGCGAGAGCCACTCATTAAACGATAAACATGACTTTTCGTAGTCGTCACCTTCTACTATAGGATCAATTGTTGCACTTACGTTTGATCTTTCATCATTGGTTATTATATCAATAAGGTGATAGTTATCGTAATTGCATTTTAGTTGTTTTACTAATCTCATATTGATTTCCAAGTCTCTAAATCTTACCTTGTACCAATATTCAAAGGATAATTTTCCGAATTTTATATCGTGTCTCTCAATCTCATGAGGGCACGTCCATTCATTCACCCTTCCATCACAAAATTCACGAAAGGGGTTACACGAGGGCCATGCTTTCATTGATTTGTTATCTTCCGTTAATATAGGGGTGCAGTAATGTTTGTTAGGGTCCAGAGCTTCCTCAACCCCCTCAATCGGGAAGATCTTTCCCTGTTCCTGTTCACAACTATCAAAATTCTCTCGATGATTGTTAGTACTAAGATTATAACATAGAGGTGGGTCGAGTGACGGAATATTGACAATATCAACTTTATTTGGAATTTCTAACTTTGGATTCAATTGTTCCTTCTTACTGAAAGTTATTCGTTCTTTTTCAGTTCCCAAAGAAATTTGTTTTTCAAAGACTTTTATATGTGCTCGACAGGTGGCCAGAAAAGGCCTTCCAACAATTAAGTTGTAAGTCTCCCGTTTCCCCATGTCAATCACCACAAAATCAGTAGGAAAAAGAAATTTCCCAATTTCAAGGAGAACATTATTAACCACTCCCCTAGGTACAGCCTTAGAGGAATCAACCATTTCGACCATCATTGTTGTTTCTTTTAAATTGGTAAGTTTTATTTTATCAAACAATTAGGTAGAAATAAGGTTTACCCTAACCCCCAAATAAGCTAATGCAGGAATTTTAAGATTACCGATGGTGCATGAAAGAAGGAAACTTTCCCGATAGTGTTCCTTGTCAGGAAGTTGGCTTGGCAGGTCCTCGTCGTCTTCCGATTTATCATCTTCTTTTAGGTAGTTTGTAACATATTGGATTTCACAAACACATCAAACCATGACTAATATGGGGCGTACACTATAGGGTTTTAGAGAGAGAAAGTTAAGAGGTTTGGGAACTTAGTGAGAGAAAGAAAAGTCTTATTATGAGCTCCAACCCTCTACCATAGGAGGTAGAGGGTATTTATAGTACCTTACATAAAACGCCACCAACGGGCTATGGATCAGGCATACAGTGGGTAAAGACCCGTCCGTCCTCCATGGTGTTACTTAACTAAATACTGACTAGCATTAAATAACTACGACTACGAGCTTTCTAACGATTACATATACTTGACGTGACCGACACTTTAACAACTGGATTTTCTAAATCCTAACAATCTCCCCCTAAGGGAGGTCACCTCAAATTACATGGAATACAAACAGATATTACATCAAGATTGTTCTTGGATTCTTGTTTAAGTTCATTGCTCTGTAGCCCGTAGTCTTTGATTCTTCATGTTCTGCATGTTTGGTTAATCCAAGTGGAGGTCTTTAACTGATCCACATGATGATGAGTTTTGAGCCTAGTTTGAGATCATCAGCTTCCATAAATCTCTGACTCTTCCATTGTAGTGTTGACATTATGTGATGTTGGGACTTTTGGACCGACATGGTCACATTCTGGATCATGATTTCTTCTCATCAGAGTAGCGGAAGCTTTAGTTGATTCACGATATTTGCAGCAGCGTAGCAGAAGCATGGAGTGACAATATCAGAGTTGTTGATGCACTTATCATGATTTCTTTAGAAGTGAATGTGTTGTGTGAGCATGCGGCTATGGATTGACCTCTCAATTCTGATCAGCTGCAAACATCGGGTGAACCTGCATACAACAATTAGCAATAAAGCGCACGAAAGTGTCTTTGATCACTTTCGTTGAATTGAGGTACACGGCCCACGGTTCCCCGTTGATCAGTACAAGTACTGCCTGTGATAAGGTATAATTTCGAAGAATCTCCTTGCAGGGGGTTTCGTAACTGCTCTAGCCGTTCTTAAACCGAACGTCTCAAAGAAGACAACACGGAGTGAGTGAACCAGCGAATTGAGATTCACTGATTGATGAAAAATTGATTCGAAAAACAATCGTAATCTGCTCAATATAAATTGTTTTTGCAATACAATGAAAGTTTTAAGAAAAATCAGTTATCAATCATAAACACCTTTTATTTTGAAATATTAGTACACAGTCGATGTGCTAGAGAAAATAATTTTAAGTACAACGACCGGTTTTTCAAAGGTATCCATCAATCCATTTCCTGGACCAAGGTTGATTCAATAATGAATCGCCCCATTGTTTCAATCCAGTTGTCACAAGTTTGATCTATTGGATAGATCTCACATGCCACCTACCAAGAGCTTGTTTGATGTTGGCTCTAGAAGGCTTTCCATCGTCATTGTGAATATGTTTGCACATCACTCAGATGTTCTGGCAATACCACAAGGATAATGCGTAGGACTCATAAGATATATTCTCACTTTCCACATTGTGTAAAAAAGCGAGTCTTCATTGATTGTGTCCTTAATGAGATTTATTGATGATCTCGTGGCTCTAGACTCAATTGTGCACATTTGGTTCCTATGCCGGAGACTAGGGAGAGGGTCTCCTTCTTCAATATCAACAATCTCTAAGAGAAAGTCGATAGATAATGTAGGTTCCCCATGAGAATGAAACAAGTTCTTTTAAGAGGAACTTGATTAGCTTGGGAAGTTTTAGTGCAATACGTCACTGGGTCCATGACGTCTTGTCTTCAATACCAGTGTTACCTTGGTAAACACCAGTAGCATATGTATTGAACCCGGTTTCTGCCCTAAGGTTGAATTATTGGAGGGCTATTTCTTTTCACCCTTTTCACATTCAATTCTTTTTCATTCTTCAACCCCTTCAGTGCTTACTGAGACTTCATAACTAGAACCTTGTTGGGTTTATTCCAGTTCTAGCTCTTTCTCAGTCGGCACTCGTCCCATACCTTACTTTTCTCCTTTTTTCATCATACCTAAGGACTCTACACTATCTAGTGGATTGTCCCTGGGTAGATCCCTCCAGCTCTGGCGGGATCGTGGGAACGAATACCTAACCTAACCATCCTTATATCTCCATACATAAAGTAAATTTGGACGGTCTTTTTGGTATTGTTCTTCTGCCATTGGAACCAATTGAAAACCATTTGAAAATCAATCCAGGTACTTGTGATATATTATCAAAGCATTTTGTACATGAATTGTTTTTGATATTTCGAAAAAGAGCCCTCAACATGTGCATCGAATATTTGAAATCGTTTTGGCACATGGAGGCAAGAGGAATAATTCAATTCAATGATTAACATTTTCTAAAAATATCTACATCACCTTCCCGATCAAAATTAGTGTTTCAAATACTGTTAAAGATCGAGATTTGAAAGTGTTTTGCACATATTAGGGAAAACCTGCACTTAGAGACAAATCAATCACGCTTTAATCCTTTTTGGTTTGATATAGATGCTCCCTCTTAACATGTGCATGGAAAATTTGAAATCGTTTGGCACATGTAGGGAGGAGAGCTTGCTAATCACTTACAAACCATTTGTCGAATTATCAGTTTAAATCCAATTTAAATCACAAATTCTCCCCCGATCATAATTTTCAAATCATTTGAGATTTGTGATCTCTATAGATTTAAATTGTTTTTGAAAGCTTTTGAGGAGAATTGTGACTTGCTTATGAAAACATTTAACCGATAAGGATCAAATCTGAGACTTTAAACTCCAAAGATTAAACATGCTTGAGTATCTTTTGAAAATATGACATAAGACTTGGTCTGAACCAATTGTATGACAAATAACCTTTTGATTTAATTGAAATCATTCTCCCCCTCAATCAATGACATAAGTTGTTGATTAAGAGATAGAGATTTTGACAAATGTCAAGTCCAGATGATTTTCAAAAATTGAGTCCGAGTTATTTTTCAAAGCTATTAGTTTTCATTAGATAACAAATATTTTTCAAAGAATTTATAGAAGGAAAAATATTTGTGAAGGAAACATTTGTCTTTTTGGTGACAAACATTTGTTTTTAGAATCAGAGCATGAGATTTGAAAATAAGATAAAGCATGGCTCTGTTCTTTCTTTTAAAAACGGGGTATAGTCTGAAATGACTATAAACCATTGTTTTTCATCCTCTCAAAATGTTTTTAAACAATTTATTTACATTCGAACTTCATCTAAAGACCCGTGTCACTCTTAGAGTGACAACACAAAGACCGTAGATGAAATCGAATAAAAGAAAAAAATGGAAAAAATATTTTTAAGCTTTTTCAAAGATATTCTGATTTTTATGGATTTTTTTGATATTTTATATTTTTCTATTTTCTTTTTGAGGGTTTTATAATTTTGTATTTTGCTTTTTGAATAAATATTTACAAGAGATTGATGAAGAATAGCGTTTACTCCTCGTCTTCCTCTTGAAGACATTTGAGTGTTTCCGGTTGTAGACTCTTTAGACCAAGTCGTGGAAGAATAAACTCGAAATGTTCTCGAGGGAGTGCTTTAGTGAAGATGTCTGCTAGCTGATATTCAGTTCTCACAAAGTAGAGTTCTACCACACCTTTTTCCACTTGTTCCCGAATGAAATGATGTCGAATGTCGATGTGCTTTGCTCTTGAGTGTTGAACGTTGTTGCAGGAGAGAGCAATGACACTTTTGTTATCACAATACAAAGGAATTTTGTTGAAGTCAAAGCCATAGTCAGATAGTTGGGATCTCATCCATAAGATTTGAGAACAACAAGATGACATGGCGATGTATTCAGCCTCTGTAGAATTGACCACCACCTGATGTGCTTCGACGTGTATCTTGACACCCTGCATGGTCTGCATCTGCATATGCTGTTAGTGACATGTTGGTGTCCTTCGGATACCAAAGTCCCATGTTAATGGTACCTTGGAGATACCGAAAGACCCGTTTAACCGCTTCAAGGTGCTTTTTGGTAGGCTTAGCTTGGTATCTAGCACACATGCATACAGCGAACAGAATATCAGGTCTACTAGCTGTGAGGTACATCAGGGATCCACTCATACTACGATATTTCGTTTGAACTAACATGATCCCTGAGGGGTCCTCATCTAGTTTGGTACGCTCCACCATGGGAGTGTCAACGGTGTCACAAGTGTCAAATCCAAATTTCTTTAAAATTTCATTAGCATATTTAGATTGATTGATAAAAATGCCTCCAGGACTTTGTGAAATTTGTAATCCCAAGAAAAATGACATTTGTCCCATCATAGACATTTGAAATTTGGAACCCATTTCATTTGAAAAATGGTCACATTCAGCAGGGTCGGTTGAGGCAAAAAAGATATCATCTACATAGATTTGAACGTGAATTAAGTGTTTGCCTGACTTTCGGTGAACAATGGGATCCAATGCTCCTTTGCTGAATCCAGTAGATAAGAGGAACTTTGACAGAGTATCATACCATTCCCTTGGATCTTGTTTCAGACCATAGAGAGCCTTCTTTAAGCGATAGACATGAGTAAGATGTTCAGGATCCACAAAACCTTCGTTGATGACGTACACGATTTCTTTCAGATCTCCATTAAGAAAGGCAGTTTTTACATCCATTTGATAAACCACCATGTTCTTACTAGCAGCATTAGCCAAGAAGATTCTGATTGCCTCAATATGTGCAACTGGAGCAAATGATTCCTCAAAGTCAATACCCTCCTCTTGACGATATCCTTTTGCAACAAGTCTTGCCTTGTTCTTTAATACATCCCCATGCTCATCAAGTTTCACTTTGAAGATCCATTTGAGAGCAATGATCATTGCACACTCAGGAGCTGGTACTAATTCCCAAACATCAAGTCGGTCAAACTCATGAATTTCTTCCTGCATTGCATTGAACCAGCTGTCTTCTGACATTGCTATTTTGACATCTTTTGGTTCGACTTTTGATAGTATGGAATTGAAGAAGCACCATAAAGGATCTGTTGCAAGTTGTTTACGGGTGGATACCGAACGAGAGGGATTCCCTATGATATTGTCCAACGGATGATCGTGTGTCCATTTTCTGAAATGCTCGTCTGGTTGTGATTGAAGAACTGAGGTAGCAGAGTTGTTTTCCCCTGATGAAGATGGTTCTGATGATGGTTCAGGAGCAAATATGTTTTCAAAGGAAGCATCTTCGGGAGTAGCAAAGGGGTTATCTCCATCATAGGTGCCAGAAACAATTCCATGATGTACACTCGATGATTGAGGATTTGATGATGAGACTGAGTGATCAGCAGTAGGCACTTCTTGACTCAATGACATAGAAACTGAAGGATTATCTACGTTGACTGGATTAGGGGCAGCCTCTGTTGAAGGATTAGACTGATCATTAGCAATAGGCTCATAGTGTTCATCAAACATTGGATAAAACAATTTCTTCAAATCATCTTCTGAATGAGGTACATATGGAGTTGCTGGTGAAGGATTTTGTACAAGAGAAGAACTAATGGGACTACTTAATGAAGGTTGAGATGCGGGTCCGAACTTGATTGTCCGAGCCAATGGCCCGATAACTCATCGAACGTGGACGTGAATAGTTTCCATGATATCTAGAGTTATTTTGTTGTAGATTCGGTAACCCTTCTTGTTTGATGCATAACCCACAAAAACTCCAATGTCCGCCTTAGCTCTTAATTTTCCTAAATCTTGACTGTCATTCGTTGGATAGCACAAAGCACCAAATACACGAAGGTAGGAGAGATCAGGTTTTTTTTATGGACAAGTTCGTATGGAGTTTTTCCATGAGTGATATGTATGAGGGAACGATTTTGGGTATAGCAAGCAGTGACAATGGCTTCAGCCCAAAGAAACATTGGAACCTTTGAGTAAATTAGCATTGTTCTTGCAGCTTCAACAAGGGTCCAATTTCGTCTTTCAACTACACCGTTCTGTTGAGGGGTACGTGGAACACTTCTTTGATGACTGATTCCAATGCTTTCATAAAACTGACTTAATTCTTTGTTAACGAACTCCGTGCCATTGTTTGTTCGAACAATTCTAACAGTCATATTAAGTCGAACCTGCAGCTATTTTATAAGTTTGATGATGACATCAGGAGTTTCATCCTTTGTCCTAAAAAACTTAACCCAAGTAAATCGAGAGTAGTCATCAACAACGACTAATACATATTTCTTCCCATTTATCATTTGCACTCTCATAGGTCCGCACAAATCCATATGAAGAGTATGAAGAACTTCCATAACTGAGTTTGCAGGTTTGGGTTTGTGGGCATATTTCCTGCTTTTTCCCAATTGGCATGCTGAACAAAGATGATCTTCTTCATACTTTAATCTGGTAAGCCTCTACAAGGTCCTTTTGAAAGATCATTAATGGTGCCGAAGTTCAAGTGATTGAGACGACGATGCCATAACCATGACTTTGTTCTCGAAGCCTTTGACAACAAGCAGATTTGAGAAGACTTCATCATGTCTTCGATAGAGATGGTGTATAGGTTTGAACCACGTGTTCCTCTTAACAGTTCCACACCATCAAGTTCTCTAACGAAACAGGTATGTTTTCTAAAAGCCACCTCTAGATCGAATCACGAATTGACCAACAGAGAACAGGTTATGACCAAGACCTTCAACATAATATACCCTGGAGATTACACTGTCACCAACAACATAATCTCCATAACCCATAATTGCACCAAAATGGTCGTTCCTGAATCTAACAGTCCCGATGAATTTACTCACGAAGTTCATGAGCCGCGAGCGATCTCCAGTCATATGCTTGGAACAGCCTGAGTCCAGGTACCACAGAACGATTTGAACGACCTGCAGTTGAACACAGACAAGAATGGATAACTGGATAATTGGGATCCCCATGCAATAATGGGTTCCACTTGGTTAGACAAAGAGATTGGAACATCCACATCAGAACCAGAGTCCATAAAATCATTAGTGGTAGATGCCGGGCTAGTAGAAACAGTAGATCTATTCAAAGTATGTTCACTTCTTAAAGGTATAGTTCTACCAGTGGGCATCCATTTCCTAATGGGCATTGAATTAGATAATTTAGGGCACAACTCATTAAGGTTAAATTTGCGGCCAGTAGGTATCCACTGATAACCTATATTACTAAATTTTCTTCCTGTGGGTTTCCAATGTTTTCTAACCTTCTTCCGCCTTTGCTTTCTAGCCTTCTTAGCTTGATTTTTGGCATTAACAATTTTAACTGGATATTTAACAGCATTAATTAAATCATTCACACCACATACATGATTAGTAACAGAAACCAAGCAATCGTCATTACATGATTTGCCAAAAGTAGCAGAATTCACATTAATTACAGCATGCTTAGAGCTAACACTAGAATCAACACGATTTGTTTTCTTCAACATAGTTTCATTCTTCCTAAGGTGATCTTCTACTCTCTTCCACTGAACATTCCTAGCTTGCAAGGTCCTATCATTCTTTGTGTTGCCTTGAGGCTTTGACCTGCTCGCTTTGGTGTCACTTTTTACTCCTGTAGAGGGAATGGGAACATTAGTTGGTTTTGCTACTTTTTGCATTTCAGGTTTAGAAGTGATGGGATCTGAACTACTTGAAGGCACATTAAAGTTCACTTTCTTAACACTGGGCATAGAGCAAGGCATCACAGCTTTATCTTTCTCACATAAGGATTTAGGGCATGTTGCTCTTAAACATTTTAACAGCTCCTGAGATCGTTTGGCATATATGCAAGCATACCTAATTTCACTATCAAGTGGCTTATTTATGCGATCCTCTTCTACAATCTCACGGAGACATTCTAGACTATCCCTAAGGTGACAGAAATAGTTATGAAACACAAGTTCGTTATTTCTAAGATGAGGAGGAATGTATTTAACAGTCACAGTATATTTAGAATCTGCAGATGTCTTTGATGTAACATTCTCATTAAAGACAAGTGGCGTTTTCCCTTTTACCTGAATCTTCAGATTCTCAATTTCCTTTTGTAACGAAGTTATTTTTTAATTATTTTTGTCACGAGTGACTTTCATTGAATCGTATAACTCTTTGAAGTGTCGTTTGACCTTTTCATTTTCTTCTAGAAAACTCTCATTTTCTTGTTGTAATACGTTAATGATGTTTTGAAGATGAAAGTTTTGAGAAAATTGAGAATCTAAAGGAGGAGGCATTTGAGAGCCAGTCACATTGTTCTTTTCACCTTTTAATTGTGAGATTTGGGTTTTTAACTTTCTGATCGTGTTACAGTGAGCTCAAATTTGTTCATCACGTTTGTTTATTTCAAAAACTGCATCAAACTCTGGAACATCCGAGGATATCTTGATGTTTTGAGGTTTTAACATTTTCTTTGAGATGTTGATATTTTAGTTGCAAGTCAAAATGTTCAACTTCTAGCTTAGAAAAGTGTTTTACCAATTTATCGTGATCATCCTGGTCAATTTTCTCATTTAGTTTTGAGTTTCTGTTTTCAAGCTCAATGACACGATCATGGGAAACTTTCAAAGCAACAGATAATTCATGAAATTGAGAGGCAGTAATAGAATGCTTAGTAATAGTATAAAACACATCTTGAGCCACACAACTCAATAGTAAGTTCTCATTTAAGATATGCAGGTTCTTCCTTTCAATTTCATTATATTTGAGTTCCCGTTCATAATCATTGACCTCAACTATCATTGCATCAAATTCCTTTTCCATTTCTTTAATATCTGAGTCTATCCCTTTTTGAAGACTCTTAAATTGACTTTTTAATTGCTTAAAGAAAGGTATGACCTCAGTTAAATAGCATTCTTTAGTTTGCTCAAAACCCTTTTCCCATTCAGTTATCCCTCAGAGGTGTGATTCTCTTCTTACATGTCTTCTCAAAATCAACGAATAGTTGATAAATAACATACAGGCTGATTAAGGTCTTCCGTTTAGTGGGAATAGTTCTAGGAACTAAATACATTGGTGTATTCGGAGGATACAGAGTAACTGGAGGCACTTTCCTAAGGGGAGTGTTTGTTTCAACAAGTACATTTGCTTTTTGCTTATCCATGTCTTTTTTCCAAAAAACTTGTTCTAGGGTTAATTGAGTTTGAGGCTTAAACATGTTCAGGGAGATCCAATTTTCTTTTGTGTAATCATGGGGTTTGATCGTTATGTTTTGCTTTTTACACTCAGGATCTTTTAGCTTCTTATCCATTTTCTCCCTAGAGGCATCTTCTAATTTTCTATCATCTTCCATGCTTCCAATACATGATGGTGTTTGCCTAGGTTTGAGGATCTCATTACCATCGTATACAATCGTATGGAAAGCTTTAGCCTTTTAACAATACTCGGGATTTGGTTCCTCTACTAGGGGTATACTATGCTTATCGCTTAAGACTCTGTGCTTAGTGATCATGTGAGAAGTCTGAATGGTATTCCCTTGTACGTACAACTTATTTTCAAGCTTGTTTTTCAAAGTTTTTAGATTGGAAAAGTCATTCAAAAGTTTTGATTCCTTAGCATTAAATTCTTGTTTAAGCACTTTAACATTATCTTGGAGTTCTTGCTTTTGCTTAACAGTTTTAGAAAGCTTTTCTTGTAAGGAGTTTAACTCTTGTTTTAACACTTCTTCTCTAAAATTACTTTTTCTAATAATTGTACGCATTTGGTTATCCATTTCCTGCTCACGGGTAGTTAACTCAAACTTATCACGTTGTTCATAAATGGCAATTTGTTCTTTATACGCATTCAGTTCATAGATAACAGAATCATCAAGGGCACATGTAGTGTATTCATCAAAGACATAGTCATCATTGACTGCAGAAGATGCATCACTTGGTACGATCTCACTTTCACTTTGTATCACATATTGATCATATGGGACAATATTACTATTACCCACATTATCAATATCTGATTCATTAGTTTCATGAGATTGTACTTCGTTATGTATCTTTTGCTCATCAACTTCATCGTAAAGTTTTAATACCTCTGAAATGAGTGAATCTTTGGATGGACCAGCCTGTTGTGGTGATGAGACCTTTGGAGAGACCATTGGTGAAATGCTAGCCTTGAAGATTGTCTGGGTAAGAGGTTCATCATCAAAATCGAGTCAAATGCATCACAAGCCAACTTGAAAGGCATTTTGATGATTGTGACCTATTTCCTGAATTGGCTGCTCATCCACATCAAAGATCATATGTTTTGGCATTTCCTCAAAGAAGAAACAAGAACTCTTCATTCAAACGCTCCATTGTCCCGAGCTTGTACCAACAACATCTTTTCCCCTGAAATACTGCATTTTGAGGGCGTTTTGGAGATGTGCAGCCTCATGATATGTCCTTCACCACCACAGTTGTAGCACTTGATTGGCTTTCCTTGTCCTTGAATTGCATTCCTTCCACGATTCTGATTAGTCACATATCCTCCACCTACTCCACCTTTTCCTTGTTCATACTCTCTTCCTTGCACTGGTTGCACCATGATCTTACCATCTCTGACAATAGCATGATTGTGTAGATTGGATGCAGTTCTGATATCATTGTTAGTGTGTGGAGTAAGGTTCAGATTTTGCTTAACCATAAGAGCCAGTTGATTGATGAAATATTCCATGACTGCATCAAGATCGGTTGCTTGAACCTTGGACCGGGAATGAGTTTGTGGTTACCATTTCCAGTAGGTATGACTTGTGAAGCTTTGGTAGTAATCTCTATATTGGTGTAGAATGCATTGAGTGATTGAAGAGCTTGCATCTCCATGATTAGATTTTAACTTTTCAAGAATCATTCGTTCAAACATAGCATGCTTCTCATTCTGAAGTAGGAAGGCATACAATTGCTCATAGTTGGTGTTCCTTAATCCTTTGGTTAACTTGACTGAGGTGACAAATTTGTGCCATTCGGGATTCATGTTGTTCACAAACTTTGAATTGAGCTGAATATTTGGCATGGTCATTTTAATATTCCTCATATCATTCACAAGTTTGTGGAACCTCTCATAGTATTCAATGACACTTTCTCCAGGATTCATCTCAAAGTTCTCAAAATCATCATACAATTGTGATTCCCTATCTTCTTTGGTCAATTCAAACCGAGAGAAGCATCTTAACATTGTCCCAAACTTGGCTTGTTGTGATTGATTAACTTGTAGATGTTTTTTGGAAGACCCTGAAGTATAATGTTTGAAGCCCTGATACAGATCGTATCTCTTTTCTCCGTATCATTAAGCTCATCATACTTCTTTGGTCTGTCCAAGCCTAAGATCACTGTACCATCCGCAGCAGTTTCAAGTGTGTCTCTTGTAGTCTCAATCTGATAAGGTCCTTCATCAATTGATTTGAGAATGTTAACCTCATTTTCCTTTCCCAAACAGTACAACCTAATTCGTTGAGCCCATGAGTCATAGTCAGTTCTGTTAAGCATAGGTGGACGAGTATCTGATCCAGCTGCTTGAACGTCCTCAGCTACAGAAGAGATGATTGTAGGCACGTTAGTAGACATGATTACAGATTTCACGGGATTTTATAACTCTTTGATTAAACCGGGAAATAGATTCTTTCACGGGATTTTACTAAATCAAGAGAAAACCGTAAAATGTAACAATCAGAAACAATACTACACCAAGTTGCTTCAAACCTTGAAGACAAGTCGCTTTGCACCAAGTCGCTAGGTATACAAGTCGTTAGGCTCACAAGTTGCTAGAGTGACAACTCGCTAGAAGAACAAGTCGCTAGTGATTCAAGTCGCTATGAAGACAAATCGCTAGTGACAAATCGCTAGACACAGAAGTTGCTAGAATAACAAGTCGCTAGATGGACAAGTTGCTAGGGATAAATCGCTAGACAAAACAGTACGACCACTACTTTGTACTATTTGTCGCTTTGTCTCAAAAGACAAATCGCTAGAGCACAAGTCGCTTCCCACAACAAAGTCAAGTCGTTGAAGAAAGTAGAGACAAGTCGCTACGAAGAAATCTATGCACAAATCGCTTCCCACAACAAAGACAAGTCGCTGAAAACGTAGAGACAAGTCGCTACGAAGAACTCAAGTCCGAGACACAAGTCGCTAGATAGAAATATTCAAAAGCAACACTTTTCAATCCAAAAACTAACCCAACCACACTGATTCAAACCTTCCAAATCAAAACCTAAGCACTTATAATGATTCTAAACACAAAAGTACAATCAAAATTCAAACTTTAACACTAGAAATGGTCCAAATGATGCAAATACCACTAAACTTTTTCAAACCCATAAACCATATAAAACCACTAGAAATCCAAGAACATGTAAGGGAGATGATCAAACCATGGCTCTTGATACCATTTGTAACATATTGGATTTCACAAACACATCAAACCATGACTAATATGGGGCGTACACTATAGGGTTTTAGAGAGAGAAAGTTAAGAGTTTTGGGAACTTAGTGAGAGAAAGAAAAGTCTTATTATGAGCTCCAACCCTCTACCTTGGGAGGTAGAGGGTATTTATAGTACCTTACATAAAACGCCACCAACGGGCTGTGGATCAGGCATACAGTGGGTAAAGACCCGTCCGTCCTCCACGGTGTTACTTAACTAAATACTAACTAGCATTAAATAACTACGACTACGAGCTTTCTAACGATTACATATACTTGAGGTGACCGACACTTTAACAACTGAATTTTCTAAATCCTAACATAGTTAATCCCGGATAGATCATTGGTGACAGAAGAGGTGCACTGTTCTTTCTTTAGTTTATCTTGCGCAAATATGGCTTTGCAGGCAATGGCTTTGTCATTACTGGTTTTAAGATTTTTAGCTAATTGCCCAATTTGGGTTTCGAGGTTTTTAATTGCGGCATCTTGGTTCCGCAAGTTCATGTTGGTGTCTTCTTTAACCTTGACCATCCATTCCTTGAGTCTATCACTTTTATTTGTAGATTCCTCGATATGTTTATGCATTATTTCTTCAAGGCTTGGTCTAGGAGGGTTGTTGTTGATTCTTGTATAGAACCCTGGGGACTTTTCTGTGATTCCGACCCTACTATACATGTACTCGTTGAAGGGACTTCGACCTTCCCGATTTTTACTTTCAATCCTTTTAACTTCTCGTTGATGAGCATTCCTTAGTAGGGAGAGCACCATTGTGTTCATTTCGCTCAACTTGTATGGAATGCACATTCTCCTTGAGCTTTTTCATGTCTCTTCCAAGGCTTTCTAATTTGTTGTTTATTGCTGCAAGGCCTTCCATATTTCCACTCTTACTTCGATTGTTCCCTCCATTGTGCCATTTGTGAGAGTGTTCAACCATCTTTTGAATAGTTTCAAGAGCCAATGTTGAGTCATTCCGTGTATTGGTCCTGAGAATCGATCATTTTCTTGAGGAGATGTTCTAACCCTTGTAAAAGACGTTCACCTTTTGCGTGTCAAGTTGAGGTCGTGAGTAGGGCATTTCAGTATAATAATTCGTTGTACCTTTCCCATGCTTGGTACACGTTTCATCACCCCTGCTAAAGTTATGGATTTCTTCTAGTTGTTTAGCAAGCCTTTCGATGGAAGATAGTATCTCTGAATGAAATATTTTTTTAGGAGAGGCTGTGTTAACTGTTCAAACAGTAATCGATCAATCCATCTTTTAGCAGCTTCAAAGGAGAGAAATAGGAACACACGTAACATGACAAAGATCGTTTGAAACTCTTCGAATTTTAAATAGGCTAACAATGTATTCCATGTTGTCCACGTGCTCGTGAACATCATCGGTAATGCTTCCCGAGAAAGGGTTTGCACGTAACTCCCTCATAAATTGAGGTTTGATTTCGAATTGAGCATCTTCGGCGATGGCTGGCCTAACGATCCCTGGTCCTTGTTCTTCTCTTGTCAACGCCAGATATTCCTCAAGAGTGAGATCATCAATGTTAACAACTTCCATGGTACCTGAAACTTGAAAAGAGATCGTGAGAATTTTAAAACACAACAGAAAATGAAAGACTTAATAGAAATCCTAATATAACTCCCCGGCAATGGGCGCCAAAAACTTGATGCAGGTTTTACTGACCAGGTTTTAATATTTATAATTTCTCGTTATACCTATGTGTTAATACAAATATCGTCATTAAACGTTATTTATATTTTTGATCTTTACCTAAGTTTTGTTAACGACAAAAGTAAATTTAATTTGTATAAAAGCTTAAAGCTTGTCAAGTTTAATAGATATTAAAACAAGCTTTTTCAAACAATATATTCATCATTCAAGCATTTACATTTATGATTAGTAACATCTTGATATAACTCTAATCATTATGTATGATAGTAGTTTTTAGAATGTGTTAGGTTCTTAAAACCAAACACTACTTAAGTACTTGCATATTTCTAAAAATAGAAATACAACATATGACATCATGTGATGCATCATGGAAATCATTGGAAGATTTCATTAGATATTTTGTGTGGATTTGTACTCTTCATATCTTGCACAATCTCACTTAGATAGAGTTGACTTTAGCAAAGATTTGATATCTTGACTGTCTGACCGGCGGTACCAATTTGGTACACGGGCGGAACCCTTTTAAGGGTTCCGCGGTCCGTGGACGCTCCTGTCCATTTTGGCTATAAATAGCAATGCCAAGCCAAGTAGTTTTTCATCCCTTTCTAACATACTCTCATACATATCTTCTCTCTAACCTTTCTAACTCAGTTTCATATCATATTAGTGATCTCTTTTGTAGCAAAGAAGATCAAGTCACATTCAAGCTTCAAACGAGAAGTTGGAAGTCTTGTTTGTTTAGTGTTGTATGATCTTGTGTTGATTCATACTTCATTGTTGTATTAAACCATCATAATCTTGTGAGTGTGAGTGGTTAGTATTTTAGTCCTCAAAATACATTGTGTGTGGGAGTGGTTGTACCCTTGGAAAGAACTCGACATCTAGCTTAGTGTCGGAAATAGTGTAAGCGAAGTGTAAAGGTTTTCTCCGCCGGTGAAAGGAGCTTGTTGACTAGTGAAGTTAAACTCTCGAGTGTGAGACTCGAGGAGTGGAGTAGGGCAAGGAAAAAGAGTCCTTGTAGACCGAACCACTATAAACAACTTGTTGTGGTTTGATCATTTCTTTCCTTATTTACTCCTTACATATTGCTTGCATATTTCATTAACATATCTAAGATCAATATTAATTGATCTTTACAATAAGTTTCAAAACAAAGTTTTTAATTGGTAAACTATTCAACCCCCTTCTAGTTTTCTACAATTGGTACCAGAGCCTCGTTGCTCAAGAATTTCTAAAATAACTTGTATTTTATAAACTTGAAACGATCCATGGATTCTTAAAACTTTAAAGAAGGGCAATCTATGCAAAGACCACCACTCTTTGAAACCAATGGATTTATCTATTGGAAAAACCGCTTTGAAACATATGTAAAATCAAAAGATATAGATCTTTGGTTTATTATTGTTAAAGGGGATTTTAGTTCTACAACAAAGGATATTTCCGTTGATGAACAAAAGAAACTAGTTGCTAAAAATAATGAAGCTAAAATGATGCTTTATAATGCTTTACCTAGAAAAGAATATGAAAGAATTTTTATGTGTGAAACCGCCAAAGATATTTGGGAATCTTTAATTGTTACACATCAAGGTAATTCACAAGTCAAGGATAACAAAATTGATCTTCTTGTTCAACAATATGAACAATTTGTTATTCCTTAAGATGAAACCATTGATTGTGGCTTTGCTCGCTTTAACACTATTATTACATCACTTAAAGCACTTGATGAATCTTTTCGTAGTAAGAACTTTGTCACGAAATTTCTTAGAGCACTCCATCCCAAATGGAGAGCTAAAGTGACCGCCATTGAGGAATCAAAAGATCTCTCAATAATGTCACTAGACGAGTTGATCGGTAACCTCAAAGTACACGAAATGGTGATGGAGAAAGATTCGGAGATCATCAAAGGAAAAAGGGAGAAGATCAAATCCGTTGCTCTAAAAGCAAAAGCGGAATCAAGTGATGATGACGAATCTTGCTCCAGTAGTGAAGATGAGGAATATGCCATGGCCGTTAGAGATTTTAAGAAGTTCTTTAGAAGAAGAGGAAAGTTCGTAAGACAACCTCGAGAAGAAAAGAAGCCATTCCAAAAAGATCGGGATGACAAGAAGGGTAAAGGTGAAAGAAAATGTTTTAGATGTGGTGATGCAAGTCACCTCATAGGAGAATGTCCCAAGCCACCTAAAAGCAAAACTCAACGAGCTTTTGTAAGTGGTGCTTGGAGTGATAGTGAAGACGATGAAGAATCAAGCAAGGAAGAGATCGCTCTAATGGCACATGAGTCAAATGAGGTACTTTCCGACTCTTCTTATTCTTCTATTGATGATGACACTTTGCAAAAACAATATAATCAATTGTGTGAGCTAAGTCTAAAAATCATAACTAAAAATAAATTTTTAAAAACCAAAAGGAATTTTTGGAAAATGAAGTTTATGAGTTAAAAGAAAAAGCAAAACGACTAGAAAAGGAAAAGCAAATGACGATGATTGTAAATCATGTCAAGAGCTTAAACTTGAAATAGAAAAACTAAAGCTCACACAAGATGTTTTAATCGAAAACAATTCTAAATTTAAAAGGTTTAACAAGAACATCGCTCTTGCCGATGAAATAGTTAAAATTCATAAAACACCATGAGACATGAATGGGCTAGGTTTTAATGAAGTATTAATTCCAAAGAGTCAAAATAAAACGGCCGAAAAGGACGAACATTTTGTCAAAATTGCTGCAAAGATGCAGACGGACCCGCACGGAACCAAAATAAGGGTTCCGTCCGTTGTGCAAAATGGTGCCGTGGGTACTTCAGCAGAACGGAATGTTCGCAATACGGACCGCATCAATTTGTTAAAATAACAAAGAAAACCAATAATAGTATTAAACTAAAACCATTGTTACTTCGTGAGTAGGACTTGTCAAAAATGAATTTAGATCAAAAACTACTCAACAACGATATAAAACTCCTTTTGCCAAACGCCCCTTTCCTAAGAGCAACCACAACGTATAACCCAACTACCAACACAATGGTTGGAATCAAAACTTTCCTAGACCATATCAAACTCCCGATTACATGCCATGGAACTCTTACCCATCGTTTCCATACATGAATCAAATAAATGGTATGTGTAACCCAAATGGACCCATGAGATATTAGGGACCAAATGCTTGAGTTATTTGCTTCTTAGGTATGCTTGAAAGTTAGATTGGAACCTGATGAATGGATAAAAGATAGTGGTTGCTCACGACACATGACGGGCAACAAAGTCTCTTCTCATCATACCAAGAGTATGACGGAGGTAATGTCACCTTTGGTAGCAATCTCAAAAGCAAAATTATTGGCAAAGGTACGATTGCTCATAACTCCCTAACTATTGAAAATGTTGCTCATGTGGATAGGTTAGGATTTAATCTACTTAGTATTAGCCAACTATGTGATAAAAAGTATAAAGTACTATTTGATGAAAATGGTAGTAAAATACTAAAAGATGGTATCACCATAGCTAAAGGAGTTAGGAAAAATAACATATACGTCATGAAAATAGATAAAACATATAATGACAAACTTTGCCTAACAACATTAGACGATAGCTCATCTCTTTGGCATAGACGCTTAGGTCACGCTAATATGAGACTTATACAAAACCTATCTTCAAAAGAATTGGTTAGGAATTTACCAAAACTTAAATATGACCAACCTTTTTGCGACGCTTGCAAAATTGGTAAACAAACACATAGTAGTCACAAATCTAAAAATATGGTGTCCACATCTAAGTGTCTAGAATTATTACATATGGACTTGTTTGGACCATCCGCTATAAGAAGCTATGGAGGCAACTTATACACTTTGGTCATAGTAGATGATTACTCAAGGTTTACTTGGACGTTGTTTTTGAAAACCAAAAATGAAGCTTTTGATAAATTTGAAATACTTAGCAAGAAAATTCAAAATCTTCTAGGTGTCAAAATTGTGTCGATCCGAACGGATCATGGTCGTGAATTTGACAACGAAACTCAATTTGGAAACTTTTGTGATACAAATGGTATAACACATAACTTTTCCGCCCCACGAACACCTCAATCTAATGGAGTAGTAGAACGTAAAAATAGAACAATTCAAGAAATGAGTAGAACAATGCTTAATGAACAAAACATTCCTCAAAAGTTTTGGTGTAACGCCGTTGACACTTCTACATATATTTTGAATAGAGTCTTAATACGCCCTTTCTTAAACAAAACACCATATGAACTCTATAAAGGTAAAAAGCCAACGTTAGGATATTTTAGAGTCTTTGGTTGTAAATGCTTTATTCTTAATACTAAGGATTATCTCACCAAGTTTGACCCAAAGTCTTATGAAGGTGTATTTCTTGGTTACTCTCAAACTAGTAAAGCTTACATTGTCCTAAACAAAGAAACAATGATAGTCGAGGAATCGTTGAACATAACATTCGACGAAAGTCCACCTCCCTCTAAGACATCACCTTTGGTAGATGATGACTTAGTTGAAAGTCAAATGATAGAAGGTCAAGAAATAATTAATAATAACAAGGAAGATGAACCATTAAATAAAGAAATTGTCAACATCAAAGAATCTAAAAGTCATCCTTTAGAAAAAGTCATAGGACAACTTAATCAAAGAACCTTAAGGTCACAAGCCCAAAATCAAAGTAATTATTTTTGTTTTGTATCCACCATTGAACCCAAAACCATAAATGAAGCAATAAAAGATGAATCATGGGTTATTGCCATGCAAGAAGAATTAAACCAATTCGTTAGAAATGATGTTTGGAAATTAGTTCCAAAACCTAAAGATCAAACTATAATTGGAACAAAATGGGTTTTTCAAAATAAAATGGATGAAAATGGGATAGTATCTAGAAACAAAGCTAGGCTTGTAGCGCAAGGTTATAATCAACAAGAGGGATTGATTATGATGAAACTTATGCACCGGTAGCTAGGCTTGAGTCTATTAGAATATTGCTTGCTTATGCATGTGCCTATGATTTTAAATTATTTCAAATGGATGTTAAAAGTGTCTTTCTTAATGGGTTTATTAACGAAGAAGTGTATGTTGCTCAACCTCCCGGTTTCACCGACTTTGAGAAACCACATCATGTCTTCAAACTCAAGAAAGCATTGTATGGTCTTAAGCAAGCACCAAAAGCTTGGTACGACCGACTTAAGACTTTTCTTATTGATAACAAATATACTATGGGATTAGTAGATAATACTCTTTTACCAAGAAAAAGGAATCACATATTATCATTGTTCAAATATACGTTGATGACATTATATTCCGATCAACTTGTCAAGAATTATGTGATGATTTCTCTAAAATCATGCACGACGAGTTTGAAATGAGTATGATGGGTGAGTTAAATTTCTTTCTAGGACTTCAAATAAAACAACTAGAAGATGGCATATTCTTTAACCAATCTAAATATATAAAAGACATGCTTTAGAAATTTGGTCTTGAAGATTCCAAACCAACTAAGACACCCATGTCCTCGGACACTAAACTCACCAAGGATAAGGAAGGTGAATCCGTAGATAACACTAAATATAGAGGAATGATTGGTAGCCTACTCTATCTTACGGCTAGTAGACCCGACATTATGTTTAGTGTTTGTCTATGTGCTCGCTTTCAAGAAAACCCAAAGGCATCACACTTAGAAGCCTTAAAAGGATTTTTAGATACATTAAGGGAACAACGTGTTTAGGATTATGGTATCCCAAAGGAACGGGTGTAGAAACCATAGTGTATGCCGACTCGGATCATGCCGGTGATTATGTCGATAGAAAAAGTACAAGTGGTATTTGCACTTTTGTTGGACATTGTCTCACCTCATGGTTTGCAAAGAAGCAAACGGCCTTAGCCATCTCAACTACTGAAGCCGAGTACGCCTCACCGAAAAGCATGTCAACAAGCTCTTTGGATGAAGCAAGCTCTCGTAGATTACGGAATTCATCTCAACGACATTGTGATACTTTGCGACAACAAAGGAGCCATCGATCTCAGCAAGAATCCCGTTCAACATGCTCGTACAAAGCATATTGAAATCCGCCATCACTTTCTTCGCGACAATGTTCAAAAAGGAAACATTTCAATCGAGAAAGTATCCTCCCAAGACAACATTGCCGACATCTTAACTAAGCCTCTTAAACGAGAACCTTTTAATCTTCTTAGACTTGGTTTAGGGTTAATGGAACCAAACATGTAGGATAAACATAGCCCAAAACATTAGAATAGTCAAAACTAAACAAATTTGTCTTGTACCTGCTATTGTAGCCACGGCACCAAACGATAACAAAGACGGAACCAAATTTTGGTGCCGCCGGTCCGTGGTGTCTACGTAAGCAAAACCGCTATATACAAATCATCCTCTTCCTCAAAACCCACTTTACCAAAACGTGTAAACTTAAACCAAGCTCATTATTGTCATCTTCCCACTCACTAATCACTGAAGATAACATCATTGTAAGTATCCTAACTACATTTCATCTCTTAATTCCGAGTCTAGGATTCTTATTTATGCACAAAACTATCACAAATCATTACATGGGGTTTTATGTATGCTTTTATACCAAATATGAATTCAATTGGCAAATTGCATAACTAGTCATTGAAATTAGGTACTACATTATCATATTGCATAAACAAATCATGCTTCCCACTAATTGATAGATAATGAATATAAGGCCCTATTCAAACAACCAAACACCCCATGTCAAAAGTTTTGAAAAGCTTCTCACTTGTAGGAAAACATTTTTTCATTGCTAATACAAATAGAAACGTTAAATTTTCATCACTTGCATGCTCTTGAATACTAAAGGTATTGCATAACTAATATGCATTCCCGGTATATTCAAATGAAGCCACATTGAATTAGGAGCATTTGGGTTATCTCATGGTATTTGCCAAACACCCCACTAAAACCATTTTTGTGCATAAAATGAGTCGAGATAACCGCAACTCCAAATTGTTTTCATATAGGCACACACTAGAACCAAAAACGTTAAAATTTATTCTCATTTTTAACATATTAACTCTTGTCCTTAGGAATAACCATGGTAGCCGCAAGATTCTATGATCACAAAGACACCCTTAACTACATTCCCAAACACCACAAAACCAAAGGACTTACCAAGGAACAAGTAGAAATATTTAGGGGTCTAGAATCAAGGTATTTCCATGAGGGTAGAACCATTCACTCATCCTTCCTTGAAAATACCAACCTTCGTGAAGAACTAGCCGCCATTCAATTCGATTGTCTTCTTGACATCGATGAACCAATTTGTCCTAGGTTTGTGTTAGAATTCTATGCTAGTGTGACCGGCTTTAGTGATGAAGACGATGATGAATTTTGTCTTAGGTTTAGAATCAATCAAAACGACTACACCATCACCTTAGCCAACTTTGCTCAAGTGTTAGGAATTCCCAACCGAGGAACTTGTGTCTACATGGATAAGTGGTCACTCACCGCTCTTGATGCAATCAATGACCGCTCTCTACCCTACCAAACCCGTTTGGCCGATAAGGATGTCATCCGTGAACACCTTTTTAACCCAAAGGTGATACAACCCGAGTTACCCGAAAGGGAAAAGAAGTAAACCGAGATCCATATGGAATGGAGCTGAATGAACTTAAGCCCGAATTTAAGAAATGGGAGGAGCTACTTAGAGCCAACGTCATTAGCACCATAGGAAATAGGGATCACATTAACGCTTGCCTTTGTCATATGCTCTACAACTTGTCCACCCGTCAACCATTCAATTTAGCCTACTACATAGCTAGGAGAATGATTGATATTCCAACTCAAGGATCGGTTGCTCTTCCATACAGGATGCTTCTCACCCGTCTCTATAGAAACTTTGCACCAATTCCACCAACCCCAAAAGGGATGCACCTTCACTATGAGCTCATCCCTCACATCTTTGTACCTTTGAGTGATGCACGAGTTGCTAAGACAAAAGGCAAGAGAGCAAAACCTCCAACTCCATCATCATCATCATCAAATAGCTCCGAGGATGGTCTTCCAAGCTCTCGTCTTCCATCTCATGAGTATTATGCCTCTTCCGAAATAGAGAATGAATCAGAGGAGTTCAAGCAAACTAAGGGAATGTTCAAGTGCCTTGGTAGGATGATGAACAAGATTTACAAGAAGTTGGACAAATAAGGGTAATTTTAAGGAGTGTTTGGAACAATGCATTATCGTTAATGTTTGATACAATTTAGTTGTTTTTATTATGTAGGATGATAATATAACTTGAAACAATGGTTTATGCTAACAATCTTATGCGGGGATAGCGCAAGTATGCTATCAAATTTTACCCATTTTCACTATAATGTGAAAATCAAAAAGCCTTGCTCAAAATACATGCTCCACTATGTTTATATATATGTTATCTACTTTTCCTAACTAGAAATGTTTAGTATAACATGTTTTGAGAAGAATTTCAGGTTTCGAAAAGTCCCCACACCTAAAAACGAACTCGTCCATTTTTCTCAGACTTCACGGATCGACGGCACCATAAATTTGGTACCGTCCGTTATGTAAATTGGTACCGCCTGCACTGTATATGGACCGACGGCACCCTTTTAGGGTTCCGCCTGTAAGTTTTGGTGCCGTGGATCCTTCAGGTAACTTTCTCAATTTCGACTATTTCGTGATTCCAAATTACCATCCAATGCTTATAAATCAATCCTAACTTGCTTATACTCTTATTAGAACTAGTATAATTCACTTAGGAATATAAGAAATCCATTTCCCACCAAAATTCAAAAATTTGAAAAATCCACCCAAGGAGCCCTTTTGCATAAAGGAAGGAACCAAATTTTGGTACCTTCAAATCCGTTGGTGATCTGAATATTAGGAAATTCCACTCACTAGAACACATTTATTGCAAATCTTTTCTTCTTCACTCCATCTCTCTTGAATGGCTTGACTTGGGTGATATGACTAGCATTCAACCCACTTCCAAATCATTAGGAACCTCATCTCTTCAATGGTTTAACATCAAATCAAACACATTTCTCCATGATTTTTCACTTCTATAAATTGAGAGGTTTTACCATGATCATCCTCACACCTTCTTCATTCTTACTATCATCTAGCAAAGACAAACCAAAGTCAAAATGACAAAATCATCTCCAAAACCTTGCAAGAAGACCGCTAGAATTAGTGTGAGGCCTTGTTGCTTCGTTAACCTTAGCTCCTCATCCGAGTCTTCTCCACTCACAATCTCATCTCCCATCCGAGATGATACAAACCTTACCTTAGCCACACCTACTCAATCACACATTGTGATCACCACTCCACCACCAACAAAACACCAACTTCACCTCCACCCGCACCCATCCAAACATCCAAAACACCCTCACCACCTTCACCAAGGTCTCCAACTCTCATTCCTATGGAGTTATTTTCCACTCCACCAACTTCACCAAATCCTTTCTTGGAGGACTTGGATGACTTGCCTCCTAGGCCAAATCATCCACCACCATTGCCATCATTTGGCTCAATTGAGCGGATGGCTCATGAGTCACCTCGGTCATTCCTTGACCCAAACGCCCCATTAGGGCCTAAACCTCTTCTCTTCCACCCCATTCACAAAGACATTCATGGTCCTTTGTATGGGGATCATTCACTACCCACATCAATGTCCCTCATCTTGAGGACATTGAGGAGTGTATGTGGGATGCCAATCCCACTAGAGAGAGATTCAAACGAACTCCACAACCTCCACCAATTCAAAGGCATGGTGGACTCTCACTTGAGTGAGACAATGCAAATGCAAAGTGCTTTGCTTGCTTCCATCATGACCACCCCAAACATTTCCACCAACACCAACACATCTACCATTCCACCACCACAACCTCCCCAAACATACTACCCCCTAGGCATGGTTGCTCAACTTGTGAGCAAACGGCCCAAACCGCTGATAGGACCCGGGTTATGGTCCTTGACTTTCAAGAAGAAATGAGGTTCATCCTTAATCATATCCTTGAGCTCAACGCTCTTTTCTCATCCACCATCAAATTAGGATGGTCATAGTTTAGCATTTCTAGTTTTATCTTCTTAGGATTATTTTCTTTTCTTTTCTTCTTGTACTAAAACACATCATTGTGTTCCCATTTCATGATCTTTATTCATGAAAATTTTAACTAATGAATGGTGTTTTTATTATAGTGTTGGTGCTTTTACATAGTGTTTGGAAATGCTTGTGAATGATCATTATTACTAACATTTTTTTGTAGCTTTATTTTCACAATCCATGTATCTTCCCATTAAGCACCCAATTTAGGGGAGCTTTGATCAAGGGGGAGATAATGGCTCGGGCTCATTACATTCCGCAAGACGCCTCTACTTTTGTTGAGACAAAAGGGGAGAAAATATAGAACTTGATTACATTTTGACTTTTCTTAAAAAGTCAACTGTATACTTTGACTTTCTAAAAGTCAACATCATACATCAACTAGTGAACACTTTGACTTTCATAAATAGTCAAACATCATACACTTGCATTATCTTTCTCTTTTCAAGTTCTAAAACTAATATTTTTATAACTCTTGCACAAACTTTGTATCTTTTATAAAAATAAAATTTATATTTTGTCCTCAACAAAAAGGGGGAGATTGTTAATACAAATATCGCCATTAAACGTTATTTATATTTTTGATCTTTACCTAAGTTTTGTTAACGACAAAAGTAAATTTAATTTGTATAAAAGCTTAAAGCTTGTCAAGTTTAATAGATATTAAAACAAGCTTTTTCAAACAATATATTCATCATTCAAGCATTTACATTTATGATTAGTAACATCTTGATATGACTCTAATCATTATGTATGATAGTAGTTTTAGAATGTGTTAGGTTCTTAAAACCAAACACTACTTAAGTACTTGCATATTTCTAAAAATAGAAATACAACATATGACATCATGTGATGCATCATGGAAATCATTGGAAGATTTCATTAGATATTTTGTGTGGATTTGTACTCTTCATATCTTGCACAATCTCACTTAGATAGAGTTGACTTTAGCAAAGATTTTGATATCTTGACTGCCGTGACCGGCGGTACCAAATTGGTACACGGGCGGAACCCTTTTAAGGGTTCCGCGGTCCGTGGACGCTCCCGTCCATTTTGGCTATAAATAGCAATGCCAAGCCAAGTAGTTTTTCATCCCTTTCTAACATACTTTCATACATATCTTCTCTAACCTTTCTAACTCAGTTTCATATCATATTAGTGATCTCTTTTGTAGCAAAGAAGATCAAGTCACATTCAAGCTTCAAACGAGAAGTTGGAAGTCTTGTTTGTTTAGTGTTGTATGATCTTGTGTTGATTCATACTTCATTGTTGTATTAAACCATCATAATCTTGTGAGTGTGAGTGGTTAGTATTTTAGTCCTCAAAATACATTGTGTGTGGGAGTGGTTGTACCCTTGGAAAGAACTCGACATCTAGCTTAGTGTCGGAAATAGTGTAAGCGAAGTGTAAAGGTTTTCTCCGCCGGTGAAAGGAGCTTGTTGACTAGTGAAGTTAAACTCTCGAGTGTGAGACTCGAGGAGTGGAGTAGGGCAAGGAAAAAGAGTCCTTATAGACCGAACCACTATAAACAACTTGTTGTGGTTTGATCATTTCTTTCCTCATTTACTCCTTACATATTGCTTGCATATTTCATTAGCATATCTAAGATCAATATTAATTGATCTTTACAATAAGTTTCAAAACAAAGTTTTTAATTGGTAAACTATTCAACCCCCCTTCTAGTTTTCTACACTACCTATAAATAACTACTCTCCGAATTTCCCTCTCATCTTTATACTTTATAATCTTTTCCATATTTTCTCTCTCTCACACACTTACGTATTCAAGAATTCATATCTTTTTCAATCATCCATGGCAAACCTACACACATTTTCAAACACAACATGGTATGAATTTAGATAAATAGAGGCCAATGTCATCTTCCATGACATAATTGATTTTCTTAACCGGTTCCCCAATCGTTATGCTTTTGGTGGAACTCGATATTATTGAGCCCTCGATACCGCTTGAGCTTTTGGGCAAAGCAAGACACGTGGAGAATGATGAATCTTATATTCAAGCTAAAGTTTTTCGAAGACTTATCACGACATTGAAGCATCAATGCGAAGATTTATTGTTTGATGATGTAGCGAGCTATTAGGTTTGATAAATCAAATTTCTTTGGGATACACTAAGAGATATTGGATATGAAGGGTCTTTGGTTGACACAACAACATTCAAGAAACCCTTGTCTACCCACATTGGAAGTATTTGGTACATGTTCTTCTTCATTGTCGACTCTAAAGTACTTCTTGGGAGCAATTTGGTTCAAACATTGCATCTACACTGGTAGGATTGGCTACAAACCGTATGTTCAACTTTTCAAGGCTAATCTTGGATGGAATGCTCTCACACATCTCTCATGGATCAAGATGGTTAATGTATCCGAGATTTATTCAAGTCTTCTTGAATAAACAATTTTCAGATGTACCAAAGTCAGCCAAGTCTTTTATGTTGTGGTACAACCGTAAGATTTTCACTTTCATGGCTAGGAAGAGTGATTTATTCATCGGAAGGAACACTCCATTGACTATTTCAATGATGGAGATTGTTCAAGCTATTAGAGATGAGGTTGAAGCTAGTGATGAAAGTGAAGAAGGCTACTCAAGATGCTAAAGTACGCTTCAAGTACTGCTTCTCAAAGTGTTGCATCAAAAGGTGCTTTGCTTCACAAGATGCGATGTTAATGAAGGTATTGAAGTTTCTCCCGGCCATCCCACCATCGCTCCTCTATGGCATCACCGAACAAGATGTTCCTATTTTCATCATCATCTTCAAGAAGATCCAGCTACTATACCCCCGGAAGGTTTGGTGTTGGATAATTATGTTACGACAAGAGTTAGTCGATTGAAGAAATCTACTAAGGCTCAAGCCCGCGAATATAGCACAGCTTGAAGATCAAGTTTAGAAAATTCAAGAAGTCTGTTTTGGCCCTTGGTTAAACATCACAGTTATGGGTCAAAGCTAAATGAAGTAGAAAGGCAAGCTTAAGACCAAAAGCAAAAGGTACAAACAATCTTCATTCCAATTAGGAGGAAATTGGAAGATAAGAAATTGAATGAAGAAGAAGTTTGAACCTCAAGGTAATGGATGATCAACCTCAAAGTAATCTTGAAGTGCAAGTTCAAGTTAAAAGTACCGAGGAAGAAAGCACTAGAGTTCAAAGTAATCGATGATCAAGGTACCGCAGATCAAAGTCGGTCTTCAAGAACATCTCGAAAAGAATTAATTACACCAAGGGTGTTAATTTATGATGAAGAAGTCGGTCCTCTACTATTCTACATGAAGAGGAGACTCGATACACACTGAAGTTGAGCACACCGAAGTTGTGGATGAAGAAGTTGTTGAAATATTACAAAATTTATCAAGACCAAGAGGTGTTAGCATTCCCGGTTTTATCAAGAACAACAACAAGCTTTCAACCCTGTTTTAGATCCAAAAGATAAAGGAAAAGGTAAAATGGTAGAAACAAAGAAGAAGAAACTCACTTTAGCACAAATAAGAGCCAGTTGCTATGAATGAGAAAGCCTAGAAAGTTTCAAGTCAATTGAATCGAAATTGATATTGAAGAGGCTAAGGATAGAGAAGCTAAGGATATTGAAGAAGCTAAGGATGGAGAAGCAACTAAGAAATTGCAAGAAGAATTGAATGTTGAAGCTGTTGAAATATTATCACCTATTCCTCGTTTACCAAGAAGACCAAATCGTGCTAAGGAAAGGAATGCAATGATGGCTTATCTAAAGAAGCAAGGATATATTGGATTGAATAAGTTGAATTATGTTGAGATGAAAGAGTTGTATGAAGTCGTTAGAGAAGCTTATCAGAAACAAGTTGATAGTATCAAAGACTATAAAGATGATGATACTCAAAAAGAGGATGAAAGAAAAGGAAGCTTAAAAAGAAAAAGAACAACTGAAGTTGAAGAGCAACAACCATCAAAGAAGGTTGAGTTAAGGTCTGATACTAATGATGAACTAAGGAATTACTTAAGAATTGTATAATTTGAGTATTCTAAAGTTGATCAGAAAAAGAAAATAGAAGAAGAAGAAAAAAGTCTCCAATAACTACTTTTGAAGTTGTAGAATCAAAAGGATGGAAATTATCTCGATGTTTCATAGAAGATTAAAGCTTGAGTGTTTAATATGCTATGGGATCAATTGTAACATAATAGATAGAGAGGATTTATTTCATCTATATCATTTGGTGCAAGAATACTTTGAACACATTCCATCGGAAGGTGTTGGTTTAATCTTGCTTAGAGATCTCACAACTATTTAGGAAATCAAGAAACAAGCAACGCCGAGATTTGGAAAAATCAAGAAGATTGGGAGATTATCATTTGAGATTCTTTGAAGAATCTGGAGTACATGTTTTAGAATTAGAAGATGGGACTATGATTCATATGTTAGCAGATAGAAGATATCCACTTACATCAGATCTCATGAGGAGAATGCTAGAGCATGGGATGGAAGTTGAACAAGATAATGAAACTGCTCTTATGGCATCAAATTGTTTATCGATGGACGACTATGGTGATGATGATGCATGAATAACCGTATGAATCTTTATTGAATAAATTATTTTTGAAGTATTAGTACTTTATTCAAAATGCTGATCAAACATACTTTCATCAGTAAGCTTGCTTGCACTTTAAACCAGCTTAATGATTTTGAAAAAAACTTTTGTTAAGTGATAAATATTTTGAAACAAAGGTTAAAAGAAATAAATGGTTTTGAGATGGTAACAACAATAGGTTATCAATCCACCATGGTTACAAAAGGATTGGCTAATCCATGAGCAAACGGCTCTGGTAAAGATATCTCAAATCCATTATATAGTTGACAACTTGCTAATAAGTTATATGGTAATCAACTCACATATCAATGTGAAGAGTTGGCTAGCCCACAAGAAAATGGCTTGTGGTAAAGGCTGTGGAAAACCATTATATGGTAATTAGTTCACCATGATTGAAAGAACTAACTAGTCCAAAAGGGTACAACTTTTGGTAAAGACAAATCAAACTGTTGATAGCGATGATTTGCTAAAAATCATATGGTTATCAATGTACCATGGTCTTACACACCTTAACATTTGGCTACTCGAGTTAATGGCTTTGGTAAAGAGACATCAAAATCCATTAAATTTTCAATGATTCACCCTCTCACGAGTTTACACACCTGGAAGTGATGAGAATAGACTGAAACTTAAACTGAATTAATGTACACATTGTCATATGTTGTTATGTTGCTGAAAAGAGATTACTGATTAAGGATGATGTAAGAATAATTTCTAAAGAATACTTTGATGATGATGATATAAGCACAGAGAATACAAAGATACAATCCAAAGACAAAGATACAATCTTTCCTTGAAGATGAAAAAGTTAAAGTTAAATTTACAAAGGAACTTGAAGTCAAGCAAGTAGAATTCAAGTTAGGGGAGGATTGTTGGGATATGAAAGTGCTGAAGATTGACAAAGTACTGAACAAGTCAAAGTAATCAAGATTCAAAGAATCTTGCTAAGTGAAAGTCAAAGTAATCGCAGCTAAAGAACTGCTATATTCGATTATGGAAAGCTTTGTTATTCTAGAATATTCTTTGTTTAGATTACTTGTCGTACAAGGATACAAATTGTAAACCGACTAGGGTTATCCTTAAGCCTATAAAAGGACCCCTAGATTGGCATTAGAGATATATGTTTTTAGAATCCAAAAGTACGACTATTATTAGAGTTTTAGAGTTGTTAAAGAATCTGCATAACAAGCAGATTTAGTGTTATTAATAATATTGTTAA